>JAOWCC010000019.1:37604135-38119332 GCA_030867875.1 Actinernus sp. WN-2022
GACGAACAACAAGGTCTCGTAACTGCCATTTAATAACAGCAAAACAACATGGCTTAAAAGACTCGAGTGACGTCTGCAATAATCCGTTCTTAAGAATCCTCTCAATCGTATATGAGGTCACAGTTAAGCCGCGTTTATCATCCTAAAAACACTAATAAGTGAGCCGCGTGAGAACGCTGGTGGGACGAAGTGACGTCACTTCCGTAAATGCAAACAAAGATGGCCGGCGCCCATGTCTTCGCGGGGCCAACTTTGAGGTGCTCGTTCTTAATACTAAAAACGTTTGATCAAATTTTAATACATTTTCTGAACAAAGAACATGTTGAAGTTTCTTTTGAGCCCCAATGTGTTTTTCACTCGGGTATCCCTTTAACGTTGTTACATTGTAAATAGTTGTTGAAAAGCCCCTATGGGAACTTCTATTAAAGATATGTATGTATCAGAAGTCCATAACTAGAAGTGTCCATCTCCCACTATAGGGTTTGGCCCATCAGTTTACAGAGTAGTCTATTTATAGAAAGCTTTTCCCGCCATCTTGCAGCCAATAATATTCTTCGAAAATTTATCAGCAGTACCTGATTGGCTAATACAGCGATTTCCTTTGTTTGTAATATTGTACAGTTATTTATGTATGCGACAAAATTTTGGCGGACAAGCCGAGCGAATGCTACTTGCTGGTGTAGAAACGTCTTGATAATCCGCTATTTCGCATTTATAACAGGCAAGAACTGGTGAGCACCATATGTTCAGGAAAGATCATTATAAACCAGAACATGTGGTTCCTTTGTAACCTTTTATTTTTCCGTTTCATCCGTTTCAGACTTCGTGTTTACAGCACTTGTGTGATGTATACAGAACGAAGCTAAGTTTTTGTCTTTTGGTTCATAAACACAGATTTTTGTAGTGATATTTGGCATAAATACAGCAAGTGATAAATATCACATACAAATCATGCTATTTTTGTTAATAATATGACCTAAGAATGTACTGAAAAAGACAATCACATGTTCTCTCAAGAGTAATTAAGTGCACCGAGTTTGTTTACTTTGAGTTTGAGCTCAAGTGAACATTTGAAAATCCTGTACTGAAGTAATTTGCGTTTGGCAGATAAAAGAACAGCCCGGCAAATCTCCAAGCAAGGCTTAATAATCGACTGGAACTGAATAAAAATAGCTATAAACTGTGAAAAAGTCCATTTCTGGTACACTTAACACTAGCAAGAAGCGAAGTTTGATTTCAGGCAGTTCATCAAACACAATCAAACAATGAAACAGTTGTCACTTTGCTGTTTTATTAAAGACACTAACTGTTGTACATATATCTCCAAGAATAAACTTCACAATCGAAAACTAGAAAGCTGAACGCAACTATCACAGCTGGAAATGAAATTCCAGTTGTTAAAATTAGTACAAACAAGGGTTTTTTCTTCAGACAACCAGTGAACAAGATTATTAGAAGATTTGAATCAAATGCCTCACGGCAACGGGTCATATGCGACCGAGTTTCCAAGGCCGATTTCAATGGATTAAAAACAAAACAATTAAATAAAAAATTAAAAGTAAACTTGGCTTACTTTGATTTAATTTTGTCCTTGTCAGTTGTTCCCTGGCCAGATGAATGTGAATGTTCGGTTCCGTTTTCATTCATTGTCCCCGGATTGTCATAATTCAAACTTTTATACTCGTCGCTAGTCAACACTTGAAGACTTGAAAATCACTTTTAACTTTCTCAAATCACCCCAAGATCCATTAGCAGAGGCACAGATGAACAGTCTATACATTTCGTTTCATTACAATTCCAATATCTTCAATTTTAGTCGTCAAAAGCCCGACATTTGCCACCGTACTTAGCTTTGTAGTTTTGTAGCACCGCTTGGCGAACTTTATGTACTGAGCTTCAAACCGGGGGGCACTGCTTGCATAATAAAGGGGAGGTATGTGAGGTATCGTCTTCAGAGCCCGACCCAGTTTGCAAAATAAAATGTAGCGAAGGTGTTTTTATTAACCAGAATTTCCAATAAAATATGAAAATCAACCCGAATTGATAGTTGATTTGCTCCAAAACAAGACTTAGTTTGCCAAATTGGGCTCAAACCTTTATCCGGTACTGCCGCACATCTCATTTACGTCGTGTACATGAGTGTCCCCCCGGAGCCATGACTCTCGCATCTGACCCAATGTCCGCCATTGATTTTCCCAGCGAAATTTGAGATTTGCATTTCTAAAAATAGACTACTCTGTAAACTGATGGGCTTTCAAATCTTGTGTGAATATCTTCAAACCATCCACAAGGGAAGTTAGCCACGGACTCGTGTTATCATCGGTTCTCAACAAGTTTGGAATTTCTATATTACAAACCAAGGAAGCATCACAAGTTGTTTGTGCTACTTGTGCTAGAAAGTTAAGATTTTTGGATGCCACTGAGTATGAGTTCGTAAAGCCGGAAACGGTTTGAAGGTGAAAAATATACACGACGGCACTACCGAATTTTGGATGAGTCGTATTTAAAACGATACGATCTTCTAGTAGACTACTATCAGGCAAAAGATAGTTCACGAACTAACCTTGCTCCTGTCCACGTTTCGACTGTGTGTGACTCGTCAACAACGACTAGGTCAAGATTCGTGTGGAGAAATGATTTGGAATCCTTCAACAGTCGTTGGAATGCGATTCACCTCCTCGGCACTTGCGAAGATGAGTTTGGGATCTAACTTCGGCATTTCGTCCGGATTTATTCCTTTAAGAGAACAACATGCAATACCCTGGTTTCAGCCTCAAGAAGTTGATCTTCTATGATGCTGACGAGGGGAGATATTACCAATACCGAAACATGTCGTTTCGATATTATTGTCTTCGCATCAACAAAAAACTGGAAGATAAGACTTTTGCCAAAACCCGTCGGCAACACTGCTAAGACGTCTTTTTCTTGTAACAAGGATTCAATGGCGATTCTCTGTTCTTCTTTCAGACATTTTCCGAGTTTCTCTTCGCAAAGGTTTGTCAAATTTACATCCGACATTCTTGTGATCGATTAGATAGAAGTTGCTAGGTGATGACAACCGAACAATGGAACTATTTGATTGACACGCGCTCGACCAATGGGAATTTTACGTTCATCTGGTGAACGTGAAATACGAGAAAAGCATGGGTTTCGCTGCAGGCGCTCCCTTCCTCTCCCCATTCCCCTCTCCTTCAGCCGGCCCTTTCCCCCTCAGCGCCGGGCTACGCAGGCTAACTATAAACGACAAAAACGTTTGAGCAACTCGGGCCTGCGAAAACAATAGACGGGAAATGTACACGCGCGCGATTGCAAATCACATGTTTTGGCGGGAAAATGTAAAAAGCAAGAAACTCTGATCAGAGAAGATGGCGGACGTGATTTTCTCTCTCTCCGTTTGAATGTACGTTTTCTATATTTTTACATGTGCGTTTAGTTATATATTACGTTTAATAGTTAGCTATGGCATCAGAGGAAATCCTGGAGAAGTTATTTGATAGGAAACTTCAGCCTGTGTTTGATCAAGTTCGTGAATTGAAATCAACGGTCGCCGACCTCGTGAAATCAATTGGGTTTCTGAGCGCCCACTACGAAGATCTCAAGAATGACTTGTCAACCCTAAGGAAGCAAAGTCATCTTTCTTTATTTCACACTCGTTACTTTACATTTGGGTAGTTTACAGACATACACTTAATAATTATGATAATAGATATGGGCGGGGGGGGGGGGGGGGGGGGGGAAAGAAGAAAATATATAATAGGAAAGGGTGCAGGGAAGTTGAAGGAACTAAAAGTTTTCTAAGTCAACTCCCCATTAAGTGAAATAAATATGTGTGGTGTGATCTGCCTTTTCCTATAAATCCAAGTAATCATAGTCATATAGTAAATTTTTTTTTTTTTTAAATTGAAAAGTAGTTAAGGACTGTTAATGTATGGTAAAAAAAATACAATAACAACTAAGAAATGTACATTAAGCTGTATCATCTGATTAATCATAATTTCATCACAAGTAAAGTGAAGTGAAAGGAGGTGAAAATTTACACGTAGGCCATTAAACAGTTATTTTTTATGCGACTTTTAAATTTTGAGCGTTTGAGATCTCTTGTGCTAGTTGGTAAATTATTCCAGAGTTTAATACCAGTTGATTTAATAGAAAATTTTCCATAATTTGTTGAGGCTGGTAAGACAAAGAGGTTCTTTGAAGCATGTCTAGTATTATAGTTATGTATGTTGGAGGCTGGTTTTGCATAATTTTGAAAGGCTTGAGGTAACTGATTATTAATATAATCATGCATAAATAGAGCAATATGTAGGTAATTAATTTCTGATATTTGTAGAATGCCAAGGTACTTAAAAAGTGGCGGGGCATGGGATTGGAAATCTGAAAATGTCATTATTCTGATAACTTTGTTGTTTAATGTGTTTAATCGAGATATATGTGTTTTGTAGGTATTTCCCCAAGTGCTAACACCATATTGTAAGTATGGATAAACAAGAGAATAATAGACTTGCATCAAGGTGCCTAAGTCAACATAGTGTCGTAGTTTGGATATAATACCAACATTTTTGGATATTTTCTTAGATATATAGCTTATGTGAGGCTTCCATGTTAAGTTTTGATCTATGTATATACACCTAAATATTTTACATATTCAGTTTGTTTTAATACAATGTCACCTAATTGGATATTTAAATTAGTTTTTAGTTTACGAGAAGAACAAATTAACATATATTTTGATTTGGAGATATTAAGTGATAATTTGTTGGCTTTAAGCCATTCTGCTAATTTGGAGAGCTCTTTATTTACTAGTACTTGAAGATTATTAAGATTGTTGTCTGAATAAAAGATGTTAGTGTCGTCTGCAAACAGTCTTATTGATAAAAGGTTACTACTATTATTTATGTCATTAATATAAATAAGAAACATTAGGGGGCCAAGTGTTGATACTTGGGGAATGCCACAATAAATATTGGCATGGTTAGAATGGACATTACCAATGGGAACAAATTGTTTACGATTTGTTAAATAACTTTTAAACCAGTTTAGGGCAGTTCCTCTTATTCCATAATTGTTCAAGATTTAAACCTCGAAAACGATTCGCTTAAAGCCGATATTCGACAGATACAAGGAAAGATGAATACGCAAGAGGTTATTTTAGATAACTTGGAACAATACTCGCGCAGAGACTGCCTAGAAGTCAGGGGGGGTGCCGATGCAAGACGGAGAGGACACAAACTCCATCGTGCAAATCATAGGCGAGTGTATTGGTGTTCCCACAGGCAGCCCAGACTCGACATATATTTCCCGCTTTTTGGGTTACCTGTGGTATGTTTCATAAGCGATCTCGGAAGAGTTTACATAATTGCTCCTTGTGAATTCTCTTTTCCGATTCCTACGAAATAAATCTTCAATAATACAAGATTGATACTTAATGAAGTTTTGTGAGTGGTTTTGGGGCGATTTTGGGACTTCTAAAGCAGTTTATTAGGCCTCGAAGTTTTGACGGTTGGCCGCGTATCTACCTCATAGCTACAAATAACACAAGGTATGCAGCTTCGAGGCGCTTTTCATCGATGTCACCTCACTCGCCGCCGAAATTCGACAAGAAATTCAAATCGATTTCGCCTCTGCTTACGGCACACAAATCCAGAGATGTGTAAGCACTTCTCATCCACGTTTTAGGCCAAACGACGTGAAAACGGCCTGGAAAATAAATCCCGAATTCAAAATATATCCATCGCTATGTGATCTGCAGATTGATCGGTCCACAAATCAGCGGTAGACATCGCAGGCGGTGCTTTCAAGATGCGTAGGCATGGCAACTGCATCTTGAAAGCACCGCATAAATACAGCAAGTGATAAATATCACGTACAAATCATGCTATTTTTGTTTATAATGACCTAAGAAATATACTGAAAAAGACAATCACATGTTCTCATGAGTAGAGTTTGTTTACTTTGAGTTTGAGCTCATGCGTGGGCATGGCAACTGCCAAACAGATCAAGGACCAAGGTCTCTGGATCGTCTCTATCTCCTGTCCTAGCAGTCGGTGGAGCAGCAGCCAGTGGTTATTACCGCAGTGAAGACCACTCAGACTCTTCAGATGGAGAACAAGAGTAAATAGCAAAGACAGGACTTACCGGTTTGTCTGTTTATTCAAATATAGCTTCATTTCCTCTTCACTTACATGTGTAAGCTTATTTCTATCACTTATGCCGTGACATTCATAATTAAATAGTAGATAAATGCCCAAAATATCTAAAACTTGTTAAAGATAACGTGAGAGCAATACAATGTAATATGTGGTTCCATTTGAAATGCTCAATGTTATCCCTTAAAATTTACCATCACTATTCTATTACAAATGATCTATGGTATTGTAATATTTGCTTGAGTGAAGTACTTCCATTCAGCATTCTAAGCAAAACAGAATTAATCGAATTGTCATTTAATTCCAATACTGACTGTCTGTGTTCTACACACATTTGTGATTTACGGTTTGATTCCTTGCCTTGCAGCTTATCAAACAGCTTAAATAATATTCCTTGCCTTAATAACATTGATGCTGATATTTTCCTTCCCTCCTTTACTAACTTCAAATATTATTCTGTATATCAATATGAGTTCTACTCTAGTGTGGACATACAAAATATGTTTCAGTCCAAACAAACATTTTCTGTTCTCCATTGGAATATTAGAAGTCTCTCTGCAAACTTAGATAATCTACATAATTTATGATCTGAACTTAACCAAACATTTTCATTAATTGGTATTTCTGAAACCAAAATGATAATTTGCAATAAGGAGCAAATTACTAATATTGATTTAGAGGGTTGTAAATTCATTTCACAACCTAGTCTTTCCAATGCTGGTGGTGTCGGTTTTTGCGTCAAGCAGAACCTTTCTTATTTAACAAGAGAGACGTTTTCGACCTCTACAATAGACTATGAAGGTATGTGGATTGAATTAGACAATCGCCTACAACGGAATATTATCTGTGGAGTGATTTATAGGCATCCTAATGGTAATCTAGAGTCTTTCTTGGAATATCTATATGGTATAATCGAAATCATAAACCAGGAGAACAAGCTTTGTATTCTGATGGGTGATTTTAACATCAATCTTTTGAATTTTGATTCTCACCTGCCACAGACCAATTTATTAACACCCTTGGGACTAATTACTAACCACTCTGCAACGTTGATTGATAATGTTTTTTTAATTCTGCGGAGCATCATACTTTTAGTGGCAATATATTATATGATGCCTCAGACCATCTCCCCAACTTCCTCATTATCAATATTTTTTTGTAATCTTCCCTCTAAGATGAAGTTTTATAAAAGAGAAGACTCTAATTTCAATCAACAATCATTAATTAATGACATTTCCGCTGTTGACTGGAATACGGTTATTCCAAATAGTACTGATCGATGTTGATAGTATATTTGACACATTTTACTCTGAACTGAATAGGATCGTTAATAAACATGTTCCTATTAAAAAGCTTTCAAAGAGAGAACTAAAATTGAATGCTAAGCCCTGAATTTCTAGTGCAATTAGTGTATCTGTTGTAGTTTAAAAATACTTCAGGTTAAATTTGTCCAAACTAGTTTATTTTTGTCCAAACTAGATAAAAAAAATTCAACCTAGTTATTTTTTGTCCAAACTAGATAAATTCTTTTCAACCTAGTTTATTTTTTCAACCCAGGTTATTTTGTGTCCAACCTAGTTTATTTTTTCCCAAACAGTAATTTTTAGGGTTTTTTAAATGTAGGGTAGCATTATATTTATCTGTTGTTTAGTGACTTAAAAATTTTTTAGGGACAAGCTATAAACACCCAAACTTAATGAGCACCAGTTGTTGACGGTTAGGGTGTTTTTAAATCTAGGGGTAGGGTTTGTATTAGTTCACAGCATCATTACATAAGCATTATATTTATCTGTTGTTTAGTGACTTAGCCTTAAAAAACAAAACGAAATAATTAGGGACTAGCTCTAAACACCCTAAATCAGTGAGCACCAGTTGTTGACGGTTAGGGTGTTTTTAAATATATGGGTAGGGTTTGTATTAGTTCAGAGGACCATTAAAGATACATTATATTTATCTGTTGTTTAGTGACTTAGCCGTAAAAAAACTAGTGACTAGCTCTAAACACCCTAAATTAGTGACTATAGCTCTAAACACCCTAAATTAGTGAGCACCCATTGAAAACAAAATAACTAATTTGAATTACCAAAATAAACTATGTTTAACAAAATAAACTAGTCTATTTTGGTGCAACCTAGGTTATTTCTTTCAACCTAGTTTATTTTTTTCAACCTAGGTTATTTTTTTAACCTCGTTTATTTTGATTCAACCTAGTTTATTTCTTATTATGGGTTCGATCACAGTATAATTTCTCTTCCCTTATTAATTATTGTTTACCTATGATGTCTTAAGTCACAAATTAGCGCTATAAACTACATATAATTTACAAACTGTTTCTTTATTGTCAGGCGTTAGAAGTTTGGAATTGTTCTAGTCACAGCGTGTTATTCTATTTGGAAAGCTGAGTCTAACGTACGAGGTTTATCCAAGATCCTCTGAACTCGTTACTTTAAGATACTGTTTAGCTCTTTCGTAGAAGTCTTCTTCAAAGCAATGTTAGCGTTGATTCGCTTTTATATTATTTAGCTCAGTGATTACTCTGTAAAAGTCGGTTCGGCTCACAGTTTGTTTCGAAGTACGAGTGGAGCCGTAAAGAAAACCTGATCATCTATAAACAATATATGTTTCTGAATTTAGCTTTCTTACTTCCTTGAGTTTTCATAAAAGAACGTAGAGTCAACACAAACTTCGTCTGTATTTTCGTCTGTATTTTCGTTTGTATTTTCGTCTCTGTTATCGTCCTTGTTACATTTTTCAATGTCCGTTTTCTTTAGCACTGCACATGCGTCAATACATCATTTGCATAAGACCTGACGTCGTAGTTATATTAATGATTTAAATGACTACCACGTCATCAAATGTTTCTGTGGTAAAGTGGTAAAGTTCTGGTCTTCCAAGCCGATGGTTCAGCGTTCGAGTCTCGTCTGGGATGAAACAAAGTAAGTAATAATGATGTGTAATATTAATTAATGTAATGTAATGGTGGTAAGGGGGATCAGGGTGGTGTAGAAGGAATATAGAATGTGCCCCCTAAAAAAACTAAACACCATTTTTTATGACTCCCCAAAAAGAAAGGATCCTTTTATAGAATGATTGATATCTAACAAAAATAACCTAGGTTGAAAAAAACAAACTAGGTTGAAAAAAATAAACTAGGTTGAAAAAATATAAACTAGGTTGAAAATAAATAAACTAGTTTGGACAAATTTAACCTGAAGATTTTTTTGACCTGCAACATACCATTAATTAGAAAAATAGGTTTTTTGAGAAATTTATGAAAACAAAACTAAATTACTACGAAGTAAAATACAAGGCTAACCGTAACAAGTTAAGTACCGTTATTAAGGCTAGTAAGAAAAAGTATTATGAAGATTACTTTACTAATGACACCAATAATATTAAAAACATATGGAAAGGAATAAAACAGATAATAACTCTTAAACCACAGTGCTTGTATACCCACTAAGATAGTGTCAGGCATCTCTGAGCTAACTGACAGTAAAAGTATTGCCAATGCATTTAATGACTATTTTTCCAATGTTGGTAATCAGCTTGCCAGATCTGTACCTGAAGTTCCTCAATCACCTTTGGAGTACTTACCTGCTTCCATCTGCAACTAGCTTTTATCTATTTCCAGTAACTTTCGGCGAAATCGAAGAAGAAATCTTAAATCTGAACCCCAAAAAATCAACTGGCCCTTATAGTATACCGTCTAGTTTATTGATATTATTGAAAGAGTTTGTATCCAGACCATTAGAAATTCTTTTTAATGTTTCTTAATCCCATGGGAGAGTTCCCAGTAAATTTAAGATTGCTCGCGTCATACCAGTTCATAAAAATGGCTCTAGGGCTTCTGCTCATAAATATCGTCCGATTTCTTTGCTGTCAATTTTCAATAGATTATTAGAAAGACTAATGTATAATAGGTTGATAGATTATCTTGATAAAATTATAAGTGATAAACAGTTTTGGTTTTCGTAAAAATCATTCAACCATTCATGCGTTATCCCTTATTGCCGACAAAATCCAAAACTCTATTGAGGAGGGGAGATTATCTTGTGGAATCTTCCTTGACCTCAGTAAAGCTTTTGATACTGTGAATCACAAAATACTTTTAAAGAAGCTTGAACATTATGGCATCAGAGGTATAGCACTTGAATGGTTTGCTTCTTATTTACAGAATAGAAGACAATTTGTATCAATTGGGCAGTTCAACTTTGGATGATAAATTAATTACTTGTGGTGTCCCACAAAGATCTGTACTTGGTCCTCTGTTATTTCTAATTTATATCAATGACATACAATTCTGTTCTGAGCTGTTTGAATTTCACTTCTTTGCTGATGACACAAATCATTTTTACTCTAATAAAGACTTGCTAGTTGTAGAACATCTCATAAACATCAACTTAGAATACATTAATTTATGGTTAGCCTGTAATAAGTTATCCCTTAGTGTAAGTAAAACAAATTATGTTATACTTCATACCTTTTGCTATTAACTTGACCATTAATGGAAAAACTATTAGGAAAGAACGTAGTATTAAATACTTTGGTATTTACTCAGATTCTAATTGAAGTTGGAAGAGTCACGTATTTCATGTGTTTAAAAAAAATTGTAAAAGTATAGGAGTGCTCTCCAAAATTCGACTTTACGTTAACATGCATATTCTCACTCAGCTCTACTATACTTTAATCTTTCCTTTTCTAGCCTATGGGCTTATCGTCTATGGTAACACTTACACCTCAACTCTAAAACCACTAATTACTCTACAAAAGAAAGTCGTACGAATCATGACATTTTCTGAATTTCGTGAGCACTCTAACCTCTCTTCAAGGCATTAGGTATTCTAAAATTCCTTGATTTAGTTTACTACCACAATTCAATTTTTATGTATGATTATTTTACATCCAGGTTACCTAATGTTTTTTCTAACTTCTTTGAACGAACAAGCACACGACATTATTACAATACTAGATTGGCAGCAAGGGAAACCTACTGCCTATCTAAAGTTAGAACAAACTATGGTAAATTTAGTCTCCGTATTACTGGCGCAAAAACCTGGAATTCCATTCGCGACGACTATAAACTTCTATCAAAACCATCCTTCAAAAAACTCTTAAAATTAATATTATTGAATCTTACTGATGCCTATGTTTATTTCATATGTTTATTCCATAGTTTTATGTTTATTTCATAGTTTTATTTGATGTATTCACTTATTTAATTACTATTTCACTTTGTGAGTGTGTTTTGTGAATGTGTATTGACATTATCCTGACCGAACATTGTAAGTTACTCATTGTGACAATCTGACTCGATTAGTTTATCTATTTTCAGATTGCCAGTAACCTATTCATGTACTTTCATAATGTAATTATGTATATTTATGTGTGTGAATGTTACAAATAAAGTCTCTTGTCTACTAGCGTCATTTTTAAGCCCGTAAGTAATAAGAACATTAAACTAGATTTTTATTAATGTTTTTATGAAAAAGCTTTTCCATGAGTCACGATATATACTAAAATACAGGCCTGTAAAGTAGAGGAACGAACTTTTGGGACACCCTGTAGTTTAAAATTTTGAACATTTGTTTTATCTCTGCCCTGATCATGTTAAACCTTTTTGGGATTGCCTGTTTTCCTGTCTCTATACTTCAGACGTACATTTAGGGCCTCTAACTGTAGAAAAATTCATTTTGGGATATTTGACCTTGAACAAAGCTTTTTAATTATCAGTCATATCTTACTACTTGGAAAACGTTATATATATTACTGTAAACAAAAGAAACAAACCCCTACGCTAAAAGATTTTCAAAGTAGAATTAAGCTTGTTCACAAAACCGAATATCTCATTGCCAGGGAAAGAGGCACTCTCGAAAAACGTTTAAGTAAATGGGAAAAACGGATTTTACCCTTTGAGTTGGATTGAATTAAACTAAACCGGACTGTAAAGACTGGACGTGTCTATCTATTCTATTTATTTATTTATGTTACTCTTTTTTGTTACTTTTCGTGTATCGTTAACTAGAGCTTTTGTAATGTTTCTATTTATTTTGTCAATGCATGTAATAATTACGGTTTCTGTATTTATGTTATCCTGTAAATGTAAATGTTTACTGTAAAATATTGTAAAAATTCGAAATAAAAATGTTAAAAAAAGAACATTTTGTATTTTTTTTGTAATTACTCGCGTAAATGAGGTTCCTGGGGGGTTAAGCCGGTTTGAAATTTATTTTTGCTCTTATATCTCCTCCCAAACGTAAATTTTAACCAAACAAAGAGGACCATCTGCAGTTTTCTATGGGTAACATTTTGGTGAAAACCCCATGTCGCTACGACATTCCTTTCTACGCGTAAAAATGCATCACACAATCACTTGTCCGAGCGGGGCCTGGGTAATTTTCTAATTCATTTCTGAACTTAAAATGTTGGAAACTGATGAGGCCAGTTATGACTCTTGCAGCGCGGGATTGACCTTTTTGTAATTTGTCTTTAAGAACAGTTTCCACAGGTGTCCCATAAAGGGAACAATAGTCGAAGTAAGGTTGAATTAGGGCTCTATATGATTGCTTCAAGTGAATCGATAGGGACATACGGTTTAATTCACCTTATGGCACCAATGCCCGCACTCTTTTTTTTGCAGATTTTCTCAATGTGGTTCTCAAAAGTTAGGTTTTCATCAATTTCAACCCCTAGGCATTTATGGAAATTCACTCGTAAAACCTTGGTATTGTCTATAGAGAGAGTGCTTGACAAGTCCCCGGTTTTGTTTTTTAAATTATAAGCAGATCCAATGATCATTAGCTTTGTCTTAGAACGGTGAAAGTATAATACTAGATCTAGAACACTCGGCAATCTTTATCAGTCCCGTTCAATATTAAATATTCACGCAAAGTGAGTCTGTTCAATTGGAGTGAAGGTCTGAAATTGTATTCCATCCTCGATACGAGTCTGTAAAAAAAAACGCTCTTTATTAAGAAATACAAAAGTTTACTTATTGATGTTCTTTCGTCTTGTGATGATTGTGGTGATATTGCCCAGATTATGCAGCATGTAGCAAACCCATAACTTTTTCCTTCTTTGGCTCTCCTCCTTGAATTCCACTTCCTGTCTTATTTTCGACTAGGAAATTGCCTGAGTCTTTAAATCTTGTGAATTATAGTAGCTTTTTAAAATAGTGCTTATTTTAGTAGTCAGTTCTGCTTATAAGTTCTTGTAATTTAAGATCTGTTTCCGTTCTTCTTTTGTTTGAAAATTGCTAATAAGATCTAGTCTTATATATCTGCTAATCCCCCACGTCGAATAGAATTTGCTAAATGTGGGTGGGTTAGATTCTTGGTAACGTAATTTGTAAATTGAAATACAAGAGAAAGTGATGCTACTTATGAAAAGGAGGTTGCGTACACGTTTGGATCTTCTAGCCCCTTCAGTTCAACTTCATGTTGAAGCAAAGTAGAACTCTATTGTGAACCGAACCACCAATCAACGTTTGAGGCAGTTCCAGGTAGGAGATACAGCCATGGTAAGAAACGTATGGAGGAGGAGAGAAGTAGTTACGTGGTGAGATAACTGAAGTTCTTGGTTCAAGGCATAATGTGGTAGATGTACAAGGCCGTGAATGGAAAAGACATGTGGGCCAGCTAATAAAGTGTCTAAATGAGCAAATCAAGCTACCTGTAGCTGTAAATGAACCAGTCACTTCCCCTTGTATAACTCCAGCTGAAGTCCACTGGTATCAATCCTCAAGCACACAGAGCTGGACTGATCCTAATACACAATAGTCATCCAGTGCCACTCCACAAGAGGAAAGTAGGGTGGTTCCAGCACAGATACCTACTTGACAGCCAGCCCATCTTTTTTTGGAACAGAAGGACTATGAACATTAAACCTGACTTGAACTTGTTGAAGTTGTTTTCTTTTTAAGTGCAGGATAACTGTTATATATTGCCATTTGGGATACCTGTGTATTGTATGTTCGCCGATGCGCAGATGAATAAAGAGAGCATATGGTCGAGTTATATTAAATCCGAGGTTTATACTTTATTTTATCTTCAACACTACTCGATATAACACATTCATTTGTGGCAAATCTGAACATTCTATGATACTGATGACTGTATACAAAGATAAAAAGTTATTGAGGCTGCCCTTCGTAAAAGAAAACCATGAAAAGGAAACGTGACTTTCGGTATATTAAAGGTATTAAAGTGCATTTCTTCAATAAAATTCGAAAATTACTCAAGGGTTTTTTACAAGGGCATGCCGCATACTGTAATGACGTCTACGAAAATAGGCCTTTTAAAATATTTGTTTCTTCGAAAGTGTTTTATGATTGGGTAAAATATGAAGCAACGGTATTTACAAAAGTCGAGTTAAATGAAGAAAGATTTTCAGTAATGCTCTTATTTTATTATTAGCCGGTCAATTTTGGCGGGAAAATTGTCGCAATTATTTAAACGTTCAAAACTTTTTATTTCCTAAACCCATCAGTAGGAGCGTTTAACAATATACTATATTATCATTTTTTAGATGTAATGAAAAGTTCTAAGAAAGTTATTACAAATGGGTAAATGACGTCATTGTGACGTTTAATGGCATCAACATAACTTAAATTATCAGGTTATATTGCTTTTACAATTCTACACCCACCTACCACAATTCAATCTTCTACGTTCAAACCATTTGCCGTTTTTACGGTCTTTTGTGCTTTTCGTCTGCATAAGAGACCGGTTGGGGCAGTGGTTAAGCGCTTCGCCTCACACCTCTGTGGCCCGAGTTCGATTCTCGCAATGTTCACGGCGCCACATGTGAGTTGTGTTTGTTGGTATCTCGCCCTTGCTCGGAGGGGTTTTATCCGGGTTGTCTGGTTTTCCTCCCTCCTCAAAAACCAACCCAAATTCCAATTCGACCGAGGAATCCGTGTTCCCGATTAGTAGACCCTTTGTAGACACGTAAATAAAGTTGTTTATTTATTTTTAGATCTTCCATTTTTGATGCAATTTATCCACGAACGGAACCGCTGGCAGAGCCGTCCCTGGAGCGAAAGCCACTGCCGAATTTGTCATTACCGTTTTATGTGCCTATAAAGTTAAGAAAATTATCTGACGGTGTGCTGTACGAACGTTTGAACTCGATTTGAAGCTAATTTCTCAGTAAAACGTGACATTTTGTGGAGCTTTTGGGGTTTCTCAATTCGATACTCGGCCCTTTCCATTTTTTATGAAGGGGAGGAATCTTTTTAGGGAAACTTAACAAATAATCCCAATTACCGACCAGAATCACTTTAAAGACGATACTAAAACTTTATTTTTATAATTTCATACAATTGCACTGATTACACAGAAACTTGAAATCAAGCTAACTACGACGCCATATTGGATGAGGCGCGTAAAGGTCCCTGCGTAATAAACACGTTATTTACACGTCGGGCCCGTTCTCCCTTCACGGTAGGCAGACATGAATTACTACCAAACTGTATTGTGTATTGTGTTCTATTGTATTGTGTATTTCGTTCTATTGTTTTGTATTGTGTTAATTCTATTGTATTTTGATAGCAATGCATGTGTTGCCTACATGAATGGTCCACCCGTCAGGCTAGTGAGTGACAACACTGTCCCATCAAAATAACGCCTTCCTATCCTTCGCATATCCACGAGTTAAAAATGAATAGGTTTGCAATGCGAAAAGCGGCAGTTTAAGCAATGATACATTGTATAACATATAGAAATGGAGTATGATTAGAGATTTCCTTTGATAATAAAAAAACTAAATACGAAATGCTAAACAACTGAGAAACCTAATTTTAGAGAGAATATGGCAACTGCTTTTTGAAATTCTCACAATCTATACGAATGGCGGTATACAACCCACATGTACGACGACCGGCTTAGATTGTGTTGTTATGTAATTTCGACTAATAAATTTGAAACAGACTTTATCGTATTTATTTTATCAGCTGCGTGAGAAAATGTATGGACTTCTGATATGGTTATGGACTTCTGATATGGGTTCATATTTGTATCCTATTCTTGATCGCAACCAAACGCCATACTTTATTTTTTTGTTAACCAGGACATCAGTGAAGTAAACACAAAATTGAAGCTGACAACAATTCAGTTAGAAAAGCCGCGAGTGTGAGTATTTGCTCATGGCAATCACGTGCATGGGAACTCCTTGTTGCTCATTTACATCATATGACGTCCCTCCTGCTGTTGACATAATTGGAACCGTAGGCTGACTATCACCACAGGGCTCCCGCACCAACAAAATGAATGTTCGGCTAAAACGCTGAATGCGAAGGGAGTAAATAATAGGGTTTGTCATGTTGTTCATATGAATGAAAAAGTAAGCCAGAAAATGTGGCCACGACCCGTGGAGCCTTGCGACGCTATGCAGTACGTAACACTGGAAAGATGCCCATCCAAAATTATGTCAGAATTGTAACCCCAAGAGTCTTTGCAGTCTGGATGTCGCTCCTGGTTCGTTTACCCATGCTGCTTTGCAGAACCATTTATATTCTGCTCAAGTGTACCGTTCGCCAAATTAGGAATGCCAAAGTCATCTTGATACCGAACGGAACGAGGTAGCCAGGAATAAGAAACGAGCGACCGAATCGTGAAAAGTACTGGATTCTGTAAACCCAAACTGGCTTGTCTCCAACGTTGATGTGGATCCCAAGGCTGAACATGCCAAATGTGTAGGCCCCAGCTGCTATCCAAATAGAAATGACAGCAATTATGGCTTTGTTACCTGTCTACCATGCGTGATACCTTAACCCGTGTACTATGGCACCATAACGGTCCAACGTTAGAACAAGGAGGGATACCATAGTCAAGTACATGAATAAGACATAAGTAGTTACCACGAACCACGATACTTGCGGTCCTTTAAGGAAGGCTACCTGACACAGATACCACAAGATAAATAGAGGCATGTTTGTTAAGGCATTTATGATGTCGATGAATGCTAAGTTAACTACAAGAATGTTTGGAACGGTGCGTAGTGTTCTGAAGCGAACCAACAGCATGCAGATAACTCCATTGCCGACGATGGAGAATGCCATGATGATGACTATAAGTAGGACTTGCACTATGCTACTTGGGTCACTGCAGGGACGGAACAGGCTACTTTGATTGACAGGGGAGGAAGGTAGAGTTGAATTGGTAGCTTCTACAGACATGATCACAAGTAATGGGAAGTGAAATAAGAAGGATTGGTATACGGCCCAAAACGAGTGCAAATATTCAATGCATTCCCCCGTTGAATAAACAACTACCTTAAATGGAAACCCCCTAGAAATAATAATAATCGTTCATTCCAAGACAAATCCTAACCCGAACCACAAACCTAACCATCGGACGAGTTGACGGATAAACTACGGGTTCTCTCACCTAGAGCTAGAGCTTCAGGTAAACAAGAAGAGAAGGTAAAGAGAGATACTTTTTTGGAGCGCTCCTACTCGGGCTCGAACTAGAAATCATTTGCGTGTACTGCAGTGAAGTGCAGACGTCATGTCTACTACACTAAGCCGGTCTTCCGCCATTCGGAACGTGACAAATGTTTATCTTTATCCTTGACTGGTTTTAAGAAGCTCATTAGAATGAACGATTATCATTATTTCCAGTTTAGGATAGTTGTTAATGCAACGGGAGGAATGTGTTGAAATATTAGGTACTCATTGACTGAGTGGGACTGGGGTCGGATGGGAAAATATTTGGCTCAATCCTGGGACCGAGTGCAAGTACAAAATGAATAAGAGCCAAATATTTCTCCCGTTCGATCGGCTACCTCAGTGAAAATAATGTTCTTATCATATGACTAATTTGTTTGTTTTAATAATAGAAAACAACAAACAAAAACTCGAGCAGAGTTGGACGGCTTTTACCAGCGCGCTCACGTCAAACATATCGTCACGAGACTTTTGTTAATGTTTTGAAAGGAAATGGCTTACGGAGCCGCACGCGTCATATGATCGTATTACACGGGCCACGAACCGGTTTTCGCCGGTTCATTTGATATACACTTGAAAGGTTTTGTTAGCGCGCGAGCGAATTAAAATGGACTGTTGGAGTAATACCCAATCAGATTTTAACGCGCGAAAACATTTGTTTTTCAGCGCTCGCGCGGGGACGGTTTCTTTAACCGAACAATGTTTTATCGGAGCTGTAAACGAAATAAATAAAACTAATTATTTCTTGGTCGAACGTCAAATGTATTACAGTTCGAATTTTATAGTTCGAGATTTTAAAAGTAAAGACAGCACCTTCTATTCAGTTATTTGAAGAAGTTATTTAAAGTAAAAGACCCCGGGTTGGGGTATTTTATGCATGACTTGGTGAGTAATTAGTAAGAGTTAATTACCTAGATTATAAGATCAAAAATATATAATACATTCTCCAAAATGTGTGGCTTAAAACAGTTGAATTAACTAACTATGAATTACTCAGTTTAATTGAAAGTCTGATTTAATAATCCAAGATGGCCCGTTGGTATTGTGACAACCGAATTGGCATTAGAAATATTCGCACTTTTCAGCGGAACGTTTTTGGCGATCATTGAGCTTTTTTGGACAATGTATTTTCTGATATTGAAGAATAGTAAACAAAAAAACATAATGTCTCGTTTTGAAGATTTTCGCATTTTACGAAAAAACAAGGGTTCGAAAGAAGAACTTATTTCTCCGAAAATATTATGTATCTTGCGTCACTAGTGAAAATATCGATGACGTCATGTTTGCCGCCTTTTGAACTACAAAGATGGCGGCTAGTTTGAGAAAGTCACAGAGGAAGATGTAAACAGCTTAAATGAGCTGCATGACAATGAATAGTCCGAGCACGAAAAAGCCAAAATACGATCTAAAACTCTCTAAACATTTCTGGACTGCAACGAAGAGACAAGAAAACCCAATGAAACATCCCAGAACAGCTTCGAAAGTTCACGAAGAAGTTTGTACTGACAGCAAGTAAAATGAATAGATAAGAGTTCTTAGAGCAGTTTAATTGTCCATGCATATAATAAAAAGAAAATTACACGGTGGTTTGAAGATATGACGTTTATCCTCTCCAGTACAAAACATTTCACTCGTTCAGTGCGCTCACTCGGTAAATGTTTTGGCTCTCGAGGATAAACTACATATCTTCGCACCAGTGTAATATCCTCTATAGATATACTGTAAGTACAAATGATAAATAATGCCAATAAAATATAAATAACATTATGGGATATCTTCAAACAGATGTTTCAATAAGCCTTACCCAAGAGGCATCTGAAGAATGTATTTCAAGCCTGATCGTGCAATAAGAAATACATGTATGGTATACTATGGTTATACTGCCATATGTTAAGGCGTAAATGACATCTATATTTTAATTCATTTCCTGTTATTCAGTCATCATTGGAATGTATTTTTCGTTTGCCCCTTCGGTGAAACCTATTGAAAAACAAAAGTTCGAAGATATCCCATAATATTGTACACATACATTCATATATGGTTTTGGACAACGTTTTAGAGATTTTTATTGACTGTATATTATAGTCAATTTATATAGCGCGTATACATAAATGTTCTAGCTGATATTGCAGTGGCGTCTACGAATAGCAGTTTCAGCGGTATTGACCCGAACGCCTCACTTCAATGTAATGAAGCACTATTCCAACTGCTTCATTACATCGAAAGCTGAAACTGCTTTTCGTACACGACGCCACTATAGTATCAGCTATTGTTATCCGTGAGTCACGGCTATATTTCGGGTTTGTTTTTGCCATCTTGCCGAACAAAATGACGTTCAACAATACTAAGATAATAATGTTACAGCTTTCACTGCTACGAGCAAGTAGGACAATGTGATGAGATGACAGCTATATAATTATGTATCAATATTGTAAATAAATTCTTCTTCCTATTAATATTAATTCCAGCCGCTTACTACTCAAGCAAACTTGTACAATAGATATTTATGTATTTTCTGTGCTCCAAATATCCTCATTTATTTTTCTTGTGATAGGGGTCAACTAGAAAGCCTATGGCTCCCTTGACATCTGCACATTCTTGAAATTCATAACTATGTTATTATTACCGTATCTCTCTTTTTCTTTCCACAATTATTTTCTTGTGTAATTATCTTTATAAAAAAAATTGTGCAAAATAAAATGAACTTGAACTTGGAAAAGAGAAGCTAGCTAATGAGGACCACGTGAATACACAATGACGTAACGAAGGTAGCTCTTACGTAACGTTATCACTCGAAGTGAATGGACTGATTGGTTTACATGAGAAATAAGAATGAGAAACACAACATACTTGTAACGGGCAATTAAATACAACAACTTACTTCTTGTTCAAAACATCATTCTAATCATGTGTTACGTTATCCTACTGGGATGAAATGCCGGGCCTAAAGCAAACAGTACAAGTATAAATAAGGACCGTTAGCCAAGAACTCACGTGTAGAAGACTCTAAAGTTTATTGAGACAGCTACACGGCAGGGTTACGTTAAGGTAAGATATTGAAATCGCTATCTTAATTTGGACAATATAAGTAGAAAATTGTGTGCAAAATTTATGGGTTTTGTTTGAGCATGTTTTCCGTAGATTTCTACAACATCAAGTCACGGTGAATTTGTGTTCAAGTAGACCAGTTACTGTAAAACCACTGAAATATCACCTTTCGTTTCTAGCTGGACCTGAACAACCATACAGGCTGATCAAAGGTAAGTGTTATCTTGGCGAGCTGAGCGACTGATTTCACATGTGTATCTCGTTTCTTTGTCAACAAGTTGATTTTCTCGTTCTTTGAAAACCTCGAAACCTGTTGACCAGCCAATGTTTTAATCCATCTCCATCTAGTCACGATGTAGGCACAGGCTCTGATGTAGCACAGCTGACCGCGATTGTCGATCTCGGTACAGTATATTAAATCTTTTCTCCTTTCCGTAGAGCTGCCGACCCACTATGACGGGAAGTCTCCTGTTACTAGTGTTACTCTTACACGCGCTTCATATTCAACTTAAGTTGACACAGGAGAAGCTATTAAGATAAGATTGTTAATTCAATCAAAAAATATTGGTCTTTCCATAACTTACTTAATTGGCTTTGTGTACTGGTGCTCAAAAATTATTGGAATAATTATAGAACACATTAAAAATTCATTTTGTCAAATTGTTATACAAACCTTCTAAAAAACCTAACCCTGAAATAAAAAAAAGAAACCCTGACCATTTTCGACCAAAAGTCATTCATAGAACGACTTTACATACACCTGCACTATAATAGAGAATTTGGCACAGTTTTTCGACATGCGGGGTATTCTATAATTGAACCAAATTATTTTACTCTTTGGTAACCTTTATTTGATTTTTGAATTTTGCTCTGTTGACCAGAATTAACTTTTCTTGTTAGATTCTCAGCCTGCAGTAGCGTACGATTGCCTGACCGCTCTTGGCCTAGAGAAACATGTGATCACAGATCCACAGATGACCGCCTCTGTATGGAATGCCAATCACGGAGCAGCAAACGGTAGACTGAATTTTAAAGCTGGTGGAGGAAAGACTGGGGCCTGGTCTGCTAGGTACAACAACGCCCAACAATGGTTTCAGGTAGACCTTATCCAAACGACTAAAATAACCCGCGTAACTACTCAAGGCCGACAGGACGCCAACCAATGGGTAAAGAGCTACACTTTGGCTTACAGTCGAGATGGAACCGTTTGGAAAACGTACCCTAAGAAAGTAAGGACTCGTTAACATGTAACCTGAGTATCAGGCTCTGAAGAAAGGAAGACGGAGTAGAGAAAAGGAAAGGGAGGCCTTCCTTTCTTTTTCCTCGTCTTCCCATTTCCCTCTCCTCCCCCCCTCCCCCCCAAACTAGGCCTGATACTCTGGTTATTTACCTGCAACTCTTACTTCAAACCCTTTTCGCAGGTTCTTGGGCTTCAAATTATAGAACTCGGGCCATAACAGTACTGATTAGACGCCATTTTAGAATGATATCTTTTGAAGGTGATTAGACTGTAAAACCAGCAGATAACCGCTCATATTTGAGATTTCCTCTCTAAGTCAATAAAAATAAAATATATTTTTATCTGACTTGCATTACAATCGTTGTACGGCCTTTAAAATAACAAATGTAATATTAATAATAAAGAAACGGTATAATTAATGTGCATGATATGTTAACAGGTGTTTGCTGGTAATAAAGACCGCTTCAACTTGGTATCTAATGATATCAGTCCACCAATCATCGCACGATTTGTCCGCATTCAACCCAAGACCTGGCAGAGCCACATCTCGATGAGAGCCGAGTTCTATGGATGCACCTCTGGTAGGACTACACCTAAATATTTATTCTGGTAGCTACTACGGAATGTATCCAATAACAGACAATACGTATGAAGAATTACATTTGATCTCCTGCAATTTTAGTCATAAAATCAGTGATACACGCACGCACATACGTTTCGGAGTAAACCAAATTACTTTTCTTCTCATTTCTGTTGAAATCGTTAATTTTACCAATTGCTCGATCGAACTGCAAATAAGCATGGCTTTCACTTTATCAACAGGATTCTGTGTTCCCAAGGAAATCTGTGCGTCTGCACTCGGCATGATAGACGGTCGAATTACGGACTCTCGTATCACCGCTTCTACTTCTTACAATGCAAATCTCTTACCCGCTCGTGCCAGGCTACATAGTAGACGTCAAGGGCGGCTTCTGGGGTCCTGGGCCGCTCGGGTGAATAATGTTGGTCAGTTTCTTCAAATTGATCTCGGCAAAGTGACTAAGTTCACACGCATAGCGACACAAGGAAGACAGGACGCCAATCAGTGGGTCACCACATACCGCCTGCAGTTCAGCCAGGATGGAGGATATTTCGACTCCTATGCTAACAACAAAGTTCTGACGGGCAACAAAGACAGGCACGGTGTTGTCGTTAATATACTCGAGCCAGTCCTAATCGCTAGATACATCCGGGTTCTTCCCAAGACGTGGTACGGACACATTTCCATGAGAGTGGAATTGTACGGATGTAAAGAAGGTATGACAACATACATTAATTATTTCCATTTAATACAAGAACAGGAAAACACCTGATTCAATGCATTGTTTTCAGGATTCCAGATACCAAAGATTCCAAAATGCCAGAGCAAACTTACCATGACTGACAATCAGATGTCCGCCTCGTCCGAGTGGAACTCAGGCCACCGAGCAGCAAACGCCAGGTTACATTTCTACGCTGGCGGAGGGAGGACTGGGGCCTGGTCTGCTCGGGTTAACGACGTTCATCAATTCCTTGAGATTGATTTTGGTAAAGTAACCCAGATAACACGTGTCTCTACACAAGGACGACAGGACGCCAGCCAATGGGTGAAGAGCTACACTCTGCAATACAGTGTGGACGACGGGATTTTCACTACCTACGGCGTTGGTGGGAAAGTGAAGGTAACGCCGAGTCACTATTTTCCTTTTTACTTCTTCACACTAGAATATTCCTAGTGCCTTAAATCAAATGTTTTCCAGGTGTTAACTGGTAATACGGATCGCTACACTGTGGTTAGTCACGTGCTCGTCAATCCAATCATCACTCGCTACATCCGGGTACGTCCAAAGACCTGGCAGGGACACATCTCCATGAGGGTAGAGTTCTACGGTTGTAATGAAGGTGAGAGATTTTAGATTCAGGCTCATCAAATTAACACTGTTATTCCATATGATATAAATATACAGTAATCTAGGAAATTACATCTCACACTACTTAAGCGTATTCAAGCAAAATCGGATGTGCTTATGGGTCTTTTGCAGGAATGTGCAATCGCGTGGTTGTACTGGGTTGCAAAAACATCTTCATTCATATATTCAAAGGCAATTGTACGAGATCGGTAGTGTTATAAGCAGAACCTGTTTGTAAATGCTATTTTCCACCTCCAATCGATTGTTGATCTTTCTGAAACAGATAGCTAGCCACCCAACATCCATGGCAACGCCTTTCCCATGGGAATCACGAGCTCGATCCATTCGTTAACGAAGTATAATATCAGCACGTGACCTATTGTATGCCATCGTTCTTACGCGAATCATTACTTACACATTCTTCTCAACATGTGTATCGTCATAGGGTTCACCCCACCTAATGTTCCCAAGTGTGTCTCCCCAATGGGTCTTAGAAGTGGTCTGGTCAAAGATGCCAAGATGTCCGCTTCGTCCGAGTGGAATTCTGGTCACAGAGCAGCTAACGCGAGACTACATTTCCATGCTGGCGGAGGAAGAACTGGTGCCTGGTCAGCTAGAGTAAACAACGATCAGCAATGGCTTCAAGTGGACTTTGGTCAGGTGGTGAAAATAAAAAGGGTGGCCACTCAGGGCCGACAGGACGCCAACCAATGGGTGAAAAGTTATTCACTTCAATTCAGTCGAGATATAATCTTCTGGGAAGACTACCAACAGGGCAAATATGTTGCTGTAAGTTGTAATTATTTGAATTGGTTTGGGAAGCTCTAATCATAACCGAGAAATATATTTTAGTAAGGGTTCGTTATAAAATAGGCATTAAGAGGTAACTCTACTCGTTCACTATTTCTGATCACCTTAACCAAGCATTTCAGCATTGTGAAAATAAATTAATATTTCTTGACATCTAATCCAATAGGTGTGAAAATACAGAAATATTTGTACACAATCTTATGAATTTATTGTTTATACAGGTTCTTTCCGGTAACGCCGATAGGTTCACCGTAGTTCTCCACGAACTACAGACCGCAATCTTTGCTCGATTTGTCCGCATTAAACCCAAGACCTGGCAGAGCCACATCTCCATCAGAGCAGAATTCTTTGGCTGTAGGAAAGGTGAAATAATGTACTTCAGTCATCTTTAACTTGTATGCATTCTTGTTTCTTAAACATTTCTCTTTACATTTTCTCCTTTTCGTTAGGATTCGTTACTCCACCTGTCCAATGTGCTGCTGCCCTTGGAATGCAAACTAAGAAGATCGCTGATTCTAGACTCACTGCTTCCTCCATGTGGAGTGCAACTCATTCACCTGCTCGTGCTAGACTTCACCTTCCTCGCCAAGGCGGTCTAATGGGTGCTTGGTCTGCTCGATTCAACCATCTCGGTCAGTGGTTACAGGTAGATATGACTCAGATCACCAAGGTTACTCGTGTCGCCACACAAGGTCGCCAGGACGCGAACCAGTGGATCACCAGTAACAGTCTACAGTCCAGTATGGATGGTGGCCATTTTGAGCCATACATCAATTCTAAGATACTCAAGGGTAACAAGGACAGGAACACTGTTGTTGGGCACATCTTGAAGCCTGCTATCATAGCGAGGTTCATTCGCATCGCCCCACGTACCTGGTATGGACACATCTCGATGAGACTCGAGCTTTACGGTTGCACAAAAGGTTTGTAAGTTATTAAGCCTTGCCGATATTCTCTTTCGCTATATTATATATCTTTGTTTTACTGAAATCAATGTCGTTGACCCACCACAGGCTTCACTGTACCAATTATAAAGAAATGTCAGGCTGCGATTAACTTGGCCGACAATCAGATGTCAGCTTCGTCGGAATACAACGCGGCACACAGAGCAGCTAACGCAAGACTACACTTCATGGCTGGTGGAGGAAGGACTGGATCCTGGTCTTCTAGAACCAACGACGCCTTCCAGTTCCTTGACGTGCACTTTAATAAAGCGACAAAGGTAACACGTGTGTCTACACAAGGACGACCGGATGCTCACCAATGGGTGAAGAGTTACACTTTGGAATACAGTCCGGACGGCAGCATGTTTACACCATACTCTGTTAGAGGAAACGTGAAGGTTTGTTAATACAGTAGTCACTTCTATTCCGCCAATTACTAGAAGCATGGCTAAACATGGCATACCATTCTTGAATGGCTGGCTTTAGAGTTACAAGTAGGGACTGTCAACCCAGCAACGAGAAAAACTATTGGTCAGTGTTGTTGTTTAAATCAGTGAGCGGCACCGTTCCGGTTGTGGGAGTGATCTGCGACTTCGCAGTTTACATTTTTATACTCCTCTCGACAAGTGTTCTCTCCAGACTAATTTATTATGCTTGTAGCAGTGGCATGGCTGAAAGAGGACAAACCAAAGCATACGAATTGATTACACAAACTTTGTAAATCGCTGTTTATGATAACGATTGGAACGTCTCGACAGAACATTTAACTTGTCGAGAGCAGTAGAGAAATCGAAACTGCAGAGCTGTAAACAAAATAGGTCGCTTGACGACAGCACGGTCACCACAAAACTTACAAAATAGTAGGCAGTCCATACTTACAGCTCTCAACCCAGACATGTTGAACTATGTTATGGTATGTTCAGCCATGTTGAATTTAACTTTAATACTCTACACAATAACTATTTTCAGGTTTTCGCTGGCAACAATGATCGCCACAAGGTGGTTAGTCACTTCCTCGTCAATCCAATCATCACTTTTTACATCCGGGTCCGTCCAAAGACCTGGCAGGGACACATCTCCATGAGAGTAGAGTTCTACGGTTGCACTGAAGGTAGATGAAATCTCTTATCCAACTTCTAATCCTTGATATTTCCTTATTCCGGTCTTTCCGACCACGATACATTTGTCTATCATTTCCAGGATTTGAGCCACCCCAAAAACCAGAATGTGTAACTGCACTCGGTTTTCAATGCTTGTCCATCAAAGATCACCAGTTCTCGGCATCATCAGAATACAACGCGGCCCACAAAGCAGCAAACGCGAGACTGCATTTGAACGCAAGGAAAGATATCGGTGGAGGCTGGGCAGCTAGGCTGAACAACGTCAATCAGTGGATTCAAGTAGACTTTGAAGATTACAAAACAGTTACACGAATTGCTACTCAAGGCAGGCAGGAAGCTGATCAGTGGGTGACCAGTTATATGGTGCAGTACAGTATGGATGGGAAGCAGTTTATTACCTACAAGAAGAATGGAAAAGACAAGGTGGGTGGAGTGATTTAAATATACTATAACGATGAGTATATTTACGAAAAAGGATCTCGTGTAGTAAAATAATGAAAGATATTCGAATACGACTAGTTCAATATATAGTTTCTTTGATACTTTGCATTCTTTCAGGTATTCCTTGGTAACAGAGATAGGGGCAGTGTTGTTCTCAATGAATTCGACCCTCCCATCGAAAACATTCGCTTTATCAGAATTCTCCCCAAGAGCTGGCGTGCTCACATCGCTATACGAATGGAACTGTACGGCTGTGAAGGAGGTATGTTCATCCTGACAGCTTTGATTTTTTTTTATCCACCTCGATATCATTATATCTTGACGTAATTTATGTCTGCTGTCTATTCATTCCACAGGGATCCCACAGCTGATCGCTCCGTGTAGCCAAGCTCTGGACCTTGGTGTCATCCTAGATCGTTCAGGTAGTGTTGGCGCCGCCAACTTCAAAAAAGTCAAACAGTTCCTCTCTACTCTAGTCACTCGCCTTGGCATCTCTTCGTCCGGTAGCCGTCTTGGGATAATCGCCTACAGCTCCACGGCGACCCGTATCGTCAGCTTCGCCTCTGTTGCCTCGCAGACGCTGCCGGCCATGAAGACTGTTATCGATGGCATTCCATTCACTGCAGGTGGGACTCGTACAGACATGGCATTGAGACTGGCTAATAGCGACCTGTTTTCACCGAGTGGAGGAGATCGACGTGATAAACCAGACGTGTTGATTGTAATGACAGATGGCAAAACCAACGCTGGCAGTGCTCCTTACCACACTGTATTGAAACCCCTTCTGGTGAGTTAAACCTGTTATGTCCTCATTGTGGCATCAACGAATTATTATCGGGTAAAAAGCTGATTATTAAGTTCACAGTGTTCCGAAAAAAAAAAGGGGTGGTCGTCCTTGAGTATAGTGGGATAAACTTGCAACACATGCATTTTGACGGCTCTATAACATCACTTGGAATCATGGGCGGCTGCTGTTACGACATTGTTTTAAGAAGTACATCAGTCGAAACCTTAATGAGTGCATGCCAAATGCACTTCAGTAGCGAGAGCATGTTCATTGTATGTCTTACTTCTTTTCTGCAGGACAAGCACGTTGATGTGATTGCCGTAGGTATTGGCTCCGGTATCAACAAAGCTGAACTCCTTCAGATCGCCAACAAGAAGCAAACCAAAGTCCTTCAAGTAGACAACTTTGACGCTCTCTCCACCCAGCTGAATGCCATTCTGGCAATGTCTTGCAAACCAAAATAATACAAGATGTACGGTGTAAAAAAAAAAAAAAAAAAAAAAGAAGCAAGATGTGAATACATTGAACTAGAAAAAGGAAATAAAGAGTGGAAATATATTCTTGTAGTTTTTTGTAGAAAGCAATGCAGCATTTCTCCAAGATAGATCTTAAAAAAATATATTCGTTTCCTTTTGCAGATAGGTAACCCTTAGAATACAAACGCTGTGCAGTTTTGTTTTCTGATATCTATTTCGGAGAAAAACTACAATTCCATTGAGCTCACAATTCGGTGACGTCCGACAGGATTAACAATCTTGTGACGTCTCTTCTTTGTTCACTTGGCGGAATTTCATCAACCTTTGATTTAAGTCTACAGCTGGGACGTAGCCAGGATTTGTAATAGGGGAGGGGATCTGTTTATACAGGGGGCTCGCATCACCGAGGTGTTTTTCAGCGAGGCCCTGTTAAAATTATAATAATAAAAATACAATGAGAAGTTCAAAGATAAAAGTTAAAAATGCTATTATACAAAATTAAATATATAAAATCTAATTAAAAATATGTGTCTTGATATGCTGTTTAAAAACAGCCAAGGATTCGGATTCCTTTATTGACTTATCTAAATTGTTCCAGTCATAAAAACCTTGGTAAAAAAGCCGTTGTTTTCCATAATTACGTTTTACTAAAGGGAGGCGATAATCTCCCTTTCTTCTCGTATTGTAGTTGTGAATATCACTATTTCTTAAAATATTAAAATTGTAATTTATAAGTCCGTGGATATACTTAAATATAAGTCTATGTACAAGGCGCCGCTGGGATAAAGTGGGCCAACCAAGTCTATTGAGAGCATCAGTGGCTGAGGCATGCCTAGGCAGGTCAAGAATAATTTTAGCTGCCTTGTTTTGTATGATCTGGAGATCTTCCATGAGGGTGGCATTGTTCTTATCGCCCCAGATAACGTCAGCGTAGTCCAAAAGTGGGCTAACAAGACTATTATATAAAGTTGCTCGTGCCTCTAAAGGAAGCAAGTGCTTGACACGTTTGAGTAATCCAAGCCTTTGACTGGCTTTGGCAATTATAGCCTATTTGCTCGTGCCAGTTCATGTGTTTACTTATAATAACTCCAAGGTACTTAATAGAGTCTGAACTCTCGAGATTATAATTATCTATAGTAAGCTTAATACTTGGACAGGCTTGCAATTTACGATTACTACCAAATAGAATGAATTTAGATTTCGATGTGTTTAAAGTCAGGCGATTGTAATTGAATCAGCCAGCTTGGCGAGATCTGCGTTTAGACAGCGTTCAATGTCTGTAGTAGATTTCCCGCTGCTATAGATCACCGTGTCGTCGGCGTACATTACAACTTGGCAATGTTGTAAGCATGTCGGGAGGTCGTTCACGTATATTAGAAACAAAAGGGGGCCCAGGATACTCCCCTGTGGGACGCCCACACGCACCTCGTGGGTGGGGGATCGGCCATTTCCTACAGACGTAACTTGGTACCGGTTTTCGAGGTAGGAAGAAAACCACTTCACAGCTTGATCATCAGCGCCAATGGACGTGAGCTTGGACACTAGAAGGCCATGATCGACCGTATCGAATGCCTTCGATAGGTCCAAGAATACTGCCCCTGTCATACTACAATTGTCGAGGTTCTGTAGTATGTTGTCGGTGAAATGGGCAAGCGCGGTTACGGTCGATAACTTCGGGCGAAAACCGAATTGATTCGGCGAAAGCAATTTATGCTCCAATAAATAACTGTACAATTGACAGTGTACAGCTCGTTCCAGTATTTTGCTTACTGTTGGAAGGACTGTAATTGGCCTGTAGTTGTTGCAATCAGTACGAACCCCTATTTTAAACAGAGCGGTTACTTTGCCTTTTTTCCATATTACTGGGAAGGCACTTGCTTCAAGAGAGCGGTTAAATAACCTGGACAGAACTGGAGCCATACAATGCGCGGAATCCTTTAATAGCCTCGCACTAATGCGGTCCAACCCGATTGCCTTGTTTGTCTTCAAGCCTCTTAGCTGTTTGAAGACAAAGGACTCCGAGATGGGAGAGAAGCAGAACACATTTTCTCTGTCGCTTTGAGTAGACGCAGAAGAGAAGATGCCACATATATTGGTGATTGCAGATTGAAGCTTTTCTGTTATTTTCGCTGCCAATCTGGATCCTATCAGAGAAAAATGAATGTTCAAAACCTTCGCTATCGATATATCGTCAGTGTATGTAACGCCATCAGCCTCAATAGAAGTCACAGAGGAGTTCGGCTTTCGTGAAGTGATATCGTTTAGTGTTTTCCACAGCCTGCTTGAGTTCCCCTTGTTCTTATTTATCTGCTCCAGATAATATTCAGATTTACATTTTTTCACTTGTTTGTTGACAAAAAGTTTGGTTTTCCTTTACTGCCTCCAATGATATTCCGAGTTTGTTTTAATGGCTTTCCTGTGATTGTAGTCCCGGTCACGCATGGCGTTTCGTAAATCTGACGTCATCCATGGTGTTAGTATTCCTTTTATTCGAGTCTTTTTTTATCGGCGCATGCCTGCTTGCCACATCTGAGAAAAGATTGTTCCAATTTTCTACAGCAGAGTCTAAGTCATTGTTGTTTTCAAGAACGCCCCAATCTGTCTCCTTTAGTTCTTGCACAAAAGAGTCCTTGTCGTAGTTGCGATAGGAGCGGTATTCGATTGTCTTTGGTGGGGCCTTGGGGACGCCAGACTTCATTGTACAACAGACAATAGAATTATCGCTGATTGCAGAGTGAATGACACCAGGGACATGCTACCGCGAAAAAGTTTGAAAATCTAGGTCTGTTAATGTCTAACTACGAAAAAGTTTTTTTTTTTAAATTTCACACACGAATGCAATGTAACTAGATTACGGCGTTCGTATTCTGACTAAGGGCTATATGCAAAAGGTAGCGTTAAAAACACTCTAACTAGAATATCACATTTGGCGAGGTTTTCTCAAATAGAAAGGAGGTTTAAAACTGAGTTATAAACCTCCCTGTAACAGTTATAAACCTCTGATTTATGATTTAATTCTTCTATTGTTTGATCCCTATGAAGAACAAAGAAAACCGTGTCAAGTGTGACCCCAAAACAAAGAGTACCTTTGTAACAGATCTCAAGTAACTGTAATAGACAACCAGTACTCCTCTACTCAATATGTACCTGTTGGAGTGCCTCACGGAAGTATTCTTGGTCCCCTGCTCTTCCTAATATACAATCTTCCAAATTGTCTGGAATCCTGTGAGATATCTATTTATGCTGACGACACAGTCATTTACTTCTCTTCGTCATCCCCGCGTATCGTTGAACAGACACATTAATAGTTCCTCTCTTACTCGCGCTGATTCATTGAAGTACCTAGGTGTGACTATAAACCAAACCATGACTTGGTGCGATCATATAGATAATGTTATTTCTATGGCGAATCAGTGCATTGGCCTGTTGAGGCGCATAAGGCATCTTTTACCGTCGCATGCTCGTTTAACTTTTTATAATGCGCTTATTTTACCTATTTTAGATTATGCAGATAGTTTGAGGAGATAAAAATAACATTACACTTATGGATTCCCTTCAGGTTATTCAGAGTAAGGCCGCCAAAGTAATATTAGGTTTACCAGTCTTCTCTTCTTCGAGAGAAGCTTTAAATCAGCTAGGTTGGAAAATGCTCAAGGTATACGTCTTAAATTCCATCGCTGTACCACGGTCCATAAATTACGTAATGGCCAAATTGACTACGATTTTAATTTTATAACAAATAGAGAAGTACATAATTATAATACCCGAAGAACAGATGACATACATCTGCACAAACCCAAGAGAAACTGGGGGAAGCAGCGGTTCACTTATTACGCCATAACGGATTGGAACAGTATACCTTTAGAGATTCGTAGTATTAGCTCTTTATCATGTTTTCAAAGTAAGCTTAAAGATTACTTATAATTATCGTTCTTAGCTAAATTAGATTTGCTTCATGACTTTTTACTACGTTTTTAATTAGTGTTTCCATCATCACAGTTTTTTTTTTTTTTTTTTTTGCATTTTTATCTTTTATCTTGTTATTTGTTTTTATATTTTATACAGGGCCCCATTGAAAAACACCTCGGTGACATGGGCACCCTGTTAAAATACTATTATTATTATTATAACGGGACGTTTTTCCATGCTTGCTTGAGCCATCTTTTTAGTTTTTTCATGGTCTTCGGGATAGGATCTTTGTATGTGAATTCAAATATTATACCCCAAAGATTCTCGATCGGGTTGATGTCTGCTGAGTTAGCTGGCCATTCTGCTTTCTCAATAAAATTGGGCAAGTTCTTTTCGCACCATATTTGCGTGGCCTTAGCTGTGTGAAGTGGTTCCCCGTTTTGAACGAATGTCATGTTACGGTTAAGAGCTGAACAGTTTTCTTTTAACTGCTGTGTCATTTGTAGATTTACGGCGAAGAAGAGGCTTAATTATCTTATTTCTCTAGTATGTTGGTTATATAATAATCAGCAGTCTGTCCTTGTGGAATACAGTGAAGATCGATCAGACCGAGGCCTGTCATTCCGCCCCAGATCATCCATTTCGAGCTTTGCTTGACTTAGTAGGCAGGAGGTACTTGGCTCTCTTGCGATCCCCTGACAGATACTTCGGACATTCGTCAGAAAAGAGAATATCATCCCATTTTTCTGCAGTCGGTTTTCTGTATTTTTAGCGAATTTTAGCCGAGCTACGCGTTGTTTTGCAGTCAACAGTGGCTTCCTTTGCCTTGTCAAGGACTTCTTAGCTGCTTCGTTTAGGACCTTTTACCGAGTCAATTTGATCACGGCAAAATCAGTTTCCTCACGGCAAAATCATCTTGCTCACGGCAAAATCATCTTGCTCACGGCAAAATCAATTTGCTCACGGCAAAATCAATTTCAGCCGGCGGAAGTGATCTTCGCGGCGGAACTGATTTGAAATATTTCCATAATGCACCAGACGTTGACGACGGGAAGACTCTAGAGTTGGAACTACTCGTGACTGCGCTCGTGTCAGTGTGCAGTGAACAAAGTATTTGCAACTACAATACAAAGAAAAAGTATTTGTGAAATATTTGTGAAATTGAACTTTAGTTTGTTAAAAAGGACACACCAAGCAAAGAAAGGAATCGCACTATAGTCAACGATGCAAATGTATCCTCTCATAAAGTAACTGTAAAACACAGGGTATTTTCCCATGAAAGTAGTCCATTTGAGCCATTGGCTCCAACTTCAGTTAGTTTCTCGTATAGTTGATTTGAATTCCCTCAGTTTGATGATCGTTTTATTTTAACATCTCTGTGATTTAGAGTAAGCGCACCTTAGGTCATCTGTGGAACTCTAGTGTTGATAAGCTCAAATGTTTTTGTTAAACAGTCTGTGAGTTTGAGAAGCCGGCTTAGAAGAGCTTTCTCATCAATAGGAATTACAATTTTTTTCTTGCTATTCATATAGTTTTAGCCGGACATTTCCCGAGTTTTTGATCTATTTTCAATCAAATTCAAAGTCTGAATATGTGATTGCATTGAATTTATTGCACTGAATTTATACACTTGAATTGCCAGTATTCTGTTGTTCAAATCCTGCGTTATCACAGTCATGTCATAAAAACAATAGACCACGTTTTTATGTTCTTACTGGCGAAATAAAGCACGACTTGGGAGGTTGGGAGCTAGAACACTGGGAGCTAGAACACCTTCGGCTTATGATTTTCAAGCATTTATCTCTGAAACTAGATATCGTCCTAAGCTATGACTGATTGTGCGTGTGTACTAACAGTGATCTGACTGTGTGCATACCGAATAGCGATGTGAACACAGGTAGCCCGAAAATTAAATGGTAACCCGACACAACCGAGCCAAGCTAGGATAACACAGGTAGCCCGGAAATACAAAGAGGGTACCGCACTGGTAACACAGGTAACCCGATATAACTAAATGCAACACAGGTAGACCGAAAATACATAGAGAGGGCAGGTAACCCGAAACTGCTAAGACCGATAAAACAATATTTTTTTAAATATTATATTATTTGTCAATTAAATTAAGAAGCACTGTGCACTGTAGCCTGCGTCACATCCGGACTTTTCTCTGGTATAGTCCGTCTACGAAGCAGCGACACAAACCGTGTTCTAGACCCCAGCAGCGTACGGGTGTTCGGAAAACGAAGACTCCCAAAACGAAGACCCCCTAAGACCCCCTAAGATGCCCAAAAATTGAAAAAAGCAGAATTTCAGCAACAATCCGAGTTTCGTTATGAACTTACCTCCAATCCATTGACGTGTTAATTTCGATCCTTTTAGCCCGATCACTGCACATGCAGGACACCCAAGCTCTGTTTGTGTTTTAAATCATAAGGGTTTGTATGAGATTTTTAACGAGTATTTGGTTGTATCCGTTAGGCCAGAAATACTGTTCAAAATAGAATCAATGACAACTCCCCTGAAGTCTTTATCTGTTCTTCATTGGGCTCTGTATGCGACCTCTCCAACTAAGAAAGGAGGCAAGGACGGACGCAACCGCCATTTCTCAATCCCAATCACTCGAACATCACGCTCGAATTTTCATCCAAAATCAATGCCAACCACAACTAGACCTCAAATAATAGCACAACAGTATCTATTCCAAAAGCCTCGTGCAATTTAATTGAAATAATCCCCATTTCTCGAACCAAAATCGAACATAATTTTCCGCCCGTTTGGATTCGCGGGCTCAGAACGTACGTATAAATCTTATTTTGAACACCGCTCCACGTAAGTTGGCTCTATGGTACAAGAGCATGGGGATGATGCGAGTTGAAAAGTGCGAGTTGCGAGTTGAAAAGTGCGAGTTGCGAGTTGAAAAATGCGAGTTGCAAGGAAAAGTAAGAAAAATGAGATTAGAGTTCCTGATTACATGTATGATCCGCTGCAATGGAGAATGCTTTTTGAGTCAAAAATCAAAGGAACTCGGGGTTTCGACGGAACGTGGACCCCCACTTCTACCCTGCGAGCAGAGAGATGAGAAACCTCTGCTCGCAGGGTACTCCACTTCTGGACCCCTAGAAAATGTTTTTTTTTTCTACCAGCGTGTCCAAGGGATTTTGCCCCCCCGTAATCTCACCCCTCCGGCGGGCGAGATCACTAGGGATCTCGCCCCCCTCACTGGTTCCCCCTCAGGGATTTAGCCCTCCCCTAACGATTTGCTGAGTGAACATGAACTTTAATAAATGTTCACTGTTAATTAAGACTGTTGCAACACTTGATTACTTGGTCAATCAAACCGTCTATAAAACGAACTTACGATTGATCGATCGCAGTCCTCTTCACTGCGAACCATTGGGAACCAGACTAAAGTGAACTCTTGAAATACGATTGTTGACTTATTACAGCGCTTGAAAAACGTAATAATCACGCCTCTTCATCAAAACCAAATGTAGCGCTGTTGACATTCTTTGCCTTTGGAGTCTTCTTTTCACTTTCTATACTAAAGAGAGGCAATGGTATTCGTCTTATTAGAACAAATCTGTAGAGGAAGGCCGAAAATTTTGCTGTTCATCTGTTACACTATTTTACAAGTCGTGCTTGTGCCTGTATTAAAAACCAAGCGCGCCCAAAACAAAGAGGCGGGATTTCTTTAGATTGACAAAAAGCTGTCTAAACAAGCTATCTCAAACATTTGTTATCCTGGGCCTGACTCGTTTATTTTTCACAAAGCTCACAGTCTAATTGCAGAATTAAAAGAGCAACTAACTCATCTGTTTAAATAGCAAACAAATCATATTCATAGTTCTACCTCGGTTTTATACAGAGCTTTTTTAGTGACTCCGCAATGTTTCCTAGTCACTTATTCGTAAACCCACGCGGCATCAGTTACTAGTTGCTTTCTATACTAAAGAGTGGCATTTCTAGCGATTTTGGGATATTCGACTTATTAGAACAAATCCGGTAGAGCAAGCCACAAATGTTGCCGTTCTTCTGTTACACTATTTTTGGCTGTGCTTGTGCCTGTATTAAAAACCAAACCATTAAAGTCCCGCAAGGCTAGAGTGATTGAGAGAGCACACAAAAGCGTCGCCATTGAGAATTACTGCAATTGCAAGTTAAGACTCGATATCCAACGAGTGAATACAGCGAACGAGTACGAGTATGCATGACATCAACTGGATCACGAAAGCTGTTTCTAGCTAAAGCAACATCGAACGAGCTTGCTTTTAGTACGAGAGAATTGGGGGGGGGGGGGGGGGAATCCCCAGCTTAGTCTGTTTTCACTGGGGGCGAGATCCCTAAAAGGGGGGGGGGGTGAAACCCCTACGACACCGGTTTATTTATGCCTCTCATAGTTATTCAGAGTTAAGTCCTTTCTATTTCTAATTTACAATATTTCGATTGCAATCACAATTAGTTATAAGTTTAACTATTCACTTTCTTCTATCTCCGATTCTTCCAGAGACGTTTCGTATTATTTCTATGGCGACTCTTTGGTTTATTTAATAGTCATACAACTCTCACGGGCCACGGCCCCTCCGGATACTAGACCGATGCGAGAACTAAAATGCCCGCGAATAAATCCTACTTTATATCAGTTTAAACATTACTAACGAAATGGCTATGCTATCACTACAGTTCAAATTCACATCTCAAGACAATTTCGTTCTTCACTGCGGTCGGCCTTAGCTAGCGCTATTCTAATATCTCAAGCAGTCATATTTTGTACCTTTTTTGCTTTTTTTCGATAAATGTTCAGTTCCTTTTTTTGCCAGCTAAATATTTTCTTCTTGATCATTTAAGTTCTTTCCCGTTGTTTCCATCCATTTTCCAGCGAGAATCGAAATCGCCTTTCCAATGAAAGTCGCCCTTTGTTGATGTTTCCACAGGGGTCCGGTCAGTTTTATAATTTCCTCTCAGAGTTCAGTTTTGCTCGATTTTCTTGTTCTGTCGCTTTTCTTCTTTGACCTCCTAGTTTGTTCATGTCATTTCCAGTTCGAAAAATTGTTTTTGCAATCCGAAAAGTAGTTTATTCAGTTCTGTATATTCGATTCATGTCCGTAAGCCATATCCCATTTCTCACGGTTCGTTTTCGGTTCTATATATTAATTAATACTCGATTCAGTTTGCTCCATTTGTGTATGGGCGTCAAACAGTTTCAACATCAACAGGTTCGGTTTCTAGTTCTATTTCTTCTATTCATGCACTCAGTTCAGTTTTCTCGGTGTCCATACGCTAGTCTGGGTACAGTTCAGACTCTCTTCTGTTCTCGAGTTCGCTCATTTAGTTTTTCTTTGCCAAAAAAATATATCTAAATACAGGCAACAATGTCAATTATAAATACAGGCAATAAGGTATATACAGTCAAACCTGTATTTAGCGGCCACCCTCGGGGAATGAGTAAGTGGCCGCTTCATACAGGTTGGCCGCTTAATACAGGTTCACAAAAAAATACGTTGTGGGCGTGGTCTAATCAACTTTTTATTGCATATTGAATAATGTAATAACGCATGTTGAATATGTTAGTACTAGAATACTGTTAGTACTAGAATAAAACATGAACGAAACATACTGGGATAAATTCTGTTAACTAAATATGATACCTTTACCGTAAGCATGTTTAAAAGTTTGACAGAAAGAGATTAACCAGCCGTAAATACGCTATCTGGACGGTACTGTTTGTTTATTGAAGTTATTCAAAGTTATTTGTATACAGTTAAGCTGGCCACGCTCCGAGTTAGCTCTTTTATCAGGGGCTACCACGAATACATGGACATCTGGCAGCCAAATATTGATGATGAATATCCATTGAAGCGAGAGCCTAACAATAAGGAGGACATTAATGCTGTGGCAGTAGTTCGAACGAATCCAACTAATCCAAGACCAGTTAGACGTGGTAGATCTGCGGATGCTGCTTCTCCAAAACCTTTTTCGCACCCTAACGAAATGGAACAAGATTCTGAAGTGATTGGGCATGTTCCGAAACTTATGGCGTTGTGGCTTACCAAATTTCTAAAACGACCAACTAATTCCGGTAAAGTAATCGTCAAGGGCAAGCGTATAAATAGAGGCGATGGCTATGGCCTCGAAGTCCCTTGTGAATATTTGCTCAACGGAGATATATTCTCGATCAACTGGCTAAAGACGAAGCTGAATCAAGAGGGATTTGTGTTCAAGTAAAGAGAGAGCAAACATTTAGAGATACGGTTTCCGGTCAGTTCATTGAAAACAACTTGGATGTGAAGTGACACTGTTTAGAACAAATTGTACTGTGAAATAAATGGTTAAAATACGTATGTACTTGATCGTTTTCATTAATATGGAAAGTTCTGTAAAAAAATTAGCCTGGCCGCTTAATACAGGTTAAAATAACAAGAAATAACATAAACGGGACTGTAAAAAAGTGGCCGCGGCCGCTTAATACAGGTGGTCGCTTAATACAGGTAAAGTTTACAGTATTTGAGTGGGATAAAATTCGGGACTTTTACTACTGGCCGTTTAATACAGGGTGGCCGCTTAATACGGGGTCGTTATATACAGGTTCGACTGTATCAATAAGCAGTTTATTTATTTATTTATTTTAACTTTGTAAACTATAGCTATTTTGTGTGTGTATGTTTGTTAGTTAATTCACCACTTTGATTTTCTTTCCATCTTGTAAATTTTTTTTTGGTAATATTGTACTATCTCTACTACTGACCATAAGCCATTTAAGCCTCTGGCTTTGGCCTTTCTTCTGTACGTTCTCCCTTATAGTATTTGTAAATAAATTGAATTGAATTGAATTTCTAAACTTCTCGGCTCTGTTCAATTTCTCGGAATACTGATTCCGAATCGAAAGCTCGTAAAAAAATGCTTGCTTTTTATCGTTTATCTTCTATCAGAAACAAATGAAATCATGACTTAAAGTCAAATTCTCTTGGACTTGGCTCCTTTGGCTCAGCCTTCAAAATTTCCAGAGTCTGGGTCTTTCCACACGACAGATCCACTCTGCGACAGATCATATATTTTCCCGCCATTTTTGTTGTTGTAACATTTCAACTCGCAACTCGCACTTTTTAACTCGCAACTCGCACTTTTTAACTCGCAACTCGCACTTTTCAACTCGCACTTTCCCTATCCTGATGGTACAGTGGATTAGACCGCGCGCTTTTGACCCAAACGACCGGAGTTCGAGTCTGCACCAGGCTCAAAAAAACGTTTTTTTTTTTTACTTCTTTTTCTCCTTTCTCAGTTTTATTTAATCTTTTCCTCTATTTTAAACAATTAGAGCAGCCTTCTACATGAAAAACATTGTTGTCTATTGGCTCTCAAGCCCCAACCAGGGACCAGGAGCCCATTTGGCCTCAACTATTAAAAACCCATGATACTGTGAAGTTACTTTTCTGGTTACTTTATAAACATGTTGTCGACGTTCAAGAGATCAAAAGAGCGAGAAGGAAAGCTCGCTGCGTAGAAGAGAAAAGCTGGGATATCTGTTTCCTTTTATTCTTCGATTCGAGCCTGGTAATTAAATTTATAAGCAAATAATTAAATGTACCTGTTAATTTTAACGGGCTTTCTGTTGATTCAAATCCGGGTTCGAATGATCGCAAAAACAACAACAACTTTATTCGTACTCTTATAGTAATGATTTACATGTAAATATATAGAAAAATTAAATATCAAGAGTACTGGGACACCTGAAATAGTAATACAACTAATCGAGTCAGGCATCCCAGGAATGTATAGATTAAAATTGTTGAATTGGGTCAAGCACACATACAAAGAGAACTACATATGATACATACATTACAAGTACAATATACAGAATAATCGGTGTAAGAGACAAGTCTTAGAGGCTAGATGTAGAAAAATAATTTTTTTTTTTAAATCAATAGAAATCAATATTTTGAAATAAGTTTTTGTTTAATTTCATTTTTAAAGTCTTTTTTGGAAGTGAGGTTTCTAAGATTTTCACTAATATCATTCCAAATGATGACGCCTTTATATCGTAAACTAAATTTACCATAATTTGTTCGAACTTGTGGAACATAGTAGGCAGCCTTAGATGCTAATCTGGTGTTATGATGGTGAATTTCAGAAATTAAAGTAAAAAAGTTAGTGAAGTGATTGAGGAAGATTGTTATGATGATAATCAAACATGAATATGGCAGATTGTAAATAAATCAGGTCAAGAAGTTTTATAATCTTAAGTTTATTAAATAGAGGATCACTGTGGGCATCAAAGTTAGAAAATGTGATGATACGTAGACCTACGTAAGGCTTTCTTTTGCATGATTACAAGATTATTAAGTGTAGTAAAGTACCGTACCTTAATTTATTAAAACTGCTGTGTTCGATATTTTCACAAGATTTTATGTAATTACGAGTTAACGAGGGAATTTGTTATGATATCTTTCTCATCATCGCACTACTGAAAATCGAGGTCATGAGCGTGCACGCGCGGTTGGGGCTTGAGAGCCAATAGACAACAATGTTTTTCATGTAGAAGGCGGCTCTAATTGTTTAAATTAGAGGAAAAGATTAAATAAAACTGAGAAAGGAGAAAAAGAAGTAAAAAAATAAATATTTTTAGTGCTTGGTGCAGACTCGAACTCCGGTCGTTTGGGTCAAAAGCGCGCGGTCTAAACCACTGTACCATAGAGCCAACTTACGTGGAGGTGTGTTCAAAATAAAATATATACGTACGTTCTGAGCCCGTGAACTTTTGGCAGCTAGCCGTTGCTAAGCGTGGCCAACTTCTCCCAGTCACGAATCCCAACGGGCGGATTTGTTTGAAATTAGGTTCGATTTAGGCTCGAGAAATGGGGATTATTTCAATTAAATGGCACGAGGCTCTTGGAATATATAGTGTTGTGCTATTATTTGAGGTCTAGTTGCGGTTGGCATTGATTTTGGATGAAAGTTCGAGTGATTGGGATTGAGAAATGGCGGTTGCGTCCGTCCTTGCCTCCTTTCTTAGTTGGAGAGGTCGCATACAGAGCCCAATGAAGAACAGATAAAGACTTCAGGGGAGTTGTCATTGATTCTATTTTGAACAGTATTTCTGGCCTAACGGATACAACCAAATACTCGTTAAAAATCTCATACAAAAACACAAACAGAGCTTGGGTTTCCTGTGCAGTGATCGGGCTAAAAGGATCGAAATTAACACGTCAATGGATTGGAGGTAAGTTCATAACGAAACTCGGATTGAGTGTAATCCATAACATTGCTGAAATTCTGCTTTTTTCAAATTTTGGGCATCTTAGGGGGTCTTAAGGGGTCTTAGGGGGTCTTAGGGGGTCTTAAGGGGTCTTAGGGGGTCTTAGGGGGTCTTAGGGGGTCTTAGGGGGTCTTAGGGGGTCTTCGTTTTGGGAGTCTTCGTTTTCCGAACACCCAGCAGCGTACCGTGATTTGAGTACACGTTCTGATTGGCTTTTAAAAATGCTCATTTCTTACACGTCTTCTGACTTGCCATTCAACTGTCACCAGCCTGTCACCTGTTAGTCTCCCCAGAATCCAAGAACCACTCGCGATCGCGCCAGAACACTCGTCTGGCAGGAAATCGTTAGTGGAAATATAGAGGCTAAACTTAAAAATATGGAAGTAGAATCGGTTCAAATAGCTTCGTATATATTCTGTTCTTAGCTTTTATCAAGAAATAACAAATATTTTGGAAGAACTCATTTATTTTTAGGCTGAACTAGTGAGCTCGTGTAAAATGCCGACAAAAGCGAGTCGTTGCTTATTTAATCACAGGAAACCCAAGCTCTGTTTGTGTTTTAAATTATAAGGGTTTGTATGAGATTTTTAACGAGTATTTGGTTGTATCCATTAGGCCAGAAATACTGAAATAAAATCAATGAAAACTCCCCTGAAGTCTGTATCTGTTCTTCATTGGGCTCTGTATACAATTTCAGCGAATTCTGTTGACATTTTACCCCTCGACCTCCAACTAAGAAAGAAGGCAAGGACGGACGCAACCGCCATTTCTCGATGCCAATCACTCGAACATCGCGCTCGAATTTTCATCCAAAATCAATGCCAACCGCAACTAGACCTCAAATAAAAGCACAACAGTATCTATTCCAAGAGCCTCGTGCCATTTAATTGAAATAATCCCCATTTCTCGAGCCTAAATCGAACCTAATTTCAAACAAATCCGCCCGTTGGGATTCGTGACTGGGAGAAGTTGGCCACGCTTAGCAACGGCTAGCTGCCAAAAGTTCACGTGCTCATAACGTAGATATATATTGTATTTTGAACACACCTGCATGTAAGTTGGCTCTGTGGTACAGTGGTTTAGAGCGCGCGCTTTCGATCCAACGACCGGGGTTCGAGTCTGCACCCGTGAGGCGCTAAAAACAAATTTTTTTTTACTTCTTTTTCTCCTTTCTCAGTTTTATTTAATCTTTTCCTCTATTTTAAACAATTAGAGCCGCCTTCTACATGAAAAACATTGTTGTCTATTGGCTCTCAAGCCCCAACCGTGCACGCTCATGACCTCGATTTTCAGAAGTGCGATGATGAGAAAGATATAACAAATTCCCTCGTTACCTCGTAATTACATAAAATCTTGTGAAAATATTGAACACAACAGTTTTAATAAATTAAGGTACGGTACTTTACATGCGATCATTCGAACCCGGATTTGAATCAACAGAAAGCCCGTTAAAATTAACTGGTACATTAATTTGCTTATAAACTTAATTAACCAGGCTCGAATCGAAGAATAAAAGGAAACAGATATCCCAGCTTTTCTCTTCTACGCAGCGAGCTTTCCTTCTAGCTCTTATGATCTCTTGAACGTCGACAACATGTTTATAAAGTAACCAGAAAAGTAACTTCACAGTATCATGGGTTTTTAATAGTTGAGGCAATGGGCTCCTGGACCCTGGTAGGGGCTTGAGAGCCAATAGACAACAATGTTTTTCATGTAGAAGGCGGCTCTAATTGTTTAAAATAGAGGAAAAGATTAAATAAAACTGAGAAAGGAGAAAAAGAAGTAAAAAATGTTTTTAGCGCCTGGTGCAGACTCGAACCCCTGTCGTTGGATCGAAAGCGCGCGCTCTAAACCACTGTACCACAGAGCCAACTTACATGCAGTTGTGTTCAAAATACGATATATATCTACGTTCTGAGCACGTGAACTTTTGGCAGCTAGCCGTTGCTAAGCGTGGCCAACTTCTCCCAGTCACGAATCCCAACGGGCGGATTTGTTTGAAATTAGGTTCGATTTAGGCTCGAAAAATGGGGATTATTTCAATTAAATGGCACGAGGCTCTTGGAATAGATACCTGTTGTGCTTTTATTTGAGGACTAGTGCGGTTGGCATTGATTTTGGATGAAAATTCGAGCGCGATGTTCGAGTGATTGGCATCGAGAAATGGCGGTTTCGTCCGTCCTTGCCTTCTTTCTTAGTTGGAGAGGTCGAGGGGTAAAATGTCAACAGAATTCGCTGAAATTGCATACAGAGCCCAATGAAGAACAGATAAAGACTTCAGGGGAGTTTTCATTGATTTTATTTCAGTATTTCTGGCCTAACGGATACAACCAAATACTCGTTAAAAATCTCATACAAACCCTTATAATTTAAAACACAAACAGAGCTTGGGTTTCCTGTGATGTAACCAGCTGTTGGAGCTATCGCATGGCGTGACGATCCTAGTCATTTCAAAATAGCCAGTCAGAAGGCGTGTGAGAAAAAGCATTTTTAAAAGCCAATCAGAACGCGTACTCAAATCACGGTACGCTGCTGGGGGTCTAGAACTAGCTTCCCGTCGCTGGTTCGCAGACGGACTTAACCGGGGTTCAGTTCGGATGCGACGCAGGCTATGTGCACTCGTGTTCACTCGTGTGGAGTTTTAGATCAGTTCATCATATCATAGTACTGCTAACCACGTGGGTCGTAGCAGTGACGCGTTGATCAACTGATAAAGCAGGAGGCATGCGTATCACAACAATACATGAATCTTTAAAGACACAACGTTCGTACAGTGCGGACGACATTCGAAATCGTAAGTAAACTCTTTTTTATTTAAATTCCTCTCAATTTGTCTGTTGATGTACTTTTCGTTCTAATGATCGTTATATTTTAAGATCTCTGTGATTTAGAGTACCTGGAAAAAATATTTTAAAGCTCAATTAACTACATTGAATTCGAAACTGTTTGTGTTGATAAGCTAAAGTGGTTTCGTCTAACTAACAGTCTGTGAGTTTGAGAAGCCGGCTTAGAAGAGCTAGCTTTCTTATTAGGAATTACACGTTTTCAGGAGCCCGGACGTTTGTTATTACCATGAAATTGATGTTTTTCATTCACACTCATCATTTATTTACATAATTTTAGCTGAACATTTTCCCAAGATCAATCAAATTCTGAATATGTTATTGGATTTAATTTATTGAATTTATTGCACTGAATTACACTTGAATTGCGAGTATTCTGTTGTACTAACAGTGATCTGGCTGTGTGCATACTATAATAGCGATGTGAACACAGGTAGCCCGAAAATACAAACAAAGGGTACCTTACTGAAAACACAGGTAACCCGATATACTGAGCCAAGCTAGGGTAACACAGGTAACCCGAAAATAAATAGAAGAAACCGCACTCGAAATAACTTATCCTAGGATAAGACTTCAGGTAGCCCGGAAATACAAAGAGAGGGTACCGCACTGATAACGCAGGTAACTCGAACTACTAAGACGATTCACAATTATTATTATTAATTTATTATAGTTTTCGTTATGCACTTGTGTTCACTCGTGTTCTGACTCGTATGGAGGTTTAGATCAGATCATCATAGTATTTGAATCCGAACATTTGTGAGCTACCTGTGTTATCCTAGGGTACCCTGGCTTACTTGAAGTCACTCGTGTTCGCTCGTGTTCTGCTTAAGCTTTTGTTCACTCCGGTGTGAAATTTTAGATGAGATAATATTAATAGTTTATTAAAACTCTCTTACAGTAAGAAAACTAAACTATCGAGTCTAAATTTACATGAGTATATAATAATAATAGGTATTATTATATATTACTACTACTGCTATTGATGATGGTAGTAGTAGTATCTAAGCTATAGTCTGAGTTAATAGGATCAGACAACTATTAAATATGTAGCTAATTCATTTATATTTAAAAGTAATAAAGTCACCTGAGCGCTTAGTGTTACATTTCCTTGTATTACCGTAGAGAACAACATTGTTCGTGGCTGAGCCAGATCTTAGGTTATAATTATGTTCAATTCGAGTTACATGATTCATTACGTCTTACTATTAGGGTGCGTTTCTTTGGGAGAATCCGAATCCGGATTCTTGAATCCAAAAATGGATTTTGCGTTTCTTTACCCAAATCCGAAAACGGATTTTGAATCCGTTGAATCCATACTCAGAATGGATTCGAAGGATCAAATCCAAATCCGGATTCTTGGATTCATGATCCGAAGCGTTTCTTTGGGAAAGGATTCGAAAGAATACTTGAGGCTAGCGGCATACCAAACAAAATTACTGGCGGCTGCCATTTTTGTGGTTTTTGTGGGCCGTGTACATGCATTTCAACGGGAGTTGCCATGGCAAAATAATCCTTTTTCAGATCATCGTTTCTTTGGGCGCCACAAAATCCGTATGATCAAGAGCATGAATCAAATTTTGGATTCTCCCAAAGAAACGCACCCTAGTGTATTAATTCCAGCTATACGTAGAACATCATTATAATGTATCAGTCAATTCCAAACCCGTGCATGGCCCCCCCGGGCCACCCCCGGGCATTTGAACATTTTGAAAAAAATGCGATCAAATGCCCCACTACCAAGGCAGAAAAACTGTTCAAATGCCCCACCATCGGGTTCCGGATTGGAAAATTTTCCAAAAATTTTCGACAAAGAGAAGGCAAAGACTATTGACAAATAAATGAAATAATTGTTTTATTGACAATCTCTGACTCAAGCAATTCACAGGAAACACCGACGGTGAAAACCACCTTCAACCGGTCAGGAATGAGAACAATCATTTCTACCACTCGATCGTTCTTGGTTTCCGTTATATACTTTATAATAAACCTAATGGTTTGAAATTTACCGAGATAATAATTATGTTTTTAACTCACGCGCTGCAAAACTCTTGTCGTCTGGGATATCTTGCCATACTGGAACCGCATATTACAGCTAAAGTACAGGTTAGGGAGATCGTTCTCAATATTTTGTGGAGGGGTTACTTTTGGAATTGGAGTCACGGTAGAGTTTTTTAACAGTTCCAGGATATATCCTTCTCCCATTGATTGATTGAGGATATTTTGAATAATAGGAGCAAGTTCCAGGTCGAATTCCTTTAGGATTCTATTAGGGATATCATCAGGACCAATAGCCTTGTTTATATTTAATTTTAACAGGGAGGTATGCACTTCTTTCTCAGAGACTAGAAGGTCCGGAGGAACGACTTGAATACAAGACTCTAATGTTGGTAGGGGGGGGGGGGGAAATCATCTGTTTAACTTATGAAGAAGTCGTTTACCTTGTCCGCCAAAACTTTGATGTCAGGAATGTCATCGCCAAGGAATTGGTGATACCATTCTTGTCGCATATCTTGACCACAAAAGCCAATCAGTATTTTGATCTGGTTCCACCATTTTTTAGGATTAGATTGATTCAGATCACTGACTTAATAATAATAATAATAAAATATCTATATCGCGCTATTTCCAAAATGTCCAAGAGCGCTTTACAATGTTTGGTTAAATAAATGAATATATAGAACTATAATCTAAAACCACACTAACTAATGTTAAAAATTGATGCTAAAATTTGTAAGTTAAGAAATGGTGATTGATAAAAAAATTATAAATATAATTAATATAATTAATATAAAAACATTTGGCTATAAAAAATATAATTCAGCAATAAGCTTTCTTAAAAAGAAATGTCTTCAGATTGTTCTTAAAACTAGAAACTGAGGGGCTACGTTTCAGTTCTAACGTCAACGCATTCCATAAATGCGGCGCACACACTGAAAAAGCATGGTGACCGTATGTCTGTAAATTTTAACACGGCTCTCTTAAAATCATCTTGTTTGTAGAGTGAAGGCAGCGCTGCGGTATGTATGGCTCCAAAAGTTCCTTAAGATAACTATGCGCAATATTATTAACTGCTTTGAAAGTAAAGCTCAATAGGCAGCCAATGCAGCTCAACTAAAAGTGGTGTTACATGATCGGACTTACGAGAAAGTGTGACAAGCCTAGCTGCAGCGTTCAGAACATGTTGCAGGCGCTGAACTAAATGCTTAGGTAGGCCATATAACAACGAATTGCACTGATCAAGCTTAGATGTGACAAAAGCGTGCACAAGAATCTTAGTGGTGTTCAAACTTAGGAACTTCCTAATTCTAGAAATGTTCCTAATAGAATAAAAGGAAGATTTACACATTTGAGTAATCTGCTTGTCTAATGTTAGTGTATTGTCCATCACAACTCCAATATTCCTAGCAAATAAGGAGGAGCAGACAGGTACGTCCACCACTTGAAGGGTATCCAGAGACGGCGCTGGGCGATGCTTAGTGTGAAAAACGATGATCTCCGTTTTATCGTCATTAAATAAGTTTCAGATTGTTACTTAGCATCCATCTATCGATGCCTTGGACACAAGCCTCCACCTTCATCCCGGGCATGCTCTTGGTCGCCAACAACCGAAGTCTTGAAACTAAAATAAATCTGAGCATCATCAGCGTATAGATGGAAAGATACGCCATGATGCCTCATGATGCCTCATGATGTCCCCAAGCGGCGCCGTATAGAGTGAATACAAGAGCGGACCAAGTACCGAGCCGTGTGGAACCCCATAATCCAAGGTACGACTGGAGGAACGGTTGCCAATAGATACAAACTGCTTACGCCCAGTGAGGTAGGACTTAAACCAACTAAGCACACTGCCTTGAATGCCAAAGCGATTGGAGAGTCTGTCAAGTAATATCCGGTAGTCGACAGTGTCGAATGCAGCGGACAAGTCTAATATCAGTAGGATAACGCACCTTTCCTCGTCAATCGCACGTAATATGTCATCCTGTACTCTTAACAACGCTGATTCTGTACTATGCCCGACTCTATATGCAGACTGAAACGTCGCGATTAATTCATTTGCTTGCAGATGACAGTTAATTTGTGATGCAACAACTCTCTTACATGACTTTGAGATAAAGCTTAAATTAGATATCGGTCTGAAACTCGGAAACATTTCATAGTCAAGTGATGCCTTTTTTAATAGAGGTTTCAGTAGAGCTTCCTTCAGATTCTCCGGCATAACACCCTGCACAAGTGATAAGTTTACAATCCTTGTTACAACGGGTAACAAAATATCAAGACACCCCTTTAGAATAGACGCTGGAAGTGGGTCCAGTTCGCAGGACTTCGCAGAAGTGGCTCCTATGATGACCAACAATTATTCACTCGTAACTGAATTCAACTCACAGAGATTGACATCAGATACACTGCGTTCGGGGAACGAGGACATGAGCCCAGTAGACCTCCTAGCATCAAGACCAATCCGTATCTTGGATATTTTCTCTGAGAAGAAATCGACAAATGCTTCAGCCAATGCGGATGAATCATCCCACGTAGGAAGTTTAGTTTCAGCATTAAGATGCAGCAACCGGTTGACAGCAGAAAAAAAGCGCTTAGGTTCGGCCAAGTGGTATTCAATAAGCCCAGAATAGTAGTGCATTTTGAGTGAAAAATGCATTCGTTCACTATTTTGCATTGGTTGACGTAAAGTTCCCTGTCGATGGTCAGTCCAGAAGCACGCCAGCGCCGCTCCAATTTTCTTCTCTTCAACTTTTCCTCTTTAATATTCTCATCGTACCACGGTGCAGCAGGACGCAATGTAATAACACCCGTCTTTAACGGCGCATATTTATCCAATAGTGCAGACAGTACACGATTATACCGGTCGACAAGAGCAGACACATCATTATCAGCGCCATCCAGGGACACTAAAGGTGAACTCACAATATCCTCCCGCAGATGTGACAAGTCGACGGACTTGAGTGTGCGATAGCATATGTTCTTAGTTTCGTGAGCAGGCTTTCTGAGGGAGAGAGTACATGCCGGACCGCGGAGTGATCAGCAATGACTGGATCCGACTTTATGGTGATAGTAGTGGAACTTGGCAGCCTTTATTTCTAGTTGTACTTTATTGCGCCAACACATGTAGATGGTAGAATTCTTTCCACTTTGATCGACTGTATGTGCGTACTTTCGCATCTGATTGTGCGTTTGTAATGTGCCAAACACGCAGATGTATGAGAGCGTCCGCGTTAAAAATATACGCCGGAGTTCAAGCTGCGTGTAGCTTCTTGTTCTGTTTATTTTATAAACAATATTACTTATTGCCCGATTACTGGGCGAGAAGATTGGCTGAGAGGCGATATTATTTGATGAGGAATCAATGAGTGGTACCTTTATTTCTAATTATAATCCTAGAATAAGGAAACACACACTTTACAATGAGAACCAAAATCTTCTGAATTTGTAAAGGGACCTGAAACAACCATAGGAGCTGATCAAAGTCAAGACCCAGCTAAGGGGTCAGCTAAACACAGATCGAATTGGAATTTAGCGTGTTGGTTTTTGTGGAGGGAGGTGTTACTGTACTATGTAAGGGTTAGAGACTGCTTGTGAGTTCTTTATCGACAAATATAGGCACGCGCTGACTGTACGATGAACGAAAAATAATGAATACTGCATGAGGCCGAAGGCCGAATGCAGTATGAAGACATTTTGAGTTCATCGAACAGTCAGCAAGTGACTGTATTTTGCCGATAAAGCACAAACATAAAGTCTCTAACCCTTTTAATATTCAAACTGAGTGCACTGTCAGCCGTGAATTTTAATTGTAATACCATAGAGGTCAATAAATTTTTCATAAAGAAGTCAAATATTTCGCATGAATTAAATCATTTTACGGTAAATATCTCCACAAAGAAATATCATTTCAACAGACAATGAATAAAAACAGGACTTTAATATCCAACTAAATAGATAAACTTTGCAAAGAATATTTTACTTTGGCGTTCGGTCAGTTTAGTTGACGCCTTGCGAGTATGATTTGTACATTGTACATTTAAAAACGTTTCTCTTGGAGCCATGTATTCAAATATCAAGTCAGTTTAGCCGGCTTAATTCCTAGATAGTCTACTTTCTTTAATAGTTTCTTTCATTCGAAAATACTAACCTGCAGATTCCAGTGAATTGAAATCTTGAAACCGGCCTCCGTGTCCTCGGCTCTGATGCAAACGTTTTCCAAATAAAAAAATCCTAGGTTTTAGAACCATCCACTGAATTGTCGCTTCATTGTCTCCTCTTATTGACAGAGTAAGGTCTCGGAAATAAAATCCATTTCTTCAGTAAGACTACTAGAGTGTTGTAGAAGCTTTTGTTTTCTCGGACACATGTTGACTTGTTGTACTTTCAGCGCTGGCAAATCAGCCATTTCTAACAAACGATTATGCAAATGTTTGCCTCAAAATATAATGTGAGCCGGCGAAAAGTATGATTGTACATTTAACTCGAAAACCTTTCTCTTGGAGCCATGTATTCAAATATCAATTATTTAGCCGGCTTAACTCCTAGATAGTTTACTTTCTTTAATAGTTTCTTTCATTCGTAAATAACTAACCTGCAGATTCCAGTGGGGCAGTGAACTGAAATCTTGACTTGAATTTGAAACCCGCTTCATTCCATGTGCTCGGCTCCGATGCAAACATTTTCCAAATAAAAAATCCTGGGTTTTCGAACCATCCACTGAATTCTCGCTTAACGTTCTCCTCTTGTTGACAGAGTAAGGTCTCAGAAATAAAATCCATTTCTTCAGTAAGACTGCTAGAGTGTAGTAGAAACTTTTATTCACTCGGACTTGTTGAGTTGTACTTCCAGCACTTGCAAATCAGCCATTTCCAACGAGCGATTATGCAAATGTTCGCCTCAAAATATATATTTTCTGTCACACAGGAAACAGCGTCCAATCCTGTCGTTACCTTTCTAGTTATTGTCTACATTTTCACTGTTAAATAGGCGATTGTAAGCCGTCCAAACACGTAACTAAGGCTAAGCGAATGCTCACTCAGTCACTGTATCAGGTCTCCCTTTCCCTAGGTAAGAGAGGGTCTGGGTCGAGTGCTGTGGTCACCAATAATGCACGCTCATTAGCCAATCACATGCTTGGATTTTGTACAATGCACGAAATTTGAACATTAAAGCCGCACATATACTGGACTAGACATCACTAATTCCGAAGTCACTGATAAATTCAAAAAGTCACACAGCAGTTTTGCACTACCCACACGGAACTGCCAAATCTGAAAGTACATCCCAATTCCCAACTCGATCAATGGCCATTTTCACGGATGTTAGTTCTTTTAACTTTTTATTTTAATTCATTATTATTAAAAGTGACAGCGGGGTTCAAAACACACAAATTAGAATATCTCAATAACCTGAAACAACCAGGTTGTTGGTTCGAGTCCCACTTGGGTCAGAGATTTTTTCTCTTTCCCTCGTAGGGCGTGCACACTTAGCACTACAGCTTACCACTTTATATATTACATTCTTTACACTTACTAGTGCTACGCGGCAAACATGATTCAATATCATAACTACATATACATATATAATCGCCGTGACCCCATATAACGCACCAATACCCACGATTGCTGTCATATATTTTTTGTTCGGGTCGCACTTCAACCTATTTCTTTTGCTTTTCCAAATCAAAAAAAAAGATCGGACGGTAAACGAAACATTTTATTGTGATGACCTAAGTTCTTTCAACTGAATTTTGGTAGTTATTTATTTACTCATTCATGTCAATATGACCAGTGCTGTGTATTTTACATTTGTGTACAGAAAAAGTAACAATTTGTGTACATGAATAGTTTACACGCTGCCGAATAAATATACAAATAACATGGAATGAAAAAATACGAACAAGACACAGAAGCAACAGTGACATAATTTGTGTTCTGTTGAAGAACATTTTTTTACTTATATAGGCCATAAATGATGTCTAGCATGTTTACCGTCCGGAAAAAAAAAAGTTGTGGCCGTTTTTACTTTTTATTCTTTTTATATTTATTTTTTCTTGTTTGTACCTTTTTCTGACATTGAAAAAGACTAGTTTGAGGATGTTTCGGCATGCATATATACATTTGTAGTTCCTGCGTGGTGAGCTTTTCTTGTCACTTTTTATAGCAGTTCATGTAGTAAATATATGATATTTCCCGACCAGTTTAACTCGGTGCTTAATAACAAATAACAGGGAAAAAGTTTATTTTTTACATTTGATCAATTTCGTTCAATTAAAAGTGTGTCGGATTGTATGGAAAGCGTAAGGAGGGGAAAAGCAATTAAGGGAACCAGAAGGTCTATTATATACAAAACACTGACTTTTACATATTTTTATAGTCTTCTATATATATATTTTCGAATAACACTGCTATATGAGTTTTCATTATTTTACCGTACTCATTAAGTGGTATCCTCAATATAATATAAGCCACGACTCTTTGATTTCGGTGATGTGCTAAATTCGCCTTAATCCAACCCTCTTGGCTAGCGCTCGAAACGTCAGCTGCTACTCGCTGCCCACGGCGGTTAGCATACCTTAATCGACTCTTAATTGATCATACCAGTGTTTAATTCAAACTGAGTTTTGCAGCCGAATATCTACAATGATGAATACATTTGCAATGGTATATAATGCAATCCATTCCATTTCGTGAATATTAAAGGAGAGTTCTTTTGGGACATATTCTGAATTCAGAATACCTCGAAATCTTGCAGATATTCATCTGCTGAAATGTACAGAAAGCAGTCGCCACTATTAGGACATCATTTGATAATACGTTTTTTGATTAATACCATAAGGAACACTGTTTTATTGATGTATTCCTTTTTCGGAATTGCGGCAAAGTGTCTTAAAAGAATACGCCCTCATTTCCTGCCGATATCATACATCAGTTTGTGTTACCAACCCAGGGCCATTGTTTCGCATTGTCGAAACGAAAGAAGTAGTTTTCGGTAATTTGCCAAACCCTCTATAATATTTAAGTTTGGAAATGAAATTCTTAGTGACTATAGTATAGATAATAGGGTCGGCAGCACAATTCAACACCACACCAATAACCGCTATATTATAAAACACAAGAAACAGCTTATACTGGCTAAACCCTGTCCAACACAATAACACAACCCTGAATACATTCAGTGGTAGCATTGTAATACTGAAGACTATCACCAGAGGGGTCAGGAGTCTTTTGGTTCGCGCATTTTGCTTGATTCTTTTCATGTCTTCGTCCTTTAGCACAGCAAGTAGACTCAGTTCCTTGTGTAGGTTACTACTGACGTTGATTTCCTTTGTTATTCGTACGTAGGTAAAGGTGATCACGAACAGCGGGAGGACGTAAAGGAGAATCGTGTCTAGCACGATATAAATGCCATTCAAACCCGACGGCCAATCAAAATAACAAAACGTGCCACACGCATGTACGTCATATCTGATGATGAACAAAAGTGGGGTGACGAACAGCGCGAATGAGCCCAGCCAAATGGCGGTTATTGTGAACTTGGTTGATTTTGCGCTTTGCTGAATCCCGTGGACTATACCCAGGTATCGCTCCACAGCGATCGCGATAATCGACCAGATAGATGCGCCATGGAAGATCTCAGCACAAGGGTATAGGAAGTAACACATCTCTTTCCCTATCGGCCAGTTTAGGGGCGATTGTTCCTTGATCACTGCAATGGGGAAATTCACCAACAGAATGGCTATGTCTGCAATAGCAAGACTTCTGATGTAGAATCCGTCTGACGACCGTAGCTTGCGTCCCTTAGGAGCTAACGCGCACACGAGAATGTTTCCTAAAACACCGATCAAGGCTGCGCAGATTTCCATGGTCAGTCGTGCTATGGTGACGGCACGGGGCTCCGTCACGTATGACGAGACAGGAAGAGCACAGATCGCACTCACAGAGTAGTTTGACTCAGTTAGGTTTTCTTGCAGTTCCATGCTCGCTTATTCGTGTTCTCGGAAACGTTTAGATCAGTACAGTCATTTCTCACAGCTGTTATTCCGCTCTGTCTTTTATCCTTTAGTCAAATGGCGTGTGAAACCCAATAAAGATGTATTCCCGGATCTGTACGCAGTTGATGTTAGAACGTTTATTGCCGGAATGATCTGAGCAATTATGGACCTCAAATGTACTGAATTAGTTCATCGCTGTTCGTGTGCGCCCATTTGCCATCGTTCAGGATCGAACCACAAGTGAACATCCACGCGTCGAGGAGAGTTATATGCCACTCTAAGATAATGACCAACTGACAACCATCATTTATTGCCAGGCAACAACCAATGAATTTTGCTTTTCAATTTGTGCGCTAACGAGAAGAGGAAGCCTTTAATTTGGCTTCTGGTGTCTGATTTTCTCAGGTTAGCTTCTGGCTAATATGTAAATGATTACGGTGTTTGTAAGACCTAAAGCCTAAACTGAAACTACAGTCATAAATCTGCAATTGGGGCCATCATAACGCCGGGTTTTGCTAATATAACGAGCCAGGCTGAGAATACTAAGATTAGGAAATATTTACGTTTTGATAACCTTTGTCTTAAATAAATATAAAAGAAGAAAGCACTGAATTCAGTTTTATCTTGTTTTTATGCAGCCATACACCGAGACGGTTTACAGTTTACAGATAACATCAATATAAGAATCCGCAGGACCATAACGGGTCAAAAAACATGATTAGTTGACTATTGCCTAAGTGCTGGTTTCTTCTTCCCTTTACTCTCGTTTACAACTAAATTAAAATTTTGCCCTAAGGTTACTGAAATTATCTGGAAATGATGAGACGATACGACAATCAGATATTGAATAAATTTAAGGAGATTACACATGAAGAGCCGCGGCCGTCGTGTCATTATGTTTGTGACAACTTTGAAGACCTATTTTCATTTAATTTGGCTAAATCTGTTTAGCGCTCTCTAACCTTTACGCCCACGTCGCCTCGTGCGCGGTAATGAAACCACTCGCAATCCCGTCCCTCGAGACAAGTCGAAATAATTCTGCTCTGAATCGGCGTGGCATGGAAACTACTACTGGCTGATATTGACAGAAACGTGGCGCCAGTACTTTCCTAAAGATCCGACTAAACGATCGTTTAAAAACTCTTAATGGACGCCCTCTTCTGGCACTTGTAAAGCTTCTTGAGATTAAGCACCGCGTTCTACGGCAAACGTCAGTCCACCGTCAAAATACGAAATAAATATATAAGAAAAGTGGAAAAGAATTCCAATGTTCGCAACAAACGCGGATCTACTCAACTTCAGTTAAAAACTGAAAATGTCAAGCAGCAAACGAGCGACTATTCATTTCTGCCGTTCGCGGGAAGAAAGAACGCGATGCTTAATCTCTCTATTGTCTGATAACGATCCGCCAGATAACATCACTCTCGAACAAGAATATGATCAGATCATTTATCGGTAATACGATAAGACCGCAATCACTGGGTAGCTCACCACCGTCTAAAGAGTGCGGGAGGTCGGGGGTTCAGATTCCGGCCGCGTCCTTGGGCAGGGACGTATAAGCCGGTGGTTTTGTCACCTTCCTCTTCTAATCTATACGTGGGGGACGTAAAATCACCTGTTGTGTTATTTCGAAAAAGAGTAGGAGATTGTCTCCCGACACAACGGCCTTGTATTCTGAGGTACTAACAATCACTCATGATTGTAAACTGCATGGCAGCACATTGCGCCACAACTGAGAAGTCCGTATCACAAAAACAACCTTGTGAAGGCATTTGAATATATCCATATAGAATTTGCGCTGATTTGCGTTGATTATCACACTAAACCTCTTGTATTATAGTAAAGTGAAATCAATGTATTTATATATTATATATTTATAATATATAAATACATTGCTTTCACTTTACTATAATACAAGAGGTTTAGTGTCACCACACATAATATAATTTACATAATACTGGGTTGCCACTGGCGGAATTCTCTCGTCGTCGAAGGAAAAACACTGCCCTTGCATTAGTTAACGTACATAGATCTGAAATAGTTCAACTAGACTTGTACAATTTACGAGAATTGTACAATTTATATTAGGATAATATACTTTAGGGATTTATACTTTTTGGAAGTTCATATTAGAACAAAACATTTTAATTAGGGATCCATTTCTGTAATTTTATTACTAGTTCATGTATGCACGGCTCTCTGGAAGAGCAATATGTATGAGGAGACACCGTATTAAAATAAAGATTATGTATGTATGAATGTAATACATGATGATAATTATATTTTAGTATTTGTAATGCGCTTAATACCATAAAATGACGACTCTAACAAAGCCCATTTCAGTACTGAGTGACTTGTTTTCTCTAAAGTTGTCTCGATTTATTTTCAGTTCATCCCGAATGTTGATTTATTCTTGTTTGCCGGTAAATTCCTTGAGTCTCCCGATTCCTAACATTTTCTTTAGATTCCCGGAATTTTGTTGTACTCCTGAAACAGGCTTTGTTAGAGCTGACACGCCTCCCCCCCCACCCCCTCGAAGAACAGATAGTCAATCGCGTCAGAAATTTGCTGAATGAGTTGGCAAGGTTTACCCTCAGTTACGTGCCTCTTTCCAGTAGACTAGCAACAGTCTTATTTAAGCCAACGAAACCAAGAGCTTACTTCCAATCGATCTCGAACTGTTAAAGGAACAGTGCCATGCTCAGTGCCCATGCGCGAATGTTTGAATTTTGGTTGTTGTCCAGAAATCACCAAAACTATACTGAAAATCTAGAAAGCTCAGTTCACGTCGATACCGTATTTCGCTTTTGAGTTACATGACAGGCTATTTGATTTTTTCCTAAATGTCACAAAAATCCATATATTTTGGCGAATTAAAAATTTTAGACTTGATAAACTATTTAAAGTGATAACTAATGTTTTTTTGATAGAAAGCTAACCAGCATAATTCTAAAGCATATTGATGGAAATCAGCTTTGCTTGAACTATATATGTTTACTCTCCGTTCTGTCAACTATAACTTGCGTGGAAATTATATTTTGTCCCTCCCTAAACCGCAAACTACCACTTATGGACTACTCTCATTTAAAATTTAAAATTTGACGGAGCTTGAGCGACTATGGTTGTTTAGCGTAGTGGTTGCGACGTCTGCTTTACGAGCAGAAGGGCGGGTTTTCGAGTTCCAGAAAAGCTCTGAAATGTTTTTCTTCCCCATTTTCTTGAGAACTCCTTTACCTGTGAACCCTAGCCACAATTTAAAACCTAAAACCTCGTTGTTTACCTGGAAACTTGTTTAGTGACCAGTTCGGGTTCTTTTATGGTTCAGGGTAGGGTTTTAGTTTCGTTTATATTGTCAGAGGTCGTAGCATTCCTGTATTTAGCCGCACGTCTTTAATTTGTCGGCCGCCATCTTGGTATACCACTTATGCACCAACATGACGACCGCATGCTAATTAATTACAGTTTTCAAATATTATTTGTCCAACAGCTCGGTTGCAATGTACTCTATTGCTCCAAAAGTTTGATCATTTATATATTATTGTCAGCTCTATAACACAATATCTAAACGGATTGTATTTTCTGCAGGCACTTATTTTTGCGTGGCGTCAGTGAAATATTATATAATCGGAAATCCAGTTTTTCTGCCTTAACGATCAGGCACGAATACTGCGGGAGAACGTCGTATTACATCCGGGGGAGGGGGGGGGGCACTCCACCATTTTTTGGGGCGTACTCCGCCGGGACCTAAGAAACTCTAACCCCTTCTCAGACCTAAAACTGCAACCTAAAACTGCGGCTCGGTAAATATCCTCCACTATTCAACTCCACTTCGGTTAATAATTGTTAAATATAAGGAAATAAAAGTAGTAGAAAGTCCTAGTTTCATCATTTCTATGAGCAAATTCTGTTCCAACCAATAGGAACAGCCAAAAACAATAGCTACGAAACAGGCACGATTGATAAGGTTCCGAAAGTACGATTTGCTTTATAAACGATATTTGGAACCGCAATGCAAATCGTAGTTTTAATATTTTGAAAAATTGGAGGAAATTGGACGTCTTCTTCTGCATAAGCACAAGCAACACACGCAGACTTACGCTTAATGCACTGATCATTAGCGGCACGCTTGTTCTTATCTCACAAGTGTGAGTGGACAAGCACCTCTAATGATAAATGCGTATGTGCTTGCGCTTATGTCGTTGGAAACCAGGCTACTGAGAGGACCTACGCACTGCAAAATTAGATATATTTCTTAATTATAGTCTTGCGTGTCCGGAATGAAGAACACATGTATTATGTTCACCGGAATTCATCGGAAGATGTTTTACCGCATAAATGAAAAACAAAGACCTTGAAGGTCAAGCCGCCCAGTCCGCTCTGAAACGAAAGTAACGGTCAGCTTTTCTGGGAATAAAACATTGGTTTTATCAACAAAGAGCTGATAATGGTGTACTAGTGGTAAGCGAGTTGCAGCTGACGTATCGATCACTTAGCCTTTCGTAACAGCGATAAGCTGTAAATATGTTTGGCTTCTAAAAACATTGCATACGCTTTCATACCATACCAGTTCTTCATATACATGTATGTAGTGATTGCATATAACAAAGCGAAGATACTGAATCTTTAATTCAAATATCTGCCAGATAAATCTTTTTTCTTTCGGGTGCTTCTTGGTGTAGCAGATTCATTGTTTTCTGGGGTTAGGGTTCTTTGTATTTTATGGTATTTTTTGCTTTAGGAGACAATAGTTTATTTCTTTGTTTTACGTCATGTGGTAATCTGGTACACCAAGAAACCCTTATTTTTTCCTAAAAGAAATCAGCTCCTTACAAATAGCACTCTGAACGTGTCTCTTGTCACATTTCAATAACATTTAATTAGTAAATGACCACTGATATCTATATACCACTCAGTTTCCTGTTCGATAGCAGCTGCACGAGTTAGAGTCCTAAACCGTATATATAAAGCCAAGCAGAAAAAGTGCTTTTTGCTCCCTGGTAGGGGGTGGGTATTTCGCCTTACGCTGCTTTAGTAATAATAATACTCTTTATTTGCACCACTATTTAGAATTTTACAAAACTAAAAGAAAAATTATCTTATAAATTACCATATACATACATTACAAAGGAGAGACAATGAAAGAGAGTGCAGGGGAGCTGGAGTAACCTAGGTTTTCGAAGCCAACTCCCCATTAAATAAATTTCACATAAATAAGGTCAAGGTGCGGTATTTCTGTGAAGGGGACATGACAATAAAATAAATTAACATATAGTATTTTAATTAATCTTAATTAATTTATCTATAATACAATAATATAAAATTATTAATTATATTAAATTATGCACTGAAGTCTATGATATAATTAATGTCAATTATATCTGAGTAAACAAAGTTGTTTGATTTCTCTTTTAAACTGGTTTCTTGAAAGATTTCTAATTGAATCTGGGATTGAGTTCCAAGTTTGTATACCAGTGAATTTGAGTGAAAATTTTCCATAGTTAGTAGAAATTGAAGGTAAATGATAGTTATGTGTGGAATAGCGTGTGAAGTGAGAATGAATATTAGAAGCTTGTTTGAAGTATTTAGAGAAGGCAGGAGGTAAGTTATTATTAGTATAATCATACATGAAAAGGGAAATTTGAGTAAATGTAATGTCTTTTAATTGGAGGATACCTAGATCTTTATATATTGGAGGTGCATGGGTTTGAAAATGCGAAAATGTCATTATTCGTATGGCTTTATTGTTTAGGACATTTAGTTGGTTTAAACAAGTTTTATATGTATTAGCCCAAGTTATGTTACGATACTGGAGATAGGGATAAATGAGCGAGTAGTACACTTGTTTGAGTGTATTTAAGTCAAGATAGTATCGTAGTATCGTAGTATCGTATTTAGCCTGAAACTCCTCGGAGTGTCGTTTGTTAGTGATGTTTTATAGTGTATAAAGTGTACCTCGACTTCTCGTATAAGGAAGGTAAATGGTAGGCGCAAACAGAGCGAGAATCATAACTGGCTAACTATATAAAATATATTTATTACTGGTCTGGCCTCAGGATTGGGATTTGACTGATGTAAATGGTTACTGAATTTGCTTTATAAACGTTATAAACGTTTAAGAAAAACAATCATAGATATATTCGTCTTACTATATATACATGTAGTTAATAGATGGTCTTACTAAGCGATAGTTACTGCTTTCTATGCATGCATATACTTAAGTCAGGAGCCCATAACTATAGGCAATAATTACCTGGAGAGGGGGGAGGGGGGGGAGGTTGGGAAATAGGTAAAATACGGCTTAAAATTACGTCGCACCCCCCCTCTCACCAAGAAAAACTAATTTCAAACCCCCCCTCCCCTACCTGACAATATCAAGTTCAACCCCCCCCCCTTCTCCCTCAATTTGTAATTTGTTCCATCATCATCATCATCATCATAATAATAATAATATTTTGACAGGAAAGCTCCACTCACAATTTGTGATTTTCAGGGAGGTCCTGTATTAAAAATATATATTTCACTAATATATGGAAAACAGAAAAGATAAATGGTTGAAATAAAATAGAAATAGAACAAGTAGATTTAAAAATTGATAATGTAGTTGTACCTAATTCACGTGTGGAATATCTTCTTCCGGCACAAACATTACTTCATACGAATGTTCGACGTATCTCATCTGTATCTGTATCTGTATGTTTAATCGGTAAAGCTTGTTACATTACAAAACCGATAGTGGCAGACAGTGCCTTTACATATATTACAAAATTACATTACATATATTTAGAAAATTACAGTGTCTATTTAAGACTTACATATAAATTCAGTCGATGATAAATAATAATTCTCCCTCAGAATCAGAATCACTTGATTCTGGTTCGGAATTAGTTTAGTTTTGTCTTCTTCGCATGAGCTAAGTTCGTCATCTTCCTGAACTTCTCTGTCAGTATTCTCGCAATGTGCGTGGCTGAGAACTCGTGCCGTAAGAACTCCCTTATTTCCGCTGACCCTTAGACCATGCTGCTTGCTCGTGAGCACCTCCACTTCCTTTTCCTTTTTCCAGGAAATCAACGGGTGTGTTCCTTTCTCTTGTTCTTTTTTCGCCTTTGCAGATAAGAACTCAAGGTGTTCTAGATAACTCTTACACGCAGCCTCGTCCACATTGTACTGTGAACACACCTCTTGCAAATACTTTTTTTCAGAGGAAGACAATTTTCCCTCGTTGAATAATTTCTTTATCTGGACACTCAGGAGAAGCCCGTCGATCTCGTCTCCAGGAGAACTTATTCTATTCAATTGCAATTACTTTCCAGCGAAAGTAGCATCTAAGGCTGGCACTGGAGAACGTTTGACAGGAATACCTCCTGTCCACCCTTCCTTTTTGCATCCATCTAACAACAAATTAGACAGAGAACCCTATCGAACTAGTACATATTAAATTCTGTAAATGGATTTTAGGAGTGTCCAAATACGCAACAAACAATGCATGCCGAGCCGAATTAGGAATATTTCCTCTTAAAACAGAAGCAATATCCAGGAGTTTAAAGTTCTGGCTGAAACTGCAAGTCTGCGATACCGACAAACTTGCAGTGGACGCTTTTTTGGACTCAAGCCTCTTAAATAATCCCGCAAGTTGGTACAAACAAATAAGTAAGATAGTCCTCAAGCTCGGATTTGGAAATATCTTAGTCCCCTCAAACACTATCGCCGATAACACATCAATAATTTTCAAGAAACTTAAGCAAAGGCTATGCTATGCACAGTGATATTTACAATGATACAAGAAGACATGCCAATCAGAGAAATAAGCTAAAGAAATTTTAAAGTAAATTACGAGTTCGAAGACTATCTACGCTTAAGAAACTTGAAGCATAGAACGGCTCTAACAAAGCTTAGGATAAGCAACCATGATTTAGAAATTGAAAAAGGAAGACATGCTAGGCCATTTAAAAAGGTCGATGAAAGACTTTGCAAATTCTGCCTGCCTAGAAAGGAGATTGAGGATGAAGCTCATTTCCTCGTAAAATGCAATAAATATAACCATTTACGAAATGCGTTCCATGCTTCAATGCAAAATGAATTTCAGATAAACATAGAAAAGTTATCCGAGGAAAGTCGGTTAAAAATAATGTTAAGCCCCAACAAAGGACAGCAGCTATACTTGCAAAATTCATATACGAATGTTTTATGTATAGAGACAATGGCCTCAAAGAACTCTGATCGATTGTGCCTCGACTCTCATAATTCTGAAAGACCCCAAACACCTGTAGCACAGTGAAGTGCACATTTATTTGGATAAATGTCTATGTACAGATGTATACGACCCCAAATAAAAAACGATCTATCTATATCTATCTATCTATCCATCGTAGATAGGGGTAAAAACTTTTCTTTTTGAATCCCAGTGTAGCAAATTTAAATATTTAAATTCTAATAGCTCTTTTAATGAAGTGAAATACTTCACACACACACACATACACACCATGGACTTCTTAATTTTACATCCAACCCCCCTCTCTTGAGTTGTGATTTAACCCTATGCCCCCCTCTGGTTTCCCAACCCCCCCTACTTCTGTGCTGGCGAGCGACAGTGTTGCTCTAGCTCACAGTTCAGGAGTTCAGATGTCTTCAGACTTCGATAGAGGATAGTAACCCATAACTGCTCAACCACAGTATATATATTTGCTAGTAAATCGCTAACTGAAAGTTTCAATGCAAAAGTGCCGAAGCAAATTTTCGGCGTTTCCTCGAAAAATACACCAAAATGTTCGTTATTATCTCGTTTGTTGTTATTATCTCGGGATTTTCCCATAAAGAACGTGAGTAAATAAATCAGTAGATATACCACAAAGCGCAAAGCAAATACAGACGACATGGGAGAAAATAGCGAGGAAAATAAATCGCAAAGCGACGAAGGTTTTCTTTGCAACCAGCATTCAAAAATTGAATTAATGTAAAGCTAAAACTCTATAGTATAATACCGCGCAGGCTTTTTAACATTTTCAATTTTATACAGAGTAAATCAAGAGAATTAAACAATGCTATGTTCATGTGACACACGTCTACGGCGTTAATTAATTATATATATAAAGTATTCCTTAACAAATATTTTGCCATGCAACAAATTGCTACTCCTAGCTCCTGCTTTATATATTACTCTCTCTGAGCAAAATAAAAGGAGTGTCCGGCTTTTATAATCTGTGGTTAATAGACGTTTCGAAACCAAATTTCCTTTTCTTTAAGAATGGAAAGACCAAGCTAGTTACCCTCTAAGCTGCGGAATGCATCGCTTTGATTTTCAGTAACTACGGAAACAGAATGATGTCTTCCTTGAAAAAGTCAGTATAGCAAGATCTTTTCCGTCTTGCAAGTACGAAGAGTATTACTAATTCAACGATACCACATACATATAAATTACTGGTAATTTTCACTTAACGATACTTATTCATTAGTATTATGTCTCTACAGAAGTCCATAAGTTATGGACTAACTGGAATATTTATTGAAAGCTACGGGCTTACTTCATGAGTTTATTATTCATTGTGGAATGAAAGGAAACAGCACACAAAGTAGCCTGCAGAACAGGCGCTTTGACTTTGAGGAGGGACTCCAGAAAGTAGGTCTTGTGAGCGAAGCGAATTTCACACGGTCAAATTATTTTATCGCTTCCTTTGTATTGAAATAACATGTACACCGAGGACCTGTTTCGCAGGCTACAGACAAAGTGACATTTATATTTATAAAGGCTTCGAGTTTCATTCCGATTCAGTGCATATGTGCACGAAGCTGGGATCTGCCGTTCCTCTGCTGTCAACAACGTTAACTACCAAAAGATCCAAACGAAAGATTCAGTTATACGTATAAGTACTCTCTTTTTGATTTGAATTCTACGATGGCCCACAAGTGTCACGGCAAAATCAATTTGCTTACGGCAAAATCAATAATCAGTTTCCTAACGGCAAAATCAATTTCCTCACGGTAAAATCAACTTGCTCACGGCAAAATCAATTTCCTCACGGCAAAATCAATTTGCTCACGTTAAAAGTTCAAGTTCAAGTTCAATTTATTGACATTGTTTTATACTAGTTACATAAATATATACAAATAAGTTAAAATAAGGGCTTCATATTTACAAAGTAGATTCAAATTGAGATTAGAGATCAGTGTGCGGTGGCCAAAGTAGCTAAAGCTTTCGAGTTGGCCACCATATAAGCGAATAAATAAATTTGTGCAATTGAATATGGTAGCAAAAAGAGCGTAAATTGAACTTGAAGAGGGCTGTGGTATCAAAGAAAAGAAAAGAGAGAGAAGAAGAAAAAACAGAAAACAACAGTAAAGGTGGAAAGGAGTGATTTAGTTATATTGTTATTGAGAAGACAGTACAGTACGGTCTATTTTATTATACTTGATAGGAAATGAGATGGCCTTAAATTGTTTCTTAAATTGGTTTGTTGTCCTTAATTGTTTCAAGTTAGTGGGTACGGTTTCCCAAAGTACAGTAGCAGAGTATTTAAAGGTGAATTTTCCTGTGTTAGTCCTGACTTTTGGGCGGTAAAAGTTTTGTCTAGCTGAGTACCTAGTATTATGATTGTGAATGTTAGTCATAGGTATTAAGAAATCATGGAATAAAGGTGGGACACTGGTTGGATTGTTATGGAGCTTGTGTGTTAGTGTGCAGATTTTTAACTTTATAATGTTTTCGAATTTTAGAACATCGAGAAGTTGGTAGTAGGGATTAGAACACTCCCTGTTATGGGCAAAGAAAATACTACGAATGCATTTGTTTTGTTTGGTGCATAATTTTGCTAAATTGGTTTGGTATGTATTTCCCCAACTCGTCGATTCATAGTTTAGGTAAGGGTAGATAAGGGTATAGTAGAGCTGCTTTAGCATGTGCAGATTGAGGTATCTCCGTAGTTTATAGAAAATTCTTAGCAATTTTACTATTGATGTAGGTGATTTGATTTTTCCAATTTAAGTGCTCATCTAGATAGATGCCTAGATATTTGACATTATTTTTCCGTGCAATGTTTTGGATGTTTACTTGAATGGGTGATTTCCTGGGTGAAGTAATCAACATATAGTTGTTGTTTTTCTTATTAACCGAGAGTTTGTTGGCATTGCAATAGTTGAATACATTTTGTAATTCTGCATTCATGACTGTTTCGAGCTCCTTGGGGTCTTTACTAGAAAAAAATATGTTGGCATCATCAGCGAACATTCTAAAAGATAGTTTTGCTGATGAATTAGGCATATCATTGATATATAGGAGAAATAACATTGTTCCTAGGGCAGATGTGAAATGCCACATACAATGTGTAGAGGGCTTGATTCAGTGTTTCCAATTTTTACATACTGAGTTCTATCTGTGAGGTAACTTCTAAACCAGTCTAGTGCTATCTAGCATAGCATATTCGGTGGAGTGGCCTTTTCTAAAGCCAAATTGATATTGGAATAGGATATCGTGTTTTTCAAGAAATGTATTTAGCTGGTCGCACACGATCCTCTCTAGTGTCTTGCTAAATGGTGACAATAGTGCTATAGGTCTATAATTAGTAGGATCAGTTGCAATGCCATTTTTGAAAACTGGGGTTACTCTAGAAATTTTCAGTATGTTTGGAACGATTCCTAGTGAGATTGACTGGTTAAAAATATAAGGGTATAGACAATTGTCTACAAGCAAGCTTTATAAGTTTATTAGGTATATCTAGTGATGCCTTTTTTTCATTTAGTTCTGAGAACAGACGAGATACATATTCCTCAGTAACAGGTGATAAGTAAAAGCTGTTTGCAGGGGTATTATTTATGTACTTAGTAGGGTCATGATTGTTGGTATTTTCAATTAAGCTAGCTAGGCTTGGGCCTACATTGATAAAGTGATAGTTGAATTGCTCTGCAATGTCAAGTTCCAATTTGCTTACGGCAAAATCAATTTGATCACGGCAAAATCAGTTTCCTCACGGCAAAAACAATTTCCTCACGGTAAAATCAACTTGCTCACGGCAAAATCAATTTGATCACGGCAAAATCAGTTTCCTCACGGCAAAAACAATTTCCTCACGGTAAAATCAACTTGCTCACGGCAAAATCAATTTGATCACGGCAACTTCCACAGGTGTCCCATAAAGGGAACAATAGTCGAAGTAAGGTTGAATTAGGGCTCTATATGATTGCTTCAAGTGAATCGATAGGGACGAACGGTTTAATTCGCTTTATGGCACCAATGCCCGCACTCGCTTTTTTGCAGATTTTCTCAATGTGGTTCTCAAAAGTTAGGTTTTCATCAATTTCAACCCCTAGGCATTTATGGAAATTCACTCGTAAAACCTTGGTATTGTCTATAGAGAGAGTGCTTGACATTAGTCCCCGGTTTCGTTTTTTAAATTATAAGCAGATCCAATGATCATTAGCTTTGTCTTAGAACGGTGAAAGTATAATACTAGATCTAGAACACTCGGCAATCTTTATCAGTCCCGTTCAATATTAAATATTCACGCAAAGTGAGTCTGTTCAATTGGAGTGAAGGTCTGGAATTGTATTCCATCCTCGATACGAGTCTGTAAAAAAAAACGCTCTTTATTAAGAAATACAAAAGTTTACTTATTGATGTTCATTCGTCTTGTGATGATTGTGGTGATATTGCCCAGATTATGCAGCATGTAGCAAACCCATAACTTTTTCCTTCTTTGGCTCTCCTCCTTGAATTCCACTTCCTGTCTTATTTTCGACTAGGAAATTGCCTGAGTCTTTAAATCTTGTGAATTATAGTAGCTTTTTAAAATAGTGCTTATTTTAGTAGTCAGTTCTGCTTATAAGTTCTTGTAATTTAAGATCTCAGTGTTTCCGTTCTTCTTTTGTTTGAAAATTGCTAATAAGATCTAGTCTTGTATATCTGCTAATCCCCCACGTCGAATAGAATTTGCTAAATGTGGGTGGGTTAGATTCTTGGTAACGTAATTTGTAAATTGAAATAAAAGAGAAAGTGATGCTACTTATGAAGGAAAGTAGAACGGCTCTATTGTGAACCGAACCACCAATCAACGTTTGAGGCAGTTCCAGGTAGGAGATACAGCCATGGTAAGAAACGTATGGAGGAGGAGAGAAGTAGTTACGTTGTGAGATAACTGAAGTTCTTGGTTCAAGGCATAATGTGGTAGACGTACAAGGCCGTGAATGGAAAAGACATGTGGGCCAGCTAATAAAGTGTCTAAATGAGCAAATCAAGCTACCTGTAGCTGTAAATGAACCAGTCACTTCCCCTTCTATAACTCCAGCTGAAGTCCACTGGTATCAATCCTCAAGCACACAGAGCTGGACTGATCCTAATGCACAATAGTCATCCAGTGCCACTCCACAAGAGGAAAGTAGGGTGGTTCCAGCACAGATACCTACTTGACAGCCGGCAGCCCATCTTTTTTTGGAACAGAAGGACTATGAACATTAAACCTGACTTGAACTTGTTGAAGTTGTTTTCTTTTTAAGTGCAGGATAACTGTTATATATTGCCATTTGGGATACCTGTGTATTGTATGTTCGCCGATGCGCAGATGAATAAAGAGAGCATATGGTCGAGTTATATTAAATCCGAGGTTTATACTTTATTTTATCTTCAACACTACTCGATATAACACATTCATTTGGTGCAAATCTGAACATTCTACGATACTGATGACTGTATGAAAAGATAAAAAGTTATTGAGGCTGCCCTTCGTAAAAGAAAACCATGAAAAGGAAACGTGACTTTCGGTATATTAAAGGTATTAAAGTGTATTTCTTAAATAAAATTCGAAAATTACTCAAGGGTTTTTTACAAGGGCATGCCGCATACTGTAATGACGTCTACGAAAATAGGCCTTTTAAAATATTTGTTTCTTCGAAAGTGTTTTATGATTGGGTAAAATATGAAGCAACGGTATTTACAAAAGTCGAGTTCAGAAATGAAGAAAGATTTTCAGTAATGCTTTTATGTTGATTATTAGCCGGTCAATTTTGGCGGGAAAATTGTCGCAATTATTTAAACGTTCAAAACTTTTTATTTCCTAAACCCATCAGTAGGAGCGTTTAACACTATACTATATTATCATTTTTTAGATGTAATGAAAAGTTCTAAGAAAGTTATTACAAATGGATCAATGACGTCATTGTGACGTTTAATGGCATCAACATAACTTAAATTATCAGGTTATATTGCTTTTACAATTCTACACCCACCTACCACAATTCAATCTTCTACGTTCAAAACATTTGCCGTTTTGACGGTCTTTTGTGCTTTTCGTCTGCATAAGGGACCGGTTGGGGCAGTGGTTAAGCGCTTCGCCTCACACCTCTGTGGCCCGAGTTCGATTCTCGCAATGTTCACGGCGCCTCATGTGAGTTGTGTTTGTTGGTATCTCGCCCTTGCTCGGAGGGGTTTTATCCGGGTTGTCTGGTTTTCCTCCCTCCTCAAAAACCAACCCAAATTCCAATTCGACCGAGGAATCCGTGTTCCCGATTAGTAGACCCTTTCTAGACACGTAAATAAAGTTGTTTATTTATTTTTAGATCTTCCATTTTTGATGCAATTTATCCACGAACGGAACCGCTGGCAGAGCCGTCCCTGGAGCGAAAGCCACTGCCGAATTTGTCATTACCGTTTTATGTGCCTATAAAGTTAAGAAAATTATCTGACGGTGTGCTGTACGAACGTTTGAACTCGATTTGAAGCTAATTTCTCAGTAAAACGTGACATTTTGTGGAGCTTTTGGGGTTTCTCAATTCGATACTCGGCCCTTTCCATTTTTTTATGAAGGGGAGGAATCTTTTTAGGGAAACTTAACAAATAATCCCAATTACCGACCAGGGCCGGGTTGTTCAAAGCCCGATTAGTGTTAATCCTGGATTAACTCTGCACAAAACCTATTGGTTGTCATGGAAATTAACCCTGGATTAGCACTAATCGGGCTTTGAACAACCCGGCCCAGAATCACTTTAAAGACGATACTAAAACTTTATTTTTATACTTTCATACAATTGCACTGATTACACAGAAACTTGAAATCAAGCTAACTACGACGCCATATTGGATGAGGCGCGTAAAGGTCCCTGCGTAATAAACACGTTACACGTCGGGCCCGTTCTCCCTTCACGGTAGGCAGACATGAATTACTACCAAATTGTATTGTGTATTGTGTTCTATTGTATTGTGTATTTCGTTCTATTGTTTTGTATTGTGTTAATTCTATTGTATTTTGATAGCAATGCATGTGTTGCCTACATGAATGGTCCACCCGTCAGGCTAGTGAGTGACAACACTGTCCCATCAAAATAACGCCTTCCTATCCTTCGCATATCCACGAGTTAAAAATGAATAGGTTTGCAATGCGAAAAGCGGCAGTTTAAGCAATGATACATTGTATAACATATAGAAATGGAGTATGATTAGAGATTTCCTTTGATAATAAAAAAACTAAATACGAAATGCTAAACAACTGAGAAACCTAATTTTAGAGAGAATATGGCAACTGCTTTTTGAAATTCTCACAATCTATACGAATGGCGGTATACAACCCACATGTACGACGACCGGCTTAGATTGTGTTGTTATGTAATTTCGACTAATAAATTTGAAACAGACTTTATCGTATTTATTTTATCAGCTGCGTGAGAAAATGTATGGACTTCTGATATGGTTATGGACTTCTGATATGGGTTCATATTTGTATCCTATTCTTGATCGCAACCAAACGCCATACTTTATTTTTTTGTTAACCAGGACATCAGTGAAGTAAACACAAAATTGAAGCTGACAACAATTCAGTTAGAAAAGCCGCGAGTGTGAGTATTTGCTCATGGCAATCACGTGCATGGGAACTCCTTGTTGCTCATTTACATCATATGACGTCCCTCCTGCTGTTGACATAATTGGAACCGTAGGCTGACTATCACCACAGGGCTCCCGCACCAACAAAATGAATGCTCGGCTAAAACGCTGAGTGCGAAGGGAGTAAATAATAGGGTTTGTCGTGTTGTTCATATGATTGAATGAAAAAGTAAGCCAAAAAATGTGGCCACGACCCGTGGAGCCTTGCGACGCTATGCAGTAACACTGGAAAGATGCCCATCCAAAATTATGTCAGAATTGTAACCCCAAGAGTCTTTGCAGTCTGGATGTCGCTCCTGGTTCGTTTACCCATGCTGCTTTGCAGAACAATTTATATTCTGCTCAAGTGTACCGTTCGCCAAATTAGGAATCCCAAAGTCATCTTGATACCGAACGGAACGAGGTAGCCAGGAATAAGAAACGAGCGACCGAATCGTGAAAAGTACTGGATTCTGTAAACCCAAACTGGCTTGTCTCCAACGTCGATGTGGATCCCAAGGCTGAACATGCCAAATGTGTAGGCCCCAGCTGCTATCCAAATAGAAATGACAGCAATTATGGCTTTGTTACCTGTCTACCATGCGTGATACCTTAACCCGTGTACTATGGCACCACAACGGTCCAACGTTAGAACAAGGAGGGATACCACAGTCAAGTACATGAATAAGACATAAGTAGTTACCACGAACCACGATACTTGCGGTCCTTTAAGGAAGGTTACCTGACACAGATACCACAAGATAAATAGAGGCATGTTTGTTAAGGTATTTATGATGTCGATGAATGCTAAGTTAACTACAAGAATGTTTGGAACGGTGCGTAGTGTTCTGAAGCGAACCAACAGCATGCACATAACTCCATTGCCAACGATGGAGAATGCCATGATGATGACTATAAGTAGGACTTGCACTATGCTACTTGGGTCACTGCAGGGACGGAACAGGCTACTTTGATTGACAGGGGAGGAAGGTAGAGTTGAATTGGTAGCTTCTACAGACATGATCACAAGTAATGGGAAGTGAAATAAGAAGGATTGGTATACGGCCCAAAACGAGTGCAAATATTCAATGCATTCCCCCGTTGAATAAACAACTATCCTTAAATGGAAACCCCCCTAGAAATAATAATAATCGTTCATTCCAAGACAAATCCTAACCCGAACCACAAACCTAACCATCGGACGAGTTGGCGGGTAAACTACGGGTTCTCTCACCTACAGCTAGAGCTTCAGGTAAGCAAGAAGAGAAGGTAAAGTGAGATACTTTTTTGGAGCGCTCCTACTCGGGCTCGAACTAGAAATCCTTTGCGTGTACTGCAGTGCAGTGCAGACGTCATGTCTACTACACTAAGCCGGTCTCCCGCCATTCGGAACGTGACAAATGTTTATCTTTATCCTTGACTGGTTTTAAGAAGCTCATTAGAATTAACGATTATCATTATTTCCAGTTTAGGATAGTTGTTAATGCAACGGGAGGAATGTGTTGAAATATTAGGTACTCATTGACTGAGTGGGACTGGGGTCGGATGGGAAAATATTTGGCTCAATCCTGGGACCGATCGAGTGCAAGTACAAAATGAATAAGAGCCAAATATTTCTCGCGTTCGATCGGCTACCTCAGTGAAAATAATGTTCTTATCATATGACTAATTTGTTTGTTTTAATAATAGAAAACAACAAACAAAAATTCATTTCCTGTTATTCAGTCATCATTGGAATTTATTTTTCGTTTGCCCCTTCGGTGAAACCTATTGAAAAACAAAAGTTCGAAGATATCCCATAATATTGTGCACATGTTATTCATATATGGTCTTGGACAACGTTTTCGAGATTTTTATTGACTGTATATATACTGTATATTATAGTCAATTTATATAGCGCGTATACATAAATGTTCTAGCTGATATTGCAGTGGCGTCTACGAATAGCAGTTTCAGCGGTATTGACCCGAACGCCTCACTTCCATGTAATGAAACACTATTCCAACTGCTTCATTACATCGAAGTGAGGCGTTCGGGTCAATACCGCTGAAACTGCTTTTCGTACACGACGCCACTATAGTATCAGCTATTGTTATCCGTGAGTCACGGCTATATTTCGGGTTTGTTTTTGCCATCTTGTCGAAAAAAATGACGTTCAACAATACTAAGGCAATAATGTTACAGCTTTCACTGCTACGAGCAAGTAGGACAATGTGATGAGATGACAGCTATATAATTATGTATCAATATTGTAAATAAATTCTTCTTCCTATTAATATTAATTCCAGCCGCTTACTACTCAAGCAAACTTGTACAATAGATATTTATGTATTTTCTGTGCTCCAAATATCCTCATTTATTTTTCTTGTGATAGGGGTCAACTAGAAAGCCTATGGCTCCCTTGACATCTATGCACATTCTTGAAATTCATAACTATTTTATTATTACCGTATCTGTCTTTTTCTTTCTACAATTTTTGTCTTGTGTAATTATCTTTATAAAAAAAATTGTGCAAAATAAAATGAACTTGAACTTGGAAAAGAGAAGCTAGCTAACGAGGACCACGTGAATACACAATGACGTAACGAAGGTAGCTCTTACGTAACGTTATCAGTCGAAGTGAATGGAGATTGGTTTACATGAGAAATAAGAATGAGAAACACAACATACTTGTAACGGGCAATTAAATACAACAACTTACTTCTTGTTCAAAACATCATTCTAATCATGTGTTACGTAATCATACTGGGATGAAATGCCGGGCCTAAAGCAAACAGTACAAGTATAAATAGGGACCGTTAGCCAAGAACTCACGTGTAGAAGACTCTAAAGTTTATTGAGACAGCTACACGGCAGGGTTACGCTAAGGTAAGATATTGAATTTTTTATCTTAATTTGGACAATATAAGTAGAAAATTGTGTGCAAAATTTATGGGTTTTGTTTGAGCATGTTTTCCGTAGATTTCTACAACATCAAGTCACGGTGAATTTGTGTTCAAGTAGACCAGTTACTGTAAAACCACGTTGATTTTCTCTTTCTTTGAAAACCTCGAAACCTGTTGACCTGCCAATGTTTTAATCCATCTCCATCTAGCCACGATGTAGGCACAGGCTCTGATGTAGCACAGCTGACCGCGATTGTCGATCTCGGTACAGTATATTAAATCTTTTCTCCTTTCCGTAGAGCTGCCGACCCACTATGACGGGAAGTCTCCTGTTACTAGTGTTACTCTTACACGCGCTTCATATTCAAGGTAAGTTGACACAGGAGAAGCTATTAAGATAAGATTGGTTAATTCTATCAAAAAATATTGGTCTTTCCATAACTTACTTAATTGGCTTTGTGTACTGGTGCTCGAAAATTATTGGAATAATTATAGAAAACATTAAAAATTCATTTTGTCAAATATTTATACAAACCTTCTAAAAAACCTAACCCTGAAATTAAAAAAAGAAACCCTAACCATTTTCGACCAAAAGCAATTCATAGAACGACTCTACATACACCTGCACTATAATAGAGAATTTGGCACAGTTTTTCGACATGCGGGTTATTCTATAATTGAACCAAATTATTTTACTCTTTGGTAACCTTTATTTGATTTTTGAATTTTGCTCTGTTGACCAGAATTAACTTTTCTTGTTAGATTCTCAGCCTGCAGTAGCGTACGATTGCCTGACCGCTCTTGGCCTAGAGAAACATGTGATCACAGACCCACAGATGACCGCCTCCTCTGTATGGAATGCCAATCACGGAGCAGCAAACGGTAGACTGAATTTTAAAGCTGGTGGAGGAAAGACTGGGGCCTGGTCTGCTAGGTACAACAACGCCCAACAATGGCTTCAGGTAGACCTTATCCAAACGACTAAAATAACCCGCGTAACTACTCAAGGCCGACAGGACGCCAACCAATGGGTAAAGAGCTACACTTTGGCTTACAGTCGAGATGGAACCGTTTGGAAAACGTACCCTAAGAAAGTAAGAACTCGTTAACATGTAACCTGAGTATCAGGCTCTGAAGAAAGGAAGATGGAGTAGAGAAAAGGAAAGGGAGGCCTTCCTTTCTTTTTCCTCGTCTTCCCATATCCCTCTCCTCCTCCCCCCCCCCCCAACTAGGCCTGATACTCTGGTTATTTACCTGCAACTCTTACTTCAAACCCTTTTCGCAGGTTCTTGGGCTTCAAATTATAGAACTCGGGCCATAACAGTACTGATTAGACGCCATTTTATAATGATATCTTTTGAAGGTGATTAGACTGTAAAACCAGCAGATAACCGCTCATATTTGAGATTTCCTCAAGTCAATAAAAAATATATATATATATATATTTTTATCTGACTTGCATTACAATCGTTGTACGGCCTTTAAAATAACAAATGTAATATTAATAATAAAGAAACGGTATAATTAATGTGCATGATATGTTAACAGGTGTTTGCTGGTAATAAAGACCGCTTCAACGTGGTATCTAATGATATCAGTCCACCAATCATCGCACGATTTGTCCGCATTCAACCCAAGACCTGGCAGAGCCACATCTCGATGAGAGCCGAGTTCTATGGATGCACCTTTGGTAGGACTACACCTAAATATTTATTCTGGTAGCTACTACGGAATGTATCCAATAACAGACAATACGTATGAAGAATTACATTTGCTCTCCTGCAATTTTAGTCATAAAATCAGTGATACACGCACGCACATACGTTTCGGAGTAAACCAAATTACTTTTCTTCTCATTTCTGTTGAAATCGTTAATTTTACCAATTGCTCGATCGAACTGCAAATAAGCATGGCTTTCACTTTATCAACAGGATTCTGTGTTCCCAAGGAAATCTGTGCGTCTGCACTCGGCATGATAGACGGTCGAATTACGGACTCTCGTATCACCGCTTCTACTTCTTACAATGCAAATCTCTTACCCGCTCGTGCCAGGCTACATAGTAGACGTCAAGGGCGGCTTCTGGGGTCCTGGGCCGCTCGGGTGAATAATGTTGGTCAGTTTCTTCAAATTGATCTCGGCAAAGTGACTAAGTTCACACGCATAGCTACACAAGGAAGACAGGACGCCAACCAGTGGGTCACCACATACCGCCTGCAGTTCAGCCAGGATGGAGGATATTTCGACTCCTATGCTAACAACAAAGTTCTGACGGGCAACAAAGACAGGCACGGTGTTGTCGTTAATATACTCGAGCCAGTCATAATCGCTAGATACATCCGGGTACTTCCCAAGACGTGGTACGGACACATTTCCATGAGAGTGGAATTGTACGGATGTAAAGAAGGTATGACAACATACATTAACCATTTCCATTCAATACATGAACAGGAAAACACCTGATTCAATGCATTGTTTTCAGGATTCCAGATACCAAAGATTCCAAAATGCCAGAGCAAACTTACCATGACTGACAATCAGATGTCCGCCTCGTCCGAGTGGAACTCAGGCCACCGAGCAGCAAACGCCAGGTTACATTTCTACGCTGGCGGAGGGAGGACTGGGGCCTGGTCTGCTCGGGTTAACGACGTTCATCAATTCCTTGAGATTGATTTTGGTAAAGTAACCCAGATAACACGTGTCTCTACACAAGGACGACAGGACGCCAGCCAATGGGTGAAGAGCTACACTCTGCAATACAGTGTGGACGGCGGGATTTTCACTACCTACGGCGTTGGTGGGAAAGTGAAGGTAACGCCGAGTCACTATTTTCCTTTTTACTTCTTCACACTAGAATATTCCTAGTGCCTTAAATGAAATGTTTTCCAGGTGTTAACTGGTAATACGGATCGCTACACTGTGGTTAGTCACGTGCTCGTCAGTCCAATCATCACTCGCTACATCCGGGTACGTCCAAAGACCTGGCAGGGACACATCTCTATGAGGGTAGAGTTCTACGGTTGTAATGAAGGTGAGAGATTTTAGATTCAGGCTCATCAAATTAACACTGTTATTCCATATGATATAAATATACAGTAATCTAGGAAATTACATCTCACACTACTTAAGCGTATTCAAGCAAAATCGGATGTGCTTATGGATCTTTTGCAGGAATGTGCAATCGCGTGGTTGTACTGGGTTGCAAAAACATCTTCATTCATATATTCAAAGGCAATTGTACGAGATCGGTAGTGTTATAAGCAGAACCTGTTTGTAAATGCTATTTCTCACCTCCAATCGATTGTTGATCTTTCTGAAACAGATAGCTAGCCACCCAGCATCCATGGCAACGCCTTTCCCATGGGGATCACGAGCTCAATCCATTCGTTAACGAAGTATAATATCAGCACGTGACCTATTGTATGCCATCGTTCTTACGCGAATCATTACTTACACATTCTTCTCAACATGTGTATCGTCACAGGGTTCACCCCACCTAATGTTCCCAAGTGTGTCTCCCCAATGGGTCTTAGAAGTGGTCTGGTCAAAGATGCCAAGATGTCCGCTTCGTCCGAGTGGAATTCTGGTCACAGAGCAGCTAACGCGAGACTACATTTCCATGCTGGCGGAGGAAGAACTGGTGCCTGGTCAGCTAGAGTAAACAACGATCAGCAATGGCTTCAAGTGGACTTTGGTCAGGTGGTGAAAATAAAAAGGGTGGCCACTCAGGGCCGACAGGACGCCAACCAATGGGTGAAAAGTTATTCACTTCAATTCAGTCGAGATATAATCTTCTGGGAAGACTACCAACAGGGCAAATATGTTGCTGTAAGTTGTAATTATTTGAATTGGTTTGGGAAGCTCTAATCATAACCGAGAAATATATTTTAGTAAGGGTTCGTTATAAAATAGGCATTAAGAGGTAACTCTAGTCGTTCACTATTTCTGATCACATTAACCAAGCATTTCAGCATTGTGAAAATAAATTAATATTTCTTGACATCCAATCCAATAGGTGTGAAAAATACAGAAATATTTGTACACAATCTTATGAATTTATTGATTATACAGGTTCTTTCCGGTAACGCCGATAGGTTCACCGTAGTTCTCCACGAACTACAGACCGCAATCTTTGCTCGATTTGTCCGCATTAAACCCAAGACCTGGCAGAGCCACATCTCCATCAGAGCAGAATTCTTTGGCTGTAGGAAAGGTGAAATAATGTACTTCAGTCATCTTTAACTTGTATGCATTCTTGTTTCTTAAACATTTCTCTTTACATTTTCTCCTTTTCGTTAGGATTCGTTACTCCACCTGTCCAATGTGTTGCTGCCCTTGGAATGCAAACTAAGAAGATCGCTGATTCTAGACTCACTGCTTCCTCCATGTGGAGTGCAACTCATTCACCTGCTCGTGCTAGACTTCACCTTCCTCGCCAAGGCGGTCTAATGGGTGCTTGGTCTGCTCGATTCAACCATCTCGGTCAGTGGTTACAGGTAGATATGACTCAGATCACCAAGGTTACTCGTGTCGCCACACAAGGTCGCCAGGACGCGAACCAGTGGATCACTAGTTACAGTCTACAGTCCAGTATGGATGGTGGCCATTTTGAGCCATACATCAATTCTAAGATACTCAAGGGTAACAAGGACAGGAACACTGTTGTTGGGCACATCTTGAAGCCTGCTATCATAGCGAGGTTCATTCGCATCGCCCCACGTACCTGGTATGGACACATCTCGATGAGACTCGAGCTTTACGGTTGCACAAAAGGTTTGTAAGTTATTAAGCCTTGCCGATATTCTCTTTCGCTATATTATATCTTTGTTTTACTGAAATCAATGTCGTTGACCCACCACAGGCTTCACTGTACCAATTATAAAGAAATGTCAGGCTGCGATTAACTTGGCCGACAATCAGATGTCAGCTTCGTCGGAATACAACGCGGCACACAGAGCAGCTAACGCAAGACTACACTTCATGGCTGGTGGAGGAAGGACTGGATCCTGGTCTTCTAGAACCAACGACGCCTTCCAGTTCCTTGAGGTGCACTTTAATAAAGCGACAAAGGTAACACGTGTGTCTACACAAGGACGACAGGATGCTCACCAATGGGTGAAGAGTTACACTTTGGAATACAGTCTGGACGGCAGCATGTTTACACCATACTCTGTTAGAGGAAACGTGAAGGTTTGTTAATACAGTAGTCACTTCTATTCCGCCAATTACTAGAAGCATGGCTAAACATGGCATACCATTCTTGAATGGCTGGCTTTAGAGTTACAAGTAGGGACTGTCAACCCAGCAACGAGAAAAACTATTGGTCAGTGTTGTTGTTTAAATCAGTGAGCGGCACCGTTCCGGTGGTGGGAGTGATCTGCGACTTCGCAGTTTACATTTTTATACTCCTCTCGACAAGTGTTGTGTCCAGACTAATTTATTATGCTTGTAGCAGTGGCATGGCTGAAAGAGGACAAAGCATACGAATTGATTACACAAACTTTGTAAATCGCCGTTTTCGATAACAATTGGAACGTCTCGACAGAACATTTAACTTGTCGAGAGGAGTAGAGAAATCGAAACTGCAGAGCTGTGAACAAAATAGGTCTCTTGACGACAGCACGGTCACCACAAAACTTACAAAATAGTAGGCAGTCCATACTTACAGCTCTCAACCCAGACATGTTGAACTATGTTATGGCATGTTCAGCCATGTTGAATTTAACTTGAATACTCTACACAATAACTATTTTCAGGTTTTCGCTGGCAACAATAATCGCCACAAGGTGGTTAGTCACTTCCTCGTCAATCCAATCATCACTTTTTACATCCGGGTCCGTCCAAAGACCTGGCAGGGACACATCTCCATGAGAGTAGAGTTCTACGGTTGCACTGAAGGTAGATGAAATCTCTTATCCAACTTCTAATCCTTGATATTTCCCTATTCCGGTCTTTCCGACCACGATACATTTGTCTATCATTTCCAGGATTTGAGCCACCCCAAAAACCAGAATGTGTAACTGCACTCGGTTTTCAATGCTTGTCCATCAAAGATCACCAGTTCTCGGCATCATCAGAATACAACGCGGCCCTCAAAGCAGCAAATGCGAGACTGCATTTGAACGCAAGGAAAGATATAGGTGGAGGCTGGGCAGCTAGGCTGAACAACATCAATCAGTGGATTCAAGTAGACTTTGAAGATTACAAAACAGTTACACGAATTGCTACTCAAGGCAGGCAGGAAGCTGATCAGTGGGTGACCAGTTATATGGTGCAGTATGGATGGGAAGCAGTTTATTACCTACAAGAAGAATGGAAAGGACAAGGTGGGTGGAGTGATTTAAATATACTATACGATGAGTATATTTACGAAAAAGGATCTCGTGTAGTAAAATAATGAAAGATATTCGAATACGACTAGTTCAACATTATATAGTTAGTGCCAAAGATATCCCAATTCATAAACCTAATATTTTTCTTTGATACTTTGCATTCTTTCAGGTATTCCTTGGTAACAGAGATAGGGGCAGTGTTGTTCTCAATGAATTCGACCCTCCCATCGAAAACATTCGCTTTATCAGAATTCTCCTCAAGAGCTGGCGTGCTCACATCGCTATACGAATGGAACTGTACGGCTGTGAAGGAGGTTTGTTCATCCTGACAGTTTTTTTTTTTTTTTATCCACCTCGATATCATTATATCTTGACGTAATTTATGTCTGCTGTCTATTCATTCCACAGGGATCCCACAGCTGATCGCTCCGTGTAGCAAAGCTCTGGACCTTGGTGTCATCCTAGATCGTTCAGGTAGTGTTGGCGCCGCCAACTTCAAGAAAGTCAAACAGTTCCTCTCTACTCTAGTCACTCGCCTTGGCATCTCTTCGTCCGGTAGCCGTCTTGGGATAATCGCCTACAGCTCCACAGCGACCCGTATCGTCAGCTTCGCCTCTGTTGCCTCGCAGACGCTGCCGGCCATGAAGACTGTTATCGATGGCATTCCATTCACTGCAGGTGGGACTCGTACAGACATGGCATTGAGACTGGCTAATAGCGACCTGTTCTCACCGAGTGGAGGAGATCGACGTGATAAACCAGACGTGTTGATTGTGATGACAGATGGCAAAACCAACGCTGGCAGTGCTCCTTACCACACTGTATTGAAACCCCTTCTGGTGAGTTAAACCTGTTTATGTCCTCATTGTGGCATCAACGAATTATTATCGGGTAAAAAGCTGATTATTAAGTTCACAGTGTTCCGAAAAAAAAAAAGGATATTGGTCGTCCTTGAGTATAGTGGGATAAACTTGCAACACATGCATTTTGTCGGCTCTATAACATCACTTGGAATCATGGACGGCTGCTGTTACGGCATTGTTTTAAGAAGTACATCAGTCGAAACCTTAATGAGTGCATGCCAAATGCACTTCAGTAGCGAGAGCATGGTCATTGTATGTCTTACTTCTTTTCTGCAGGACAAGCACGTTGATGTGATTGCCGTAGGTATTGGCTCCGGTATCAACAAAGCTGAACTCCTTCAGATCGCCAACAAGAAGCAAACCAAAGTCCTTCAAGTAGACAACTTTGACGCTCTCTCCACCCAGCTGAATGCCATTCTGGCAATGTCTTGCAAACCAAAATAATACAAGATGTACGGTGTAAAAAAAAAAAAAAAGAAGCAAGATGTGAATACATTGAACTAGAAAAAGGAAATAAAAGAGTGGAAATATATTCTTGTAGTTTTTTGTAGAAAGCAATGCAGCATTTCTCCAAGATAGATCTTAAAAAATATATTCGCTTCCTTTTGCAGATAGGTAACCCTTAGTTAGAATACAAACGCTGTGCAGTTTTGTTTTCTGATATCTATTTCGGAGAAAAACTACAATTCCATTGGTCACAATTCAGTGACGTCCGACAGGATTGACAATCTTGTGACGTCTCTTCTTTGTTCACTTGGCGGAATTTCATGAACCTTTGATTTGATTAAGTCTACAGCTGGGACGTAGCCAGGATTTGTAATAGGGGAGGGGATCTAGGGACATGCTACCGCGAAAAAGTTTGAACTACGAAAAAGGTTTTTTATATTAATTTCACACACGAATGAGTGCAATGGAACTAGATTACGGCGTTCGTATTCTGACTAAGGGCTATATGCAAAAGGTAGCGTTGAAAACACTCCAACTAGAATATCTGACCAAACCAGAACAGCTATTGGGACAAAACTGGCTAATCAATTAATGGCGAATTTTAATATTCCCAGCTCCGTTCGTCGTGGTGCAGCGCCTGATCAAGAACGAGACGAAATTCGTTTTTCGGTCGATTGATGAACAATTTGTTAGAAATTTGCTCAGAACCCTGAAAACAAACAAGGCCATTGGCTTAGATCAGATAAGCGCTAGACTTTTGATGTGAACAATTACAGACCGATCACAGTCCTGCCTACAATTAGCAAGATTCTTGAAAGGTCAGTGCATGGTCAGCTCTATGAATTTCTTTGGAAAGAGAATATTCTGACCCCAAAACAAAGGGTACCTTTGTAACTGATCTCAAGTAACTGTAATAGACAACCAGTACTCCTCTACTCAATATGTACCTGTTGGAGTGCCTCAGTAGTATTCTTGGTCCCCTGCTCTTCCTAATATACATTAACAATCTTCCAAATTGTCTAGAATCCTGTGAGATATCAAGGGGCAATACTATCACCTCTGTTGTTCACCATTTACTTAAACGACTTTCCTTCTGTAACCCGTCACTGCTCTCTAGAATCATATGTAGATGACTCTAAATTGTTCTTGTCGTTCGCGAGAAACGATATGAATGACAGTATCAAAGCACTGGAAGAAGATCTGCAAAGAGTGGCCCACTGGTGCTGTAGCAATAGTCTATTAATTAATCCCGATAAGACTAAGGTGCTTCACATTGGAACTCGCCAGATGCTAAACCTAGTGCCCCAAGATGTAGCTTCAATCATGGACAAGTTAATGGGGACAATTACTCAATTTGCGCCTTGTTTGGGAATTTTCCCTATCTTTGTTAGGAAAAAGCCATTCACCCCCCCCCCCCCCCCCCCCCCCAGTTCAATGAACGTTAGGAAAAAGCCATTCATCCCCCCCCCCCCCCACAATCAATGTTGATTGAGCCAAGACACTTGCAATTCAACAGGCAGTTGATGGGGACCAACAATGGCTGGAGGGGGGGGGGGGGGGGGGGGGGGAAATAAAACTGTTAAAACGCGCGCGCATATTTTTTTCCTGGGTTCCCTGTGTCCCAATGTAATGTTTCCATGATTGTCTGAAAATAGAACAACCTGTGAAAGCTGTTTTTTGACGCTCATTAGTATTTAAATAACTCGCAAAGCGTGCCGTTCATTTTTACAGTGCATTGCAATGTCATTTTTTAATTGAACTGCAAGCATATTAGCATAAAATAGTGATTTTAAGGTCTTGAGTATGCCGTGGTATTCTAATTGTGCATTCTAATTGTCGTGTAATTAATTGTTTCGACACGCTGCGACTCCTGTTTTCGGCGAACACACAGGACGCCGAACAACACGCAGGACGATGAAAAAATTGAGCGCTATACAAGTCGCTGAAGCGCTTTTTTGGCGAGAACAAGACAGACGAAGTTTCAGAGAAATCGCAAGGATCTGCTCTATTTCAAAGACATCGGCGCACAGAATATGGAAGACTGAGGGAACAGATACGATCAGGAAGGACAGAAAGTCAAAGAAAACACAAACCTGGGCCTCTACCTAAATTAGGTGAGAGGGAAAAACGACTGTTAAGGCGGACATTCTTGAAGATGAGACAACGAAACGTGAAATTAAATATCATGTCGCTTGTAAAGGAGTCAGGCGTGAATCCAAAGCTTGTCCATCGACGCACATTCTCGCGTTATTTGAACAGTTGCGGATATCATTTTATGCAAGCTCGTAAGAAGGGACTGTTGAGCGAAAAAGATAAGAAATTGAGACTTAAGCACGCAAGAGCAATGAAGGTCGAGTTAAAATCGTATCCCGATTTTTATACGGCTCACATAGCCTTCTATTTGGACGGCGTGTCATTTGTTCATAAATTCAATCCTATGAATGAAGCGTGTAAGCCAAAGGCTCGTGTTTGGCGCAAACGGGGAGAGGGCTTAACCATCACAGCAAAGGGAAGCAAAGACTTGCCCGGTGGGCGTCGTTTACACTTGATAGTCGCCGTAGCGTATAATAAAGGCATAATCGTGTGCGAGCCTTATGAACAAATGTGCGGAAAATTCTTTGCTAATTTTATACGGAAGCATTTCAATATAACGTTTGCAAGAGCTGGCGTTAAGCCCGAGGGGAAAAGACTGTTTTTAATGGACAACGATCCATCACAAACTAGCAAGGAAGCAATGCATGCCTTGACCCATGTGGAAGCAGAATTACACCGGATCCCAGCCCGTTCGCCAGACTTGAATCCCATAGAAAATGTTTTCCATTTTGTGAAACAACGCTTGGAAAAAGTAGCACTGGACTTGTCAATAACTAAAGAGTCCTTCGACCAGTTTAAAGAGCGAGTTTTTCGCTGTTTCAATAGCGTGGACATGGACACAATTGATCGCACAATTGCAAGTATGCCCATTAACGAATAGACGAAATTATTAAGCTCAAGGGGGGAAGAACAAAATACTAAAGCAAATTTAATGTGTCAATGTATCTGTACTTAAAGAAAGTGATATTTTCGCACGTGATATTTTCGCACTGAATTAGTACAATGTATTTAATCAGCGCTTAATTTTTTCATCGTCCTGCGTGTCCCATTAGCCCTTTGTTTTAGCTATTCCTGCTGAAAACCTTATATAAACATGCCAAAATTAACATATTGAAACCAACATTTTGTAACACCAGCATTTAGCTCCGCACAGTTCCGGCTCCATCTGATTGAATAAATCACAGCAATAAAACTTAGTCCAACTGAAAACTGTCTTTCGCGATCTCTTAATACTAAACCCGTTCTCTCAACTTAGGACATCCAAATCCGAATAGTTATTTTCTAACGGGAATTTCTCACCGTACTCCACCTAAGGGCTAAAGTAAGATGAGTTTCTCAAATTATTTGTATTGATTTTGGTGGAGTACTGTTAGATCTCTCGAATAAAACACACAACATATTACGCAGATATGCTTAGATAGTAAATATAATTACTGTCTTCCGATTAAGTAGCAAATTTTGAACGACACTATTGAAATCCTCCCGCGTATTTGGCTTGACTGGTGGAGTACTGTAGTGGAGTATTGACTGTGTGATCAGTTCCGTGTGACGTCACTCAGCATCTTTGTAGTCCATTATTAGGCGAGAAAAGCAGTGCGGACATGGCGGAAAACAAACTTGCTTCTCTTGGGGGATTTGTCTAAAAAAATGAAAGAAAACCCACCGCACCTGCATCATATGAGTATTTGCTTGGTCAACAGAACCCCCTTTTACAAGCACAAGAGGTGCGTCCGCCGTTGCAAAAAACGGCGTGTCCTTATTAAATTCTATATCTTTTTGGCAATTTTTTTTGGGGGCAGACAGGTGCACCGTATCGCCCTCTAGCAGTTGTAATAGATCTCCCCATGCTATCATAGAGGGATGCCAACGAAAATCATTTAACACCACCACTTCTGCGTCTTCCACCCCTACCCATGCGAAGGTCCCTGTAGCCGGGTTGGTGAAGCAATTGTAGATGATCTTCAGGGGCGAAACCATGAATGTTTTTCCTGCATTCGCACCACCATAAATAAAAACGTTCCTGTATTTCCCACGTCCTTGTTCCAGTGCCTTGTAAATAGCACCGCAGTATTTGGTTATCGGAATTTCATTCTGGCTTAGAACTGCGAGGGCACATTGCATCGAGCGACCCTGGCATTCACTAATGCATTCTGAGTTATATGCATCGTTGAGAAGATCGAGTCGAGACTTTTGTAGCCGAGCGAATTTCGCGGGGGCTTCCTGAAATCTAATGCCTCATCTAACACCTTATTTCTCCGATTGGCTATGAATTCCACTAACGTTGTTTTCCCTTCCTTTTTCTGCTTCATTGCAAAGCATACAAGCTCTAGTCTGGTTTTGATTTTCTGTTCTTGGATAATTTCTACAACATCAAATGTAGAATAACGCTCGCAGCGCTTACGCTTACCCTGCTTTCCCTTCGTTTTTGCTTTCTTTGCTCCGATCGCTTTCTCGTTCTTAGGTGGATCTTTCAACTCTGGGTGACCATTCGAAAGAACGAAATCGGCGTCTTCTTTGGTAACATATTTGTAGGCACTATAATAAGTGTTGTGCCTTGCACTAAAATTAACGCGAATATCATTATTAGATTCAAGATACTGCCTAACCCGGGACCACCTTGCCCGCTTACTAAGTTTGACAGCCATATGATAATGCTTGCTGACATCTTGATCATCATTTCCATTACCTTTGCCTCTTTAAGTAGTAGTTAAAATATGAGCGGGAGATCTTTATGGTCATTTACAATGGCGAGCCGCTTCGGCGAGCCATTGTAAATGATCATAAAGATCGGACGCGAATATTTTATCTTACTTGTGAAATGAATATTTTTACTTAGAGAAATGAACAATTGAAACCTATATTTAATCGCAATTGTGAAATGCCATCGTGCTTGTGAAATGAAACTTGATCTTTATTGGGATTTACAGTACTGTGCGTGATCTGAATACTGACCTGGGATTGGTTTTCAGCCTCATTAATTATTAATGAATTTTACAACTTACGATACGCATATCTCACGTAGTATCTTCTTGTATGTCAAGCCTCTGTCAAATCAACAGGGTTAAACACCTGTTTAGCCCAGTTTCTATTAAAACCATTATAAAAGGTTTAGTACTAAGCAAACTGTTCTATTGTTCGTCCGTGTGGGCAAACACCTCTGACAAAAAAATTAAGAAATTACAGCTCGTTCAAAATTTCGCCGCAAGAGTCATCTTAGGTATACAGAAGTATGACCATATTTCTTCAGGCTTATGCCAACTGCAGTGGCTACCTGTTAGAGATTATTTAGTTTATAGGGACACTTTAATGACATTCAAGTGTATAAACGGAGTTGCCCCAAAATATCTAGCGAGTAAGTTCTGTAAACGGTCTGCTATCCATAATCGTAACATCAGGTCCCGTAACGACCTAAACATCCCTAAACTTCGCACCTCAAGTGGACAAAGATCTTTCGCTTATAGGGGTGTTAAGATCTGGAACTCTTTGGAAGCAGACCTTAAAAAGGAATCTAATTTTGCTAAATTTAAGAAACAACTAAAGTTAGCGCTTTTAGAGTAGTGCTATGTACCATATTACTTGATGCACTTCTACTCCAATAGTTTTAACTCACCTGATTATAGTTAGTACTTCTATTTTACTATTTCATTATTTTGTTACTGTTAACGTTGTTACATTGTAAATAGTTGTTGAAAAGCCCCTATGGGAACTTCTATTAAAGATATGTATGTATCAGAAGTCCATAACTAGAAGTGTCCATCTCCCACTATAGGGTTTGGCCCATCAGTTTACAGAGTAGTCTATTTATAGAAAGCTTTTCCCGCCATCTCGCAGCCAATAATATTCTTCGAAAATTTATCAGCAGTACCTGATTGGCTAATACAGCGATTTCCTTTGTTTGTAATATTGTACAGTTATTTATGTATGCGACAAAATTTTGGCGGACAAGCCGAGCGAATGCTACTTGCTGGTGTAGAAACGTCTTGATAATCAGCTATTTCGCATTTATAACAGGCAAGAACTGGTGAGCACCATATGTTCAGGAAAGACCATTATAAACCAGAACATGTGGTTCCTTTGTAACCTTTCATTTTTCCGTTTCATCCCTTTCAGACTTCGTGTTTACAGCACTTGTGTGATGTATACAGAACGAAGCTAAGTTTTTGTCTTTTGGTTCATAAACACAGATTTTTGTAGTGATATTTGGCATAAATACAGCAAGTGATAAATATCACATACCAATCATGCTATTTTTGTTAATAATATGACCTAAGAATGTACTGAAAAAGACAATCACATGTTCTCTCAAGAGTAATTCAGTGCACCGAGTTTGTTTACTTTGAGTTTGAGCTCAAGTGAACATTTGAAAATCCTGTACTGAAGTAATTTGCGTTTGGCAGATAAAAGAACAGCCCGGCAAATCTCCAAGCAAGGCTTAATAATCAACTGGAACTGAATAAAAATAGCTATAAACTGTGAAAAAAGTCAATTTCTGGTACACTTAACACTAGCAAGAAGCGAAGTTTGATTTCAGGCAGTTCATCAAACACAATCAAACAATGAAACAGTTGTCACTTTGCTGTTTTATTAAAGACACTAACTGTTGTACATATATCTCCAAGAATAAACTTCACAATCGAAAACTAGAAAGCTGAACGCAACTATCACAGCTGGAAATGAAATTCCAGTTGTTAAAATTAGTACAAACAAGGGTTTTTTCTTCAGACAAACAGTGAACAAGATTATTAGAAGATTTGAATCAAATGCCTCACGGCAACGGGTCATATGCGACCGAGTTTCCAAGGCCGATTTCAATGTATTAAAAACAAAACAATTAAATAAAAAAATAAAAGTAAACTTGGCTTACTTTGATTTAATTTTGTCCTTGTATAATGTCAGTTGTTCCTGGCCAGATGAATGTGAATTTTCGGTTCCGTTTTCATTCATTGTCCCCGGATTGTCATAATTCAAACTTTTATACTCGTCGCTAGTCAACACTTGAAGACTTGAAAATCACTTTTAACTTTCTCAAATCACCCCAAGATCCATTAGCAGAGGCACAGATGATCAGTCTATACATTTCGTTTCATTACAATTCCAATATCTTCAATTTTAGTCGTCAAAAGCCCGACATTTGCCACCGTACTGAGCTTTGTAGTTTGTAGCACCGCTTGGCGAACTTTATGTACTGAGCTTCAAACCGGGGGGTACTGCTTGCATAATAAAGGGGAGGTATGTGAGGTATCGTCTTCAGAGCCCGACCCAGTTTGCAAAATAAAATGTAACGAATGTGTTTTTATTAACCAGAATTTCCAATAAAATATGAAAATCAACCCGAATTGATAGTTGATTTGCTCCAAAACAAGACTTAGTTTGCCAAATTGGGCTCAAACCTTTATCCGGTACTGCCGCACATCTCATTTACGTCGTGTACATGAGTGCCCCCCCCGGAGCCATGACTCTCGCATCTGACCCAATGTCCGCCATTGATTTTCCCCGCGAAATTTGGGATTTGCATTTCTAAAAATAGACTACTCTGTAAACTGATGGGCCGCTACCCCAATACCAGATGGACACTTCTGGTTATGGACTTCTGGTATGTATGTATATGTATTTATGCTGACGACACAGTCATTTACTTCTCTTCGTCATCCCCGCGTATTGTTGAACAGACACATCAATAGTTCCTCTCTTACGCGCGCTGATTCATTGAAGTACCTAGGTGTGACTATAAACCAAACCATGACGTGGTGCGATCATATAGATAATGTTATTTCTAAGGCGAATCAGCGCATTGGCCTGTTGAGGCGCATAAGGCATCTTTTACCGTTGCATGCTCGTTTAACTTTTTATAATGCGCTTATTTTACCTATTTTAGATTATGCAGATAGTTTGGGGAGATAAAAATAACTTTACACTTATGGATTCCCTTCAGGTTATTCAGAGTAAGGCCGCCAAAGTAATATTTGGTTTACCAGTCTTCTCTTCTTCGAGAGAAGCTTTAAATCAGCTAGGTTGGAAAATGCTCAAGGTATACGTCGTAAATTCCATCGCTGTACCACGGTCCATAAATTACGTAATGGCCGAATTGACTACGATTTTAATTTTATAACAAATAGAGAAGTACATAATTATAATACCCGAAGAACAGATGACATACATCTGCACAAACCCAAGAGAAACTGGGGGAAGCAGCGGTTCACTTATCACGCCATAACGGATTGGAACAGTATACCTTTAGAGATTCGTAGTATTAGCTCTTTATCATGTTTTCAAAGTAAGCTTAAAGATTACTTATAATATCGTTCTTAGCTAAATTAGATTTGCTTCATGACTTTTTACTACGTTTTTAATTAGTGTTTCCATCATCATAGTTTTTTTTTTTTTTTTTTGCATTTTTATCTTGTTATTTGTTTTTAAATTTTATACAGGGCCCCATTGAAAAACACCTCGGTAACATGGGCACCCTGTTAAAATATTATTATTATAACGGGACGCTTTTCCATGCTTGCTTGGGCCATCTTTTTAGTTTTTTCATGGTCTTCGGGATAGGATCTTTGTATGTGAATTCAGATATTATACCCCAAAGATTCTCGATCGGGTTGATGTCTGCTGAGTTAGCTGGCCATTCTGCTTTCTCAATAAAATTGGGCAAGTTCTTTTCGCACCATATTTGCGTGGCCTTAGCTGTGTGAAGTGGTTCCCCGTTTTGAACGAATGTCATGTTACGGTTAGAGCTGAACAGTTTTCTTTTAACTGCTGTTTCATTTGTAGATTTACGACGAAGAAGAGGCTTAATTAACTTCTTTCTCTAGTATGTTGGTTATATAATAATCAGCAGTCTGTCCTTGTGGAATACAGTGAAGATCGATCAGACCGAGGCCTGTCATTCCGCCCCAGATCATCCATTTCGAGCTTTGCTTGACTTAGTAGGCAGGAGGTACTTGGCTCTCTTGCGATCCCCAGACAGATACTTCGGACATTCGTCAGAAAAGAGAATATCATCCCATTTTTCTGCAGTCGGTTTTCTGTATTTTTAGCGAATTTTAGCCGAGCTACGCGTTGTTTTACAGTCAACAGTGGCTTCCTTTGCCTTGTCAAGGACTTCTTAGCTGCTTCGTTTAGGATCCTTTTACTATACCCAACGTTGTTTTTTTTCTAGTAATTTTTCGATTTATTGAACATATAGACAAGAAGATCTAAGTAGAGATGCTTGTGCTCGTAAATAGGTTAACGTTTTTTGCTTTGAGAGGATTCATCTTTAATAATAAGCCACTATAAATAGCCTGCGTAGCCCGGCGCTGAGGGGGAAAGGGCCGGCGGAAGGAGAGGGGATTGGGGAGAAGAGGGGGAGGGGAGGGGAAAGGGAGGGAGAGGAAGGGAGCGCCTGCAGCGAAACCCATGCTTTTCTCCTTACGCCCCCTAATTAACATTCAAAAGGCGTGTCAAATTCAGCCAATCAAATTGCATTGAAATTCGAGCCGAACTGTCACTTTTCGCGGGCTAGTACGAGTACTTTATTTTGATTGCGATTCGACTTGTTATTGTAATTTTCCTTGTAAAACTCAAAGTAAAAGAGGTCGAAAATCGATTGAAAACAACCCAAACTCCAATTGTCGTCTTTGTAAGTGCAGTCTTCTTGTACAGTTTGGAAGTAGTGCTTTCAAAGCTTGTGTGAATATCTTCAAACCATCCACAAGGGAAGTTAGCCACGGACTCGTGTTATCATCGGTTCTCAACAAGTTTGGAATTTCTATATTACAAACCAAGGAAGCATCACAAGTTGTTTGTGCTACTTGTGCTAGAAAGTTAAGATTTTTGGATGCCACTATGAGTATGAGTTCGTAAAGCCGGAAAGGGTTTGAAGGTGAAACATATACACGACGGCACTACCGAATTTTGGATGAGTCGTATTTAAAACGATACGATCTTCTAGTAGACTACTATCAGGCAAAAGATAGTTCACGAACTAACCTTGCTCCTGTCCACGTTTCGACTGTGTGTGACTCGTCAACAACGACTAGGTCAAGATTCGTGTGGAGAAATGATTTGGAATCCTTCAACAGTCGTTGGAATGCGATTCACCTCCTCGGCACTTGCGAAGATGAGTTTGGGATCTAACTTCGGCATTTCGTCCAGATTTATTCCTTTAAGAGAACAACATGCAATACCCTGGTTTCAGCCTCAAGAAGTTGATCTTCTATGATGCTGACGAGGGGAGATATTACCAATACCGAAACATGTCGTTTCGATATTATTGTCTTCGCATCAACAAAAAACTGGAAGATAAGACTTTTGCCAAAACCCGTCGGCAACACTGCTAAGACGTCTTTTTCTTGTAACAAGGATTCAATGGCGATTCTCTGTTCTTCTTTCAGACATTTTCCGAGTTTCTCTTCGCAAAGGTTTGTCAAATTTACATCCGCCATTCTAGTGATCGATTAGATAGAAGTTGCTAGGTGATGACAACCGAACAATGGAACTATTTGATTGACACGCGCTCGACCAATGGGAATTTTACGTTCATCTGGTGAACGTGAAATACGAGAAAAGCATGGGTTTCGCTGCAGGCGCTCCCTTCCTCTCCCCATTCCCCTCTCCTTCAGCCGGCCCTTTCCCCCTCAGCGCCGGGCTACGCAGGCTAACTATAAACGACAAAAACGTTTGAGCAACTCGGGCCTGCGAAAACAATAGACGGGAAATGTACACGCGCGCGATTCCAAATCACATGTTTTGGCGGGAAAATGTAAAAAGCAAGAAACTCTGATCAGAGAAGATGGCGGACGTGATTTTCTCTCTCTCCGTTTGAATGTACGTTTTCTATATTTTATATTTTTTACATGTGCGTTTAGTTATATATTACGTTTAATAGTTAGCTATGGCATCAGAGGAAATCCTGGAGAAGTTATTTGATAGGAAACTTCAGCCTGTGTTTGATCAAGTTCGTGAATTGAAATCAACGGTCGCCGACCTCGTGAAATCAATTGGGTTTCTGAGCGCCCACTACGAAGATCTCAAGAATGACGTGTCAACCCTAAGGAAGCAAAGTCATCTTTCTTTATTTCACACTCGTTACTTTACATTTGGGTAGTTTACAGACATACACTTAATAATTATGATAATAGATATGGGGGGAAGGGAAAAGAAGAAAATATATAATAGGAAAGGGTGCAGGGAAGTTGAAGGAACTAAAAGTTTTCTAAGTCAACTCCCCATTAAGTGAAATAAATATGTGTGGTGTGATCTGCCTTTTCCTATAAATCCAAGTAATCATAGTCATATAGTAAATAATATTTTTTTTTTAAATTGAAAAGAAGTTAAGGACTGTTAATGTATGGTAAAAAAAATACAATAACAACTAAGAAATGTACATTAAGCTGTATCATCTGATTAATCATAATTTCATCACAAGTAAAGTGAAGTGAAAGGAGGTGAAAATTTACACGTAGGCCATTAAACAGTTATTTTTTATGCGACTTTTAAATTTTGAGCGTTTGAGATCTCTTGTGCTAGTTGGTAAATTATTCCAGAGTTTAATACCAGTTGATTTAATAGAAAATTTTCCATAATTTGTTGAGGCTGGTAAGACAAAGAGGTTATTTGAAGCATGTCTAGTATTATAGTTATGTATGTTGGAGGCTGGTTTTGCATAATTTTGAAAGGTTTGAGGTAACTGATTATTAATATAATCATGCATAAATAGAGCAATATGTAGGTAATTAATTTCTGATATTTGTAGAATGCCAAGGTACTTAAAAAGTGGTGGGGCATGGGATTGGAAATCTGAAAATGTCATTATTCTGATAACTTTGTTTAATCGAGATATATGTGTTTTGTAGGTATTTCCCCAAGTGCTAACACCATATTGTAAGTATGGATAAACAAGAGAATAATAGACTTGCATCAAGGTGCCTAAGTCAACATAGTGTCGTAGTTTGGATATAATACCAACATTTTTGGATATTTTCTTAGATATATAGCTTATGCGAGGCTTCCATGTTAAGTTTTGATCTATGTATACACCTAAATATTTTACATATTCAGTTTGTTTTAATACAATGTCACCTAATTGGATATTTCAATTAGTTTTTAGTTTACGAGAAGAACAAATTAACATATATTTTGATTTGGAGATATTAAGTGATAATTTGTTGGCTTTAAGCCATTCTGCTAATTTGGAGAGCTCTTTATTTACTAGTACTTGAAGATTATTAAAAGAAGAAAACTGGAACGTCAATGGCGTAGGGACAGACTCACGATCCATCGGGAAATGTATGCTGACCAGTGTACTCGAGTGAATGTGCTGATTTATGATTCTAGAATGCAGTTTTACGCAAATGTACTAGAGGAGAATAATAACAATCAACGTGTGCTGTTTTCAACGATTGGGAAAATGCTCAGTCTGAAGGCGGTTAAGAAGTTACCCTCTCATAACAATGATCGTGAACTAGCAGATAAGTTTATTGACTTTTTCAGTGAAAAAGTACAGTTCATACGGGACAGTTTTCAAACTATAACTGGACTAGTCTGTTCAGACGCCCGGGATTTGCATGATGGTACAGGTCTTTGTGAACTTTCAGAGTTTTCCCCAACATCAGTGAATGAACTTTCCCCTTTGGTGAAATCCATGGCCTTGAAGTCATGCATTTTAGACCCAATTCCTGGATCCCTTATGAAGGACTGCTATGAAGTATTAATGCCTGTTATTGCTGACATCATCAACATGTCCTTTGTGAGTGCCACTGTACCCTCATCCTTCAAAGAAGCTGTGCTGGATCCTATTATTAAGAAGGATAGTTTGGACCATGAGGTCTACAAGAACTTTAGACCAATTTCCAACTTGAAGTTTGTTTCCAAGGCAACAGAAAAAGTGGTTGCTGTAAGACTAAATCACCATCTTGAAAACGAGGACATGCAGGAGACCTTTCAATCTGCTTATAAGACAGGCCACAGTACTGAAACGGCTCTAACTCGCATTCATAATGATATCCTCCGAGCTATTGACAGTGGTGGGTGTGTCATTCTTGTGTTACTCGACCTCTCTGCGGCCTTCGACACGGTGGACCATCAACTATTACTTACTAGACTTGAACACCGCTTCAGGATAAATGCTAAGGCTCTATCATGGCTGAGATCGTATCTATCGAACATATCTCAGTTCGTCAAGATTGCAAATGAGCACTCAATGAGCCGGAATCGTCCATGTGGTGTACCTCAAGGGTCAGTGCTTGGACCTATTTTATATTCCATGTACACTGCACCGCTTGCAGATGTTATCAGAAAGCATGGCATGAATTTTCATTTTTACGCTGATGATAGTCAGATCTACATGACATTCAACCCATTGAAAAGTGAGGAGCTGGTCTCTTCCAAGTCCGCTGTTGAGTCATGTATCCACGACATCAACAAATGGATGACTACTAATAGGTTATTGCTAAATGGAGATAAGACTGAATTTCTTGTATTAAATGCTCGCCATCGATCACCACCTCCTGATCTTGATTCTATCATTGTTGGATCTGACGTTGTATCTGTGTCCAAATCAGCGAGGAATATTGGCGTGTGGTTTGACGATGTTATGTCTATGAACAAGCAAGTAAATAGTGTATGTAAATCGGCCTTTTACCATCTACATAATATTTCTAAGATTAGAAAATATATTTCCTTCCAACACTGTGAAATCTTGTTACATGCGTTTGTAACAGCGAGACTAGATTACTGTAATGTACTTCTTTCAGGACTTAAACAAGAACAGATTCGTAAACTTCAATATGTTCAAAACTCAGCGGCACGCCTACTTACTGGTACACATAGAACGGATCACATAACACCTATATTAAGGGAGCTGCATTGGCTACCCATATCTGCTAGAATTAGTTTTAAAATTTTATTATTAACTTTTAAGTCACTTAATGACTTAGCGCCATCATACTTAAAGGAGTTGTTAGTACCATATATCCCTAGAAGGACTTTGCGCTCAGCAAATAAGGGACTACTAGTACAGCCTCGATGTAACCTTAAATCGTATGGATATAAGGCTTTTTCGTATATAGCACCACAACTCTGGAATTCTCTTCCTACTAATGTTAGACACTGCAGCTGTCTTAGCACCTTTAAATCTATGGTTAAGACGTATCTTTTTGAGATTGCTTATAATCTTAATTAGAAAACCGTTACTTAGCTTTATAACTAGGACTATTAGTATTAATATAATATTTATCTTAAATATTGTAAAAATAGATTTTTAATTTACAATTTATATTGTAAATTAGCATGCAATTGGTTAATATCAATGTTTTAAATTCTTATTATTGTAAAGCGCCACTGGATTCTTAGTAGAAGTGGCGCTATAGAAATTCATTATTATTATATTATTATTATTATTGTTGTCTGAATAAAAGATGTTAGTGTCGTCTGCAAACAGTCTTATTGATAAAAGGTTACTACTATTATTTATGTCATTAATATAAATAAGAAACATTAAGGGGCCAAGTGTTGATCCTTGGGGAATGCCACAATAAATATTGGTATGGTTAGAATGGACATTACCAATGGCAACAAATTGTTTACGATTTGTTAAATAACTTTTAAACCAGTTTAGGGCAGTTCCTCTTATTCCATAATTGTTCAAGATTTAAACCTCGAAAACGATTCGCTTAAAGCCGATATTCGACAGATACAAGGAAAGATGAATACGCAAGAGGTTATTTTAGATAACTTGGAACAATACTCGCGCAGAGACTGCCTAGAAGTCAGGGGGGTGCCGATGCAATACGGAGAGGACACAAACTCCATCGTGCAAATCATAGGCGAGTGTATTGGTGTTCCCACAGGCAGCCCAGACTCGACATATATTTCCCGCTTTTTGGGTTACCTGTGGTATGTTTCATAAGCGATCTCGGAAGAGTTTACATAATTGCTCCTTGTGAATTCTCTTTTCCAATTCCTACGAAATAAATCTTCAATAATAAAAGATTGATACTTAATGAAGTTTTGTGAGTGGTTTGGGGGCGATTTTGGGACTTCTAAAGCAGTTTATTAGGCCTCGAAGTTTTGACGGTTGGCCGCGTATCTACCTCATAGCTACAAATATACACAAGGTATGCAGCTTCGAGGCGCTTTTCATCGATGTCACCTCACTCGCCGCCGAAATTCGACAAGAAATTCAAATCGATTTCGCCTCTGCTTACGGCGCACAAATCCAGAGATGTGTAAGCACTTCTCATCCACGTTTTAGGCCAAACGACGTGAAAACGGCCTGGAAAATAAATCCCGAATTCAAAATATATCCATCGCTATGTGATCTGCAGATTGATCGGTCCACAAATCAGCGGTAGACATCGCAGGCGGTGCTTTCAAGATGCGTAGGCATGGCAACTGCATCTTGAAAGCACCGCATAAATACAGCAAGTGATAAATATCACGTACAAATCATGCTATTTTTGTTTATAATGACCTAAGAAATATACTGAAAAAGACAATCACATGTTTACTTTGAGTTTGAGCTCATGCGTGGGCATGGCAACTGCCAAACAGATCAAGGACCATAGGTCTCTGGATCGTATCTATCTAAAGGCAGAATCTAGGCCGGGCCGACATGCACCTGTCCTAGCAGTCGGTGGAGCAGCAGCCAGTGGTTATTACCGCAGTGAAGACCACTCAGACTCTTCAGATGGAGAACAAGAGTAAATAGCAAAGACAGGACTTACCGGTTTGTCTGTTTATTCAAATATAGCTTCATTTCCTCTTCACTTAAGCTTATTTCTATCACTTATGCCGTGACATTCATAATTAAATAGTAGATAAATGCCCAAAATATCTAAAACTTGTTAAAGATAACGTGAGAGCAATACAATGTAATATGTGGTTCCATTTGAAATGCTCAATGTTATCCCTTAAAATTTACCATCACTATTCTATTACAAATGATCTATGGTATTGTAATATTTGCTTGAGTGAAGTTCTTCCATTCAGCAGTCTATTAAAGCAAAACAGAATTAATCGAATTGTCATTTAATTCCAATACTGACTGTCTGTGTTCTACACACATTTGTGATTTACGGTTTGATTCCTTGCCTTGCAGCTTATCAAACAGCTTAAATAATATTCCTTGCCTTAATAACATTGATGCTGATCTTTGCCTTCCCTCCTTTACTAACTTCAAATATTATTCTGTATATCAATATGAGTTCTACTCTAGTGTGGACATACAAAATATGTTTCAGTCCAAACAAACATTTTCTGTTCTCCATTGGAATATTAGAAGTCTCTCTGCAAACTTAGATAATCTACATAATTTATGATCTGAACTTAACCAAACATTTTCATTAATTGGTATTTCTGAAACCAAAATGATAATTTGCAATAAGGAGCAAATTACTAATATTGATTTAGAGGGTTGTAAATTCATTTCACAACCTAGTCTTTCCAATGCTGGTGGTGTCGGTTTTTGCGTCAAGCAGAACCTTTCTTATATAACAAGAGAGACGTTTTCGACCTCTACAATAGACTATGAAGGTCTGTGGATTGAATTAGACAATCGCCTACAACGGAATATTATCTGTGGAGTGATTTATAGGCATCCTAATGGTAATCTAGAGTCTTTCTTGGAATATCTATATGGTATAATCGAAATCATAAACCAGGAGAACAAGCTTTGTATTCTGATGGGTGATTTTAACATCAATCTTTTGAATTTTGATTCTCTCCTGCCACAGACCAATTTATTAACACCCTTGGGACTTACTATTTTCTATTATCACCCTCAGATTCTTAAACCCACACGAATTACTAACCACTCTGCAACGTTGATTGATAATGTTTTTTTAATTCTGCGGAGCATCATACTTTTAGTGGCAATATATTATATGATGCCTCAGACCATCTCCCCAACTTCCTCATTATCAATATTTTTCTAAGATGAAGTTTTATAAAAGAGAAGACTCTAATTTCAATCAACAATCATTAATTAATGACATTTCCGCTGTTGACTGGAATACTGTTATTCCAAATAGTACTGATCGATGTTGATAGTATATTTGACACATTTTACTCTGAACTGAATAGGATCGTTAATAAACATGTTCCTATTAAAAAGCTTTCAAAGAGAGAACTAAAATTGAATGCTAAGCCCTGAATTTCTAGTGCAATTAGTGTATCTGTTGTAGTTTAAAAAATACTTCAGGTTAAATTTGTCCAAACTAGTTTATTTTTGTCCAAACTAGATAAAAAAAATCAACCTAGTTAATTTTTGTCCAAACTAGATAAATTCTTTTCAACCTAGTTTATTTTTTCAACCCAGGTTATTTTGTGTCCAACCTAGTTTATTTTTTCCCAAACAGTAATTTTTAGGGTTTTTTAAATGTAGGGTAGCATTATATTTATCTGTTGTTTAGTGACTTAGCCTTAAAAAACAAAACGAAATTATTAGGGACTAGCTATAAACACCCAAACTTAGTGAGCACCAGTTGTTGACGGTTAGGGTGTTTTTAAATCTAGGGGTAGGGTTTGTATTAGTTCACAGCATCATTACATAAGCATTATATTTATCTGTTGTTTAGTGACTTAGCCTTATAAAACAAAACGAAATAATTAGGGACTAGCTCTAAACACCCTAAATCAGTGAGCACCAGTTGTTGACGGTTAGGGTGTTTTTAAATATATGGGTAGGGTTTGTATTAGTTCAGAGGACCATTAAAGATACATTATATTTATCTGTTGTTTAGTGACTTAGCCGTAAAAAAAACTAGTGACTAGCTCTAAACACCCTAAATTAGTGAGTATATAGCTCTAAAGACCCTAAATAAGTGAGCACCCATTGTGGACGTTTAGGGTATTTTTAAATGTAGGGGTAGGGTTTGTAGTGGTTCAGAGGACCATTAAAGAAGTATTATAGTTATCTGTTGTTTAATAGTAAATACGAAATGGCCAGAGCTACGAAAGCCCTATAAAAGTCCTGCAAACTCTTTCACATAGCACTACGATTAGCTAAACCTGACACGAGAAGCGCTCAAGACTAGAATGCAGTCGTGGACAGCTGTTTAATAGTGACTTCGCCGTAAAGAAAAACAAAATTAGTGACTAGCTCTAAACACCCGGCTAAATAAGCGAGTACCAGTTGTTGACGGTTAGGTTTTTTTAAATGTAGGGGTAGGGTTTGTAATAGTTCACAGGACCATTAAATATGTACTATTTATCTGTTGTTTAGTGACTTAGCCGTAAAATAATAGTGACTATATAGCTCTAAACACCCTAAATTAGTGAGCACCCATTGAAAACAAAATAACTAATTTGAATTACCAAAATAAACTATGTTTAACAAAATAAACTAGTTTATTTTGGTTCAACCTAGGTTATTTTTTTCAACCTAGTTTATTTTTTTCAACCTAGGTTATTTTTTTAACCTCGTTTATTTTGATTCAACCTAGTTTATTTCTTATTATGGGTTCGATCACAGTAGAATTTCTCTTCCCTAATTAATTATTGTTTACCTATGATGTCTTAAGTCACAAATTAGCGCTATAAACTACATATAATTTACAAACTGTTTCTTTTTTGTCAGGCGTTAGAAGTTTGGAATTGTTCTAGTCACAGCGTGTTATTCTATTTGGAAAGCTGAGTCTAACGTACGAGGTTTATCCAAGATCCTCTGAACTCGTTACTTTAAGAACTGTTATACATGTATGCATCGAAAACCAAAACATTGCTTGTAACTGGAAAGAGGTTAGAGCGTAAAATGCCAGATACAGAACTCAAAGTTACAGTTAATGGTAAAGAGATCCAGCAAGTTAGTTCACAAAAATTACTAGGCGTGAAACTGGACAAAATGTTAAATTTTAATGAGCATGTTGATGGTCTTTGCAAAAAACTGTCGCAGAGAATTGGTGTACTTAAAATGATTAAGCGTAACTTGCCTATTGAAGAACGTAAATTATACTATAATGCAATGATCAAGCCGATAATGTTATATGGATCTTGTGTTTGGAGTTCAACATCCTGTGAGAATATAGATCGTGTTTATAAACTCCAAAAACGCGCTGCTCGTGTAATACTAGATGCAGACTTCAAGGAAAGGAGCGCTAGTCTTTTTAATCGACTTAAATGGTTGCCACTAAAGGATGAAATAACAATACAAAAGTGTTCCCTAATATATAGGCGTATTACTGGCGACTCGCCTAGTTATATTACACAACTGTTTACTAGAAACATAGATATACACAGCAGAGCAAGCAGACACGGCAGTCATAACTTTGTATGCCCTCGATATAATAGAGAGTCCGAGGGTGGTAAAACGTTTCAAATCATGGGCATCAAATTATGGAATAGCATACCTGTTAACATAAGAAAAAAAGACACCATTGGCTCTTTCAAATCCGCTTTAAAACGATATTTATTGTCATAAATTTATGTCATATTTTACTAGATTTTATCGTATTGAACTTGACTTGTAAATAATTATATATTAAGCTTTTAAATTTCCTTATCTTTTTAACTTAGATATGAATTGTAAATAGTTTTAAGTAGTTTTATTGTAGCTTATTTAACTTATTGTAATTTATTGTAATTTAAATGAGGGCCACTAGTTCATCAGTGTTAACTGTCACGTGCTACCCTCGTTAAATAAAGTTGTTATTATATTATTATTATTATTTAGCTCTTTCGTAGAAGTCTTCTTCAAAGCAATGTTAGCGTTGATTCGCTTTTATATTATTTAGCTCAGTGATTACTCTGTAAAAGTCGGTTCGGCTCACAGTTTGTTTCGAAGTACGAGTGGAGCCGTAAAGTAAACCTGATCATCTATAAACAATATATGTTTCTGAATTTAGCTTTCTTACTTCCTTGAGTTTTCATAAAAGAACGTAGAGTCAACACAAACTTCGTCTGTATTTTCGTCTGTATTTTCGTTTGTATTTTCGTCTCTGTTATCGTCCTTGTTATATTTTTCAATGTCCGTTTTCTTTAGCACTGCACATGCGTCAATACATCATTTGCATAAGACCTGACGTCGTAGTTATATTAGTGATTTAAATGACTACCACGTCATCGAATGTTTCTGTGGTAAAGTGGTAAAGTTCTGGTCTTCCAAGCCGATGGTTCAGCGTTCGAGTCTCGTCTGGGATGAAACAAAGTAAGTAATAATGATGTGTAATATTAATTAATGTAATGTAATGGTGGTAAGGGGGATCAGGGTGGTGTAGAAGGAATATAGAATGTGCCCCCTAAAAAAACTAAACACCATTTTTTACTCTGATGACTCCCCAAAAAGAAAGGATCCTTTTATAGAATGATTGATATCTAACAAAAATAACCTAGGTTGAAAAAAACAAACTAGGTTGAAAAAAATAAACTAGGTTGAAAAAATATAAACTAGGTTGAAAATAAATAAACTAGTTTGGACAAATTTAACCTGAATATTTTTTTGACCTGCAACATACCATTAATTAGAAAAATAAGTTTTTTGAGAAATTTATGTAAACAAATCTAAATTACTACGAAGTAAAATACAAGGCTAACCGTAACAAGTTAAGTACCGTTATTAAGGCTAGTAAGAAAAAGTATTATGAAGATTACTTTACTAATGACACCAATAATATTAAAAACATATGGAAAGGAATAAAACAGATAATAACTCCTAAACCACAGTGCTTGTATACCCACTAAGATAGTGTCAGGCATCTCTGAGCTAACTGACAGTAAAAGTATTGCCAATGCATTTAATGACTATTTTTCCAATGTTGGTAATCAGCTTGCCAGATCTGTACCTGAAGTTCCTAAATCACCTTTGGAGTACTTACCTGCTTCCATCTGCAACTAGCTTTTATCTATTTCCAGTAACTTTCGGCGAAATCGAAGAAGAAATCTTAAATCTGAACCCCAAAAAATCAACTGGCCCTTATAGTATACCGTCTAGTTTATTGATATTATTGAAAGAGTTTGTATCCAGACCATTAGAAATTCTTTTTAATGTTTCTTAATCCCATGGGAGAGTTCCCAGTAAATTTAAGATTGCTCGCGTCATACCAGTTCATAAAAATGGCTCTAGGGCTTCTGCTAATAAATATCGTCCGATTTCTTTGCTGTCAATTTTCAATAGATTATTACAAAGACTAATGTATAATAGGTTGATAGATTATCTTGATAAAATTATAAGCGATAAACAGTTTGCTTTTCGTAAAAATCATTCAACCATTCATGCGTTATCCCTTATTGCCGACAAAATCCAAAACTCTATTGAGGAGGGGAGATTATCTTGTGGAATCTTCCTTGACCTCAGTAAAGCTTTTGATACTGTGAATCACAAAATACTTTTAAAGAAGCTTGAACATTATGGCATCAGAGGTATAGCACTTGAATGGTTTGCTTCTTATTTACAGAATAGAAGACAATTTGTATCAATTGGGCAGTTCAACTTTGGATGATAAATTAATTACTTGTGGTGTCCCACAAAGATCTGTACTTGGTCCTCTGTTATTTCTAATTTATATCAATGACATACAATTCTGTTCTGAGCTGTTTGAATTTCACTTCTTTGCTGATGACACAAATCATGTGAGTGTGTTTTGTGAATGTGTACTGATGCCTATAATTGGAACCGTAGGCTGACTATCACCACAGGGCTCCCGCACCAACAAAATGAATGCTCGGCTAAAACGCTGAGTGCGAAGGGAGTGAATGAAAAAGTAAGCCAGAAAATGTGGCCACGACCCGTGGAGCCTTGCGACGCTATGCAGTACGTAACACTGGAAAGATGCCCATCCAAAATTATGTCAGAATTGTAACCCCAAGAGTCTTTGCAGTCTGGATGTCGCTCCTGGTTCGTTTACCCATGCTGCTTTGCAGAACCATTTATATTCTGCTCAAGTGTACCGTTCGCCAAATTAGGAATCCCAAAGTCATCTTGATACCGAACGGAACGAGGTAGCCAGTAATAAGAAACGAGCGACCGAATCGTGAAAAGTACTGGATTCTGTAAACCCAAACTGGCTTAAAACTCTTAAAATTAATATCATTGAATCTTACTGATGCCTATGTTTATTTCATATGTTTATTCCATAGTTTTATGTTTATTTCATAGTTTTATTTGATGTATTCACTTATTTCATTACTATTTCACTGTGTTAGTGTGTTTGTGAATGTGTATTGACATTATCCTGACCGAACATTGCAAGTTACTCATTGTGACAATCTGACTCGATTAGTTTATCTATTTTCAGATTGCCAGTAACCTATTCATGTACTTTCATAATGTAATTATGTATATTTATGTGTGTGAATGTTACAAATAAAGTCTCTTGTCTACTAGCGTCATTTTTAAGCCCGTAAGTAATAAGAACATTAAACTAGATTTTTATTAATGTCTTTACGAAAAAGCTTTTCCATGAGTCACGATATATACTAAAATACAGGCCTGTAAAGTAGAGGAACGAACTTTTGGGACACCCTGTAGTTTAAATTTTTGAACATTTGTTTTATCTCTGCCCTCATGTTAAACCTTTTTGGGATTGCCTGTTTTCCTGTCTCTATACTTCAGACGTACATTTAGGGCCTCTAACTGTAGAAAAATTCATTTTGGGATATTTGACCTTGAACAAAGCTTTTTAATTATCAGTCATATCTTACTACTTGGAAAACTATATTAATGTAAACAAAAGAAACAAACCCCTACGCTAAAAGTTTTTCAAAGTAGAATTAAGCTTGTTCACAAAACCGAATATCTCATTGCCAGGGAAAGAGGCACTCTCGAAAAACGTTTAAGTAAATGGGAAAAACTGATTTTACCCTTTGAGTTGGATTGAATTAAACTAAACCGGACTGTAAAGACTGGACGTGTCTATCTATTCTATTTATTTATTTATGTTACTCTTTTTTGTTACTTTTCGTGTATCGTTAACTAGAGCTTTTGTAATGTTTCTATTTATTTTGTCAATGCATGTAATAATTACGGTTTCTGTATTTATGTTATCCTGTAAATGTAAATGTTTACTGTAAAATATTGTAAGAATTCGAAATAAAAATGTTAAAAAAAGAACATTTTGTATTTTTTTTGTAATTACTCGCGCAAATGAGGTTCCTGGGGGGTTAAGCCGGTTTGAAATTTATTTTTGCTCTTATATCTCCTCCCAAAAGTAAATTTTAACCAAACAAAGAGGACCATCTGCAGTTTTCTATGGGTAACATTTTGGTGAAAACCCCATGTCGCTACGACATTCCTTTCTACGCGTAAAAATGCATCACACAATCACTTGTCCGAGCGAGGCCTGGGTAATTTTCTAATTCATTTCTGAACTTAAAATGTTGGAAACTGATGAGGCCAGTTATGACTCTTGCAGCGCGGGATTGACCTTTTTGTAATTTGTCTTTAAGAACAGTTTCCACAGGTGTCCCATAAAGGGAACAATAGTCGAAGTAAGGTTGAATTAGGGCTCTATATGATTGCTTCAAGTGAATCGATAGGGACATACGGTTTAATTCGCCTTATGGCACCAATGCCCGCACTCTTTTTTTTGCAGATTTTCTCAATGTGGTTCTCAAAAGTTAGGTTTTCATCAATTTCAACCCCTAGGCATTTATGGAAATTCACTCGTATAACCTTGGTATTGTCTATAGAGAGAGTGCTTGACAAGTCCCCGGTTTTGTTTTTTAAATTATAAGCAGATCCAATGATCATTAGCTTTGTCTTAGAACGGTGAAAGTATAATACTAGATCTAGAACACTCGGCAATCTTTATCAGTCCCGTTCAATATTAAATATTCACGCAAAGTGAGTCTGTTCAATTGGAGTGAAGGTCTGGAATTGTATTCCATCCTCGATACGAGTCTGTAAAAAAAACCGCTCTTTATTAAGAAATACAAAAGTTTACTTATTGATGTTCTTTCGTCTTGTGATGATTGTGGTGATATTGCCCAGATTATGCAGCATGTAGCAAACCCATAACTTTTTCCTTCTTTGGCTCTCCTCCTTGAATTCCACTTCCTGTCTTATTTTCGACTAGGAAATTGCCTGAGTCTTTAAATCTTTTGAATTATAGTAGCTTTTTAAGATAGTGCTTATTTTAGTAGTCAGTTCTGCTTATAAGTTCTTGTAATTTAAGATCTGTTTCCGTTCTTCTTTTGTTTGAAAATTGCTAATAAGATCTAGTCTTGTATATCTGCTAATCCCCCACGTCGAATAGAATTTGCTAAATGTGGGTGGGTTAGATTCTTGGTAACGTAATTTGTAAATTGAAATAAAAGAGAAAGTGATGCTACTTATGAAAAGGAGGTTGCGTACACGTTTGGATCTTCTAGCCCCTTCAGTTCAACTTCATGTTGCAATTGAAGCAAAGTAGAACTCTATTGTGAACCGAACCACCAATCAACGTTTGAGGCAGTTCCAGGTAGGAGATACAGCCATGGCAACAAACGTATGGAGGAGGAGAGAAGTAGTTACGTGGTGAGATAACTGAAGTTCTTGGTTCAAGGCATAATGTGGTAGACGTACAAGGCCGTGAATGGAAAAGACATGTGGGCCAGCTAATAAAGTGTCTAAATGAGCAAATCAAGCTACCTGTAGCTATAAATGAACCAGTCACTTCCCCTTGTATAACTCCAGCTGAAGTCCACTGGTATCAATCCTCAAGCACACAGAGCTGGACTGATCCTAATGCACAATAGTCATCCAGTGCCACTCCACAAGTGGAAAGTAGGGTGGTTCCAGCACAGATACCTACTTGACAGCCAGCCGTCTTTTTTGGAACAGAAGGACTATGAACATTAAACCTGACTTGAACTTGTTGAAGTTGTTTTCTTTTTAAGTGCAGGATAACTGTTATATATTGCCATTTGGGATACCTGTGTATTGTATGTTCGCCGATGCGCAGATGAATAAAGAGAGCATATGGTCGAGTTATATTAAATCCGAGGTTTATACTTTATTTTATCTTCAACCGCTACTCAATATAACACATTCATTTGGGGCAAATCTGAACATGCTATGATACTGATGACTGTATGCAAAGATAAAAAGTTATTGAGGCTGCCCTTCGTAAAAGAAAACCATGAAAAGGAAACGTGACTTTCGGTATATTAAAGGTATTAAAGTGCATTTCTTCAATAAAATTCGAAAATTACTCAAGGGTTTTTTACAAGGGCATGCCGCATACTGTAATGACGTCTACGAAAATAGGCCTTTTAAAATATTTGTTTCTTCGAAAGTGTTTTATGATTGGGTAAAATATGAAGCAACGGTATTTACAAAAGTCGAGTTAAATGAAGAAAGATTTTCAGTAATGCTTTTATGTTGATTATTAGCCGGTCAATTTTGGCGGGAAAAATTTCGCAATTATTTAAACGTTCAAAACTTTTTATTTCCTAAACCCATCAGTAGGAGCGTTTAACAATATACTATATTATCATTTTTTAGATGTAATGAAAAGTTCTAAGAAAGTTATTACAAATGGATCAATGACGTCATTGTGACGTTTAATGGCATCAACATAACTTAAATTATCAGGTTATATTGCTTTTACAATTCTACACCCACCTACCACAATTCAATCTTCTACGTTCAAAACATTTGCCGTTTTTACGGTCTTTTGTGCTTTTCGTCTGCATAAGGGACCGGTTGGGGCAGTGGTTAAGCGCTTCGCCTCACACGTCTGTGGCCCGAGTTCGATTCTCGCAATGTTCACGGCGCCACATGTGAGTTGTGTTTGTTGGTATCTCGCCCTTGCTCGGAGGGGTTTTATCCGGGTTGTCTGGTTTTCCTCCCTCCTCAAAAACCAACCCAAATTCCAATTCGACCGAGGAATCCGTGTTCCCGATTAGTAGACCCTTTCTAGACACGTAAATAAAGTTGTTTATTTATTTTTAGATCTTCCATTTTTGATGCAATTTATCCACGAACGGAATTGCTGGCAGAGCCGTCCCTGGAGCGAAAGCCACTGCCGAATTTGTCATTACCGTTTTATGTGCCTATGAAGTTAAGAAAATTATCTGACGGTGTGCTGTACGAACGTTTGAACTCGATTTGAAGCTAATTTCTCAGTAAAACGTGACATTTTGTGGAGCTTTTGGGGTTTCTCAATTCGATACTCGGCCCTTTCTATTTTTTATGAAGGGGAGGAATCTTTTTAGGGAAACTTAACAAATAACCCCAATTACCGACCAGAATCACTTTAAAGACGATACTAAAACTTTATTTTTATAATTTCATACAATTGCACTGATTACACAGAAACTTGAAATCAAGATTTATGCGTTGACGAACAACATAATTTTTTTAAATAGACTAGAAACTCAAAACATGTATTTTGATCAGTACCTCGAAAAGTAAGCATGGTTGACCAATTCGTAGTTCTTGAAAAGTAACCAAGCCTTAGCCTCGCAAGGAGGCTGGAGTTGACCCTGCACTAATACAAACCCTCTTTCTATGAATATGGATATTTTTATTATCATGCTAACTAGGTACAAGCCTCCAAGTAGGCTGTCTCTACTCCAGCCTCGATGTCACCAAAGGCTTGGTTACCTATCAAAACCCTCGACAACACCGCTAATGTAACTAATGTAACATTCTTATAAACATGAGCACACAAGAAATGATAACAACGGGTGTAGTGAACTTTACCATGAAACAAATTTTCGAAATCTATAAACGTATTTTGTTAGGACAAATAATCTTTAAAATACGCAGATGCAAAACTTATGGCACTCACCTTTGATTGCTGAAATCTTCAACAATTCTTCCATCAGAATTCACGTACTGTTTGCACCACTGTATCAAGAAGTAGTATTAAACCACAAACGAATCAAGAACGATCAGCTGTATCTAGTATCATATCCTGTTAAAAACTCTACTCATTCTGTATGTAATGTGGTAGAATCTTTATCGTTTTATTTCTGTTTCCACTACTTCAGCCACAGATCTATATTGATTTTCATACGTAGTATACAGAGCTCTTTCAATTATCGATTGCTAACTACGACGCCATATTGGATGAGGCGCGTAAAGGTCCCTGCGTAATAAACAAGTTACACGTCGGGCCGGTTCTCCCTTCACGGTAGGCAGACATGAATTACAACCAAATTGTATTGTGTATTGTGTTCTATTGTATTGTGTATTTCGTTCTATTGTTTTGTATTGTGTTAATTCTATTGTATTTTGATAGCAATGCATGTGTTGCCTACATGAATGGTCCACCCGTCAGGCTAGTGAGTGACAACACTGTCCCATCAAAATAACGCCTTCCTATCCTTCGCATATCCAAGAGTTAAAAATGAATAGGTTTGCAATGCGAAAAGCGGCAGTTTAAGCAATGATACATTGTATAACATATAGAAATGGAGTATGATTAGAGATTTCCTTTGATAATAAAAAAACTAAATACGAAATGCTAAACAACTGAGAAACCTAATTTTAAAGAGAATATGGCAACTGCTTTTTGAAATTCTCACAATCTATACGAATGGCGGTATACAACCCACATGTACGACGACCGGCTTAGATTGTGTTGTTATGTAATTTCGACTTATAAATTTGAAACAGACAATATCGTATTTATTTTATCAGCTGCGTGAGAAAATGTATGGACTTCTGATATGGTTATGGACTTCTGATATGGGTTCATATTTGTATCCTATTCTTGATCGCAACCAAACGCCTTACTTTAATTTTTTGTTAACCAGGACATCAGTGAAGTAAACACTAAATTGAAGCTGACAACAATTCAGTTAGAAAAGCCGCGAGTGTGAGTATTTGCTCATGGCAATCACGTGCATGGGAACTCCTTGTTGCTCATTTACATCATATGACGTCCCTCCTGCTGTTGACATAATTGGAACCGTAGGCTGACTATCACCACAGGGCTCCCGCACCAACAAAATGAATGCTCGGCTAAAACGCTGAGTGCGAAGGGAGTAAATAATAGGGTTTGTCATGTTGTTCATATGATTGAATGAAAAAGTAAGCCAGAAAATGTGGCCACGACCCGTGGAGCCTTGCGACGCTATGCAGTACGTAACACTGGAAAGATGCCCATCCAAAATTATGTCAGAATTGTAACCCCAAGAGTCTTTGCAGTCTGGATGTCGCTCCTGGTTCGTTTACCCATGCTGCTTTGCAGAACCATTTATATTCTGCTCAAGTGTACCGTTCGCCAAATTAGGAATCCCAAAGTCATCTTGATACCGAACGGAACGAGGTAGCCAGGAATAAGAAACGAGCGACCGAATCGTGAAAAGTACTGGATTCTGTAAACCCAAACTGGCTTGTCTCCAACGTCGATGTGGATCCCAAGGCTGAACATGCCAAATGTGTAGGCCCCAGCTGCTATCCAAATAGAAATGACAGCAATTATGGCTTTGTTACCTGTCTACCATGCGTGATACCTTAACCCGTGTACTATGGCACCATAACGGTCCAACGTTAGAACAAGGAGGGATACCATAGTCAAGTACATGAATAAGACATAAGTAGTTACCACGAACCACGATACTTGCGGTCCTTTAAGGAAGGCTACCTGACACAGATACCACAAGATAAATAGAGGCATGTTTGTTAAGGCATTTATATGTTTGTTAAGGCGTAGTGTTCTGAAGCGAACCAACAACATGCAGATAACTCCATTGCCGACGATGGAGAATGCCATGATGATGACTATAAGTAGGACTTGCACTATGCTACTTGGGTCACTGCCCGGGGGGGGACTCCCTTATTTGAAGGGTACATGGATGCTCGTCGTACCTGTTAGGGGTCAAAATCAGGAGTTTGGTACCACTTAGGGTATCCACCATCAAACACAGACATTTCTATGTAAAGCGGTACCTTTCAGGGGTCGGGTGTCAATTGAACAAAAAAGCTGTTATCAATTTACATTTTTATTATCTTTTAGGGGTCAAAATAAGCTTGAGCCACGCCCATTTTAGTACCTCTTAGGGGTCAAATCGAAAATGTCCGACGAGCATCCCTACCCCTTTTATATGGGAGTCACCCCCCCCCCCCCCCCCCCGGGGGGGTCACTGCAGGGACGGAACAGGCTACTTTGATTGACAGGGGAGGAAGGTAGAGTTGAATTGGTAGCTTCTACAGACATGATCACAAGTAATGGGAAGTGAAATAAGAAGGATTGGTATACGGCCCAAAACGAGTGCAAATATTCAATGCATTCCCCCGTTGAATAAACAACTACCTTAAATGGAAACCCCCCTGGAAATAATAATAATCGTTCATTCCAAGACAAATCCTAACCCGAACCACAAACCTAACCATCGGACGAGTTGACGGGTAAACTACGGGTTCTCTCACCTAGAGCTAGAGCTTCAGGTAAACAAGAAGAGAAGGTAAAGAGAGATACTTTTTTGGAGCGCTCCTACTCGGGCTCGAACTAGAAATCCTTTGCGTGTACTGCAGTGCAGTGCAGACGTCATGTCTACTACACTAAGCCGGTCTCCCGCCATTCGGAACATGACAAATGTTTATCTTTATCCTTGACTGGTTTTAAGAAGCTCATTAGAATGAACGATTATCATTATTTCCAGTTTAGGATAGTTGTTAATGCAACGGGAGGAATGTGTTGAAATATTAGGTACTCATTGACTGAGTGGGACTGGGGTCGGATGGGAAAATATTTGGCTCAATCCTGGGACCGAGTGCAAGTGCAAAATGAATAAGAGCCAAATATTTCTCCCGTTCGATCGGCTACCTCAGTGAAAATAATGTTCTTATCATATGACTAATTTGTTTGTTTTAATAATAGAAAACAACAAACAAAAACTCGAGCAGAGTTGGACGGCTTTTACCAGCGCGCTCACGTCAAAGATATCGTCACGAGACTTTTGTTAATGTTTTGAAAGGAAATGGCTTACGGAGCCGCACGCGTCATATGATCGTATTACACGGGCCACGAACCGGTTTTCGCCGGTTCATTTGATATACACTTGAAAGGTTTTGTTAGCGCGCGAGCGAATTAAAATGGGCTGTTGGAGTAATACCCAATCAGATTTTAACGCGCGAAAACATTTGTTTTTCAGTGCTCGCGCGGGGACGGTTTCTTTAACCGAACAATGTTTTATCGGAGCTGTAAACGAAATAAATAAAACTAATTATTTCTTGGTCGAACGTCAAATGTATTACAGTTCGAGTTTTATAGTTCGAGATTTTAAAAGTAAAGACAGCACCTTCTATTCAGTTATTTGAAGAAGTTATTTAAAGTAAAAGACCCCGGGTTGGGGTATTTTATGCATGACTTGGTGAGTAATTAGTAAGAGTTAATTACCTAGATTATAAGATCAAAAATATAAAATACATTCTCCAAAATGTGTGGCAGAAAACAGTTGAATTAACTAACTATGAATTACTCAGTTTAATTGAAAGTCTGATTTAATAATCCAAGATGGCCCGTTGGTATTGTGACAACCGAATTGGCATTAGAAATATTCGCACTTTTCAGCGGAACGTTTTTGGCGATCATTGAGCTTTTTTGGACAATGTATTTTCTGATATTGAAGAATAGTAAACAAAAAAACATAATGTCTCGTTTTGAAGATTTTCGCATTTTACGAAAAAACAAGGGTTCGAAAGAAGAACTTATTTCTCCGAAAATATTATGTATCTTGCGTCACTAGTGAAAATATCGATGACGTCATGTTTGCCGCCTTTTGAACTACAAAGATGGCGGCTAGTTTGAGAAAGTCACAGAGGAAGATGTAAACAGCTTAAATGAGCTGCATGACAATGAATAGTCCGAGCACGAAAAATCCAAAATACGATCTAAAACTCTCTAAACATTTCTGGACTGCAACGAAGAGACAAGAAAACCCAATGAAACATCCCAGAACAGCTTCGAAAGTTCACGAAGAAGTTTGTACTGACAGCAAGTAAAATGAATAGATAAGAGTTCTTAGAGCAGTTTAATTGTCCATGCATATAATAAAAAGAAAATTACACGGTGGTTTGAAGATATGACGTTTATCCTCTCCAGTACAAAACATTTCACTCGTTCAGTGCGCTCACTCGGTAAATGTTTTGGCTCTCGAGGATAAACTACATATCTTCGCACCAGTGTAATATCCTCTATAGATATACTGTAAGTACAAATGATAAATAATGCCAATAAAATATACATAACATTATGGGACATCTTCAAACAGATTTTTCAATAAGCCTTACCCAAGAGGCATCTGAAGAATGTATTTCAGGCCTGATCGTGCAATAAGAAATACATGTATGGTATACTATGGTTATACTGCCATATGTTAAGGCGTAAATGACATCTATATTTTAATTCATTCCCTGTTATTCAGTCATCATTGGAATGTATTTTTCGTTTGCCCCTTCGGTGAAACCTATTGAAAAACAAAAGTTCGAAGATATCCCATAATATTGTGCACATGTTATTCATATAGAGATTACTTAATGGGAAGTGCTGGCGTATGGTATTTACGCACGAGTTTGTTTTCACAAAACGAACGAGCGAGGTACGAGCGAGTGAGTTTTGTGAAAACAAACAAGTGTGTAAATACCATACAAAAGCACTTTCCATTTTGTAATTTGTTTATTACATACATACTGAGATTTTTCTCCAGTATCAAACAGGTTTTATTTAGGTCTTGTCATTATTTTGTTTTGCATTTCGTATCCGACTCAACGTAGACTAAAATTTATGCTCGATACATTCAAAATGGAAAGAAAATCTTACTTTCTAAACTGACATCAGCCTTGAAATAGTTTTCAACATCAATATGAAACTGTCTTTGATTCAACAAATAAAGTTTGCAAGTTTACATCTTCAATAGATTAGTATACCTGCTTTTGTCCAAGTTGTTTGCTACGACGGTTTCCAGACATCTCCACCACGGCTTGTAGGTTTTCTCTGTCACAGAATATTTACGATTTTTCAAATGTCGATGGTCTATGGAAGTTGAAATCACTCCACGAAGGATTGAAAGCTCGTAATCTTCGCCGTATTTTCTTTTGACACTAAGAATGATTTCACATAGATTATCTCAATATCTGTTGAGTTCTTTCGGTAGAATTTCGCTTCTTCTTTGACTTTGTCTCTTTCAGTCTTTGAGTAACTTTACGGCTGTTTCTCTAAGTTTTTGCTCTTGTGATTTTGTTTTCTTGGTCGATAATATACTCCTCAATTGACTTGGAAGTGTTAACATCGTTAGTTGGCTGTTTACAGGTCAATATTACATTAGTTAAAAAAAAGTCAAAACCTCCAACTTTCGTAGTGAATGAAAGTGGCGCCTCCGAGTTGAAGTCCAGTTTGAAAACCCGATATGTTTTGGCAGGTGTTTTCTGATTGGACGAAACGCTTTCCGCACGTGTGAAAATTTCGTTTCGCGATTCTGATTGGCTAAGGAAAATTGTGAAGTGAGTTTTCGCATGAGTGATTCCATTCGTAAATCTCAGTATGTATGTGATAAATATGGTTTTGGACAACGTTTTCGAGATTTTTATTGACTGTATATATACTGTATATTATAGTCAATTTATATAGCGCGTATACATAAATGTTCTAGCTGATATTGCAGTGGCGTCTACGAATAGCAGTTTCAGCGGTATTGACCCGAACGCCTCACTTCCATGTAATGAAACACTATTCCAACTGCTTCATTATATCGAAGTGAGGCGTTCGGGTCAATACCGCTGAAACTGCTTTTCGTACACGACGCCACTATAGTATCAGCTATTGTTATCCGTGAGTCACGGCTATATTTCGGGTTTGTTTTTGCCATCTTGCCGAAAAAAATGACGTTCAACAATACTAAAACAATAATGTTACAGCTTTCACTGCTACGAGCAAGTAGGACAATGTGATGAGATGACAGCTATATAATTATGTATCAATATTGTAAATAAATTCTTCTTCCTATTAATATTAATTCCAGCCGCTTACTACTCAAGCAAACTTGTACAATATATATTTATGTATTTTCTGTGCTCCAAATATCCTCATTTATTTTTCTTGTGATAGGGGTCAACTAGAAAGCCTATGGCTCCCTTGACATCTATGCACATTCTTGAAATTCATAACTATGTTATTATTACCGTATCTCTCTTTTTCTTTCTACAATTATTTTCTTGTGTAATTATCTTTATAAAAAAAATTGTGCAAAATAAAATGAACTTGAACTTGGAAAAGAGAAGCTAGCTAATGAGGACCACGTGAATACACAATGACGTAACGAAGGTAGCTCTTACGTAACGTTATCAGTCGAAGTGAATGGAGATTGGTTTACATGAGAAATAAGAATGAGAAACACAACATACTTGTAACGGGCAATTAAATACAACAACTTACTTCTTGTTCAAAACATCATTCTAATCATGTGTTACGTAATCCTACTGGGATGAAATGCCGGGCCTAAAGCAAACAGTACAAGTACAAATAAGGACCGTTAGCTAAGAACTCACGTGTAGAAGACTCTAAAGTTTATTGAGACAGCTACACGGCAGGGTTACGCTAAGGTAAGATATTGAAATTTAAATCTTAATTTGGACAAAATAAGTAGAAAATTGTGTGCAAAATTTATGGGTTTTGTTTGAGCATGTTTTCCGTAGATTTCTACAACCTCAAGTCACGGTGAATTTGTGTTCAAGTAGACCAGTTACTGTAAAACCACTGAAATATCTTTCGTTTCTAGCTGGACCTGAACAACCATACAGGCTGATCAAAGGTAAGTGTTATCTTGGCGAGCTGAGCGACTGATTTCACATGTGTATTTAAATACTGTAGTATTAATTACTATACCGGAAACCCGTTTCTTTGTCAACAAGTTGATTTTCTCGTTCTTTGAAAACCCCGAAACCTGTTGACCAGCCAATGTTTTAATCCATCTCCATCTAGCCACGATGTAGGCACAGGCTCTGATGTAGCACAGCTGACCGCGATTGTCGATCTCGGTACAGTATATTAAATATTTTCTCCTTTCCGTAGAGCTGCCGACTCACTATGACGGGAAGTCTCCTGTTACTAGTGTTACTCTTACACGCGCTTCATATTCAAGGTAAGTTGACACAGGAGAAGCTATTAAGATAAGATTGGTTAATTCAATCATAGTTAATAGAGTGGAATGGTTAGGAAACTCAGGGACCATCTTTGTTGTAGGTCTTTGTTAGCTTTTTTCGACCACCACCGTGCACAAAACACAATAGAAATTCCAACATGTTAGTCAATCAGCCAATAGAAACGTGTGAGTTCAGTCGTTCAGGGAACGCTAATGAACTATGATCGTGCACAATCTTTTGTCTTACCCCCTTCCAACCTAAATCGCAGCGCCTTTGTTGGCCCTTTTGAAGTTTGCCGGGTTTCCTAACCATTCCACTCTATTAACTATGATTCAATCAAAAAATATTGGTCTTTCCATAACTTACTTAATTGGCTTTGTGTACTGGTGCTCGAAAATTATTGGAATAATTATAGAATACATTAAAAATTCATTTTGTCAAATTGTTATACAAACCTTCTAAAAACCTAACCCTGAAATTAGAAAAAGAAACCCTAACCATTTTCGATCAAAAGTCATTCATAGAACGACTCTACATACACCTGCACTATAATAGAGAATTCGGCACAGTTTTTCGACATGCGGGGTATTCTATAATTGAACCAAATTATTTTACTCTTTGGTAACCTTTATTTGATTTTTGAATTTTGCTCTGTTGACCAGAATTAACTTTTCTTGTTAGATTCTCAGCCTGCAGTAGCGTACGATTGCCTGACCGCTCTTGGCCTAGAGAAACATGTGATCACAGACCCACAGATGACCGCCTCCTCTGTATGGAATGCCAATCACGGAGCAGCAAACGGTAGACTGAATTTTAAAGCTGGTGGAGGAAAGACTGGGGCCTGGTCTGCTAGGTACAACAACGCCCAACAATGGTTTCAGGTAGACCTTATCCAAACGACTAAAATAACCCGCGTAACTACTCAAGGCCGACAGGACGCCAACCAATGGGTAAAGAGCTACACTTTGGCTTACAGTCGAGATGGAACCGTTTGGAAAACGTACCCTAAGAAAGTAAGAACTCGTTAACATGTAACCTGAGTATCAGTCTCTGAAGAAAGGAAGACTGAGTAGAGAAAAGGAAAGGGAAAACTAGGCCTGATACTCTGGTTATTTACCTGCAACTCTTACTTCAAACCCTTTTCGCAGGTTCTTGGGCTTCAAATGATAGAACTCGGGCCATAACAGTACTGATTAGACTCCATTTTAGAATGATATCTTTTGAAGGTGATTAGACTGTAAAACCAGCAGATAACCGCTCATATTTGAGATTTCCTCTCTAAGTCAATAAAAACATTATATATATATTTTTATCTGACTTGCATTACAATCGTTGTACGGCCTTTAAAATAACAAATGTAATATTAATAATAAAGAAACTGTATAATTAATGTGCATGATATGTTAACAGGTGTTTGCTGGTAATAAAGACCGCTTCAACGTGGTATCAAATGATATCAGTCCACCAATCATCGCACGATTTGTCCGCATTCAACCCAAGACTTGGCAGAGCCACATCTCGATGAGAGCCGAGTTCTATGGATGCACCTCCGGTAGGACTACACCTAAATATTTAATCTGGTAGCTACTACGGAATGTATCCAATAACAGACAATACGTATGAAGAATTACATTTGCTCTCCTGCAATTTTAGTCCATAAAATCAGTGATACACGCACGCACATACGTTTCGGAGTAAACCAAATTACTTATCTTCTCATTTCTGTTGAAATCGTTAATTTTACCAATTGCTCGATCGAACTGCAAATAAGCATGGCTTTCACTTTATCAACAGGATTCTGTGTTCCCAAGGAAATCTGTGCGTCTGCACTCGGCATGATAGACGGTCGAATTACGGACTCTCGTATCACCGCTTCTACTTCTTACAATGCAAATCTCTTACCCGCTCGTGCCAGGCTACATAGTAGACGTCAAGGGCGGCTTCTGGGGTCCTGGGCCGCTCGGGTGAATAATGTTGGTCAGTTTCTTCAAATTGATCTCGGCAAAGTGACTAAGTTCACACGCATAGCGACACAAGGAAGACAGGACGCCAACCAGTGGGTCACCACATACCGCCTGCAGTTCAGCCAGGATGGAGGATATTTCGACTCCTATGCTAACAACAAAGTTCTGACGGGCAACAAAGACAGGCACGGTGTTGTCGTTAATATACTCGAGCCAGTCATAATCGCTAGATACATCCGGATTCTTCCCAAGACGTGGCACGCACACATTTCCATGAGAGTGGAATTGTACGGATGTAAAGAAGGTATGACAACATACATTAACCATTTCCATTCAATACATGAACAAGAAAAACCTGATTCAATGCATTGTTTTCAGGATTCCAGATACCAAAGATTCCAAAATGCCAGAGCAAACTTACCATGACTGACAATCAGATGTCCGCCTCGTCCGAGTGGAACTCAGGCCACCGAGCAGCAAACGCCAGGTTACATTTCTACGCTGGCGTAGGGAGGACTGGGGCCTGGTCTGCTCGGGTTAACGACGTTCATCAATTCCTTGAGATTGATTTTGGTAAAGTAACCCAGATAACACGTGTCTCTACACAAGGACGACAGGACGCCAGCCAATGGGTGAAGAGCTACACTCTGCAATACAGTGTGGACGGCGGGATTTTCACTACCTACGGCGTTGGTGGGAAAGTGAAGGTAACGCCGACTCACTATTTTCCTTTTTACTTCTTCACACTAGAATATTCCTAGTTCCTTAAATCAAATGTTTTCCAGGTGTTAACTGGTAATACGGATCGCTACACTGTGGTTAGTCACGTGCTCGTCAATCCAATCATCACTCGCTACATCCGGGTACGTCCAAAGACCTGGCAGGGACACATCTCCATGAGGGTAGAGTTCTACGGTTGTAATGAAGGTGAGAGATTTAAGATTCAGGCTCATCAAATTAACACTGTTATTCCATATGATATAAATATACAGTAATCTAGGAAATTACATCTCACACTACTTAAGCGTATTCAAGCAAAATCGGATGTGCTTATGGGTCTTTTGCAGGAATGTGCAATCGCGTGGTTGTACTGGGTTGCAAAAACATCTTCATTCATATATTCAAAGGCAATTGTACGAGATCGGTAGTGTTATAAGCAGAACCTGTTTGTAAATGCTATTTTCCACCTCCAATCGATTGTTGATCTTTCTGAAACAGATAGCTAGCCACCCAGCATCCATGGCAACGCCTTTCCCATGGGGATCACGAGCTCAATCCATTCGTTAACGAAGTATAATATCAGCACGTGACCTATTGTATGCCATCGTTCTTACGCGAATCATTACTTACACATTCTTCTCAACATGTGTATCGTCATAGGGTTCACCCCACCTAATGTTCCCAAGTGTGTCTCCCCAATGGGTCTTAGAAGTGGTCTGGTCAAAGATGCCAAGATGTCCGCTTCGTCCGAGTGGAATTCTGGTCACAGAGCAGCTAACGCGAGACTACATTTCCATGCTGGCGGAGGAAGAACTGGTGCCTGGTCAGCTAGAGTAAACAACGATCAGCAATGGCTTCAAGTGGACTTTGGTCAGGTGGTGAAAATAAAAAGGGTGGCCACTCAGGGCCGACAGGACGCCAACCAATGGGTGAAAAGTTATTCACTTCAATTCAGTCGAGATATAATCTTCTGGGAAGACTACCAACAGGGCAAATATGTTGCTGTAAGTTGTAAATATTTGAATTGGTTTGGGAAGCTCTAATCATAACCGAGAAATATATTTTAGTAATGGTTCGTTATAAAATAGGCATTAAGAGGTAACTCTACTCGTTCACTATTTCTGATCACATTAACCAAGCATTTCAGCATTGTGAAAATAAATTAATATTTCTTGATATCCAATCCAATAGGTGTGAAAATACAGAAATATTTGTACACAATCTTATGAATTTATTGTTTATACAGGTTCTTTCCGGTAACGCCGATAGGTTCACCGTAGTTCTCCACGAACTACAGACCGCAATCTTTGCTCGATTTGTCCGCATTAAACCCAAGACCTGGCAGAGCCACATCTCCATCAGAGCAGAATTCTTTGGCTGTAGGAAAGGTGAAATAATGTACTTCAGTCATCTTTAACTTGTATGCATTCTTGTTTCTTAAACATTTCTCTTTACATTTTCTCCTTTTCGTTAGGATTCGTTACTCCACCTGTCCAATGTGCTGCTGCCCTTGGAATGCAAACTAAGAAGATCGCTGATTCTAGACTCACTGCTTCCTCCATGTGGAGTGCAACTCATTCACCTGCTCGTGCTAGACTTCACCTTCCTCGCCAAGGCGGTCTAATGGGTGCTTGGTCTGCTCGATTCAACCATCTCGGTCAGTGGTTACAGGTAGATATGACTCAGATCACCAAGGTGACTCGTGTCGCCACACAAGGTCGCCAGGACGCGAACCAGTGGATCACTAGTTACAGTCTACAGTCCAGTATGGATGGTGGCCATTTTGAGCCATACATCAATTCTAAGATACTCAAGGGTAACAAGGACAGGAACAATGTTGTTGGGCACATCTTGAAGCCTGCTATCATAGCGAGGTTCATTCGCATCGCCCCACGTACCTGGTATGGACACATCTCGATGAGACTCGAGCTTTACGGTTGCACAAAAGGTTTGTAAGTTATTAAACCTTGCCGATATTCTCTTTCGCTATATTATATATCTTTGTTTTACTGAAATCAATGTCGTTGACCCACCACAGGCTTCACTGTACCAATTATAAAGAAATGTCAGGCTGCGATTAACTTGGCCGACAATCAGATGTCAGCTTCGTCGGAATACAACGCGGCACACAGAGCAGCTAACGCAAGACTACACTTCATGGCTGGTGGAGGAAGGACTGGATCCTGGTCTTCTAGAACCAACGACGCCTTCCAGTTCCTTGAGGTGCACTTTAATAAAGCGACAAAGGTAACACGTGTGTCTACACAAGGACGACAGGATGCTCACCAATGGGTGAAGAGTTACACTTTGGAATACAGTCTGGACGGCAGCATGTTTACACCATACTCTGTTAGAGGAAACGTGAAGGTTTGTTAATACAGTAGTCACTTCTATTCCGCCAATTACTAGAAGCATGGCTAAACATGGCATACCATTCTTGAATGGCTGGATTTAGAGTTACAAGTAGGGACTGTCAACCCAGCAACGAGAAAAACTATTGGTCAGTGTTGTTGTTTAAATCAGTGAGCGGCACCGTTCCGGTGGTGGGAGTGATCTGCGACTTCGCAGTTTACATTTTTATACTCCTCGACAAGTGTTCTGTCCAGACTAATTTATTATGCTTGTAGCAGTGGCATGGCTGAAAGAGGACAAACCAAAGCATACGAATTGATTACACAAACTTTGTAAATCGCCGTTTAGGATAACAATTGGAACGTCTCGACAGAACATTTAACTTGTCGAGAGGAGTAGAGAAATCGAAACTGCAGAGCTGTGAACAAAATAGGTCGCTTGACGACAGCACGGTCACCACAAAACTTACAAAATAGTAGGCAGTCCATACTTACAGCTCTCAACCCAGACATGTTGAACTATGTTATGGCATGTTCAGCCATGTTGTATTTCACTTGAATACTCTACACTAACTATTTTCAGGTTTTCGCTGGCAACAATGATCGCCACAAGGTGGTTAGTCACTTCCTCGTCAATCCAATCATCACTTTTTACATCCGGGTCCGTCCAAAGACCTGGCAGGGACACATCTCCATGAGAGTAGAGTTCTACGGTTGCACTGAAGGTAGATGAAATCTCTTATCCAACTTCTAATCCTTGATATTTCCTTATTCCGGTCTTTCCGACCACGATACATTTGTCTATCATTTCCAGGATTTGAGCCACCCCAAAAACCAGAATGTGTAACTGCACTCGGTTTTCAATGCTTGTCCATCAAAGATCACCAGTTCTCGGCATCATCAGAATACAACGCGGCCCTCAAAGCAGCAAACGCGAGACTGCATTTGAACGCAAGGAAAGATATAGGTGGAGGCTGGGCAGCTAGGCTGAACAACGTCAATCAGTGGATTCAAGTAGACTTTGAAGATTACAAAACAGTTACACGAATTGCTACTCAAGGCAGGCAGGAAGCTGATCAGTGGGTGACCAGTTATATGGTGCAGTACAGTATGGATGGGAAGCAGTTTATTACCTACAAGAAGAATGGAAAAGACAAGGTGGGTGGAGTGATTTAAATATACTATAACGATGAGTATATTTACGAAAAAGGATCTCGTGTAGTAAAATAATAAAAGATATTTGAATACGACTAGTTCAACATTATATAGTTAGTGCCAAAGATATCCCAATTCATAAACCTAATATTTTACCTTGTTTCTTTGATACTTTGCATTCTTTCAGGTATTCCTTGGTAACAGAGATAGGGGCAGTGTTGTTCTCAATGAATTCGACCCTCCCATCGAAAACATTCGCTTTATCAGAATTCTCCCCAAGAGCTGGCGTGCTCACATCGCTATACGAATGGAACTGTACGGCTGTGAAGGAGGTATGTTCATCCTGACAGCTTTGATTTTTTTTTTATCCACCTCGATATCATTATATCTTGACGTAATTTATGTCTGCTGTCTATTCATTCCACAGGGATCCCACAGCTGATCGCTCCGTGTAGCAAAGCTCTGGACCTTGGTGTCATCCTAGATCGTTCAGGTAGTGTTGGCGCCGCCAACTTCAAGAAAGTCAAACAGTTCCTCTCTACTCTAGTCACTCGCCTTGGCATCTCTTCGTCCGGTAGCCGTCTTGGGATAATCGCCTACAGCTCCACAGCGACCCGTATCGTCAGCTTCGCCTCTGTTGCCTCGCAGACGCTGCCGGCCATGAAGACTGTTATCGATGGCATTCCATTCACTGCAGGTGGGACTCGTACAGACATGGCATTGAGACTGGCTAATAGCGACCTGTTTTCACCGAGTGGAGGAGATCGACGTGATAAACCAGACGTGTTGATTGTGATGACAGATGGCAAAACCAACGCTGGCAGTGCTCCTTACCACACTGTATTGAAACCCCTTCTGGTGAGTTAAACCTGTTGATGTCCTCATTGTGGCATCAACGAATTATTATGGGGTAAAAAGCTGATTATTAAGTTCACAGTGTTCCGAAAAAAAAAAAAAAAGGTATTGGTCGTCCTTGAGTATAGTGGGATAAACTTGCAACACATGCATTTTGTCGGCTCTATAACATCACTTGGAATCATGGACGGCTGCTGTTACGGCATTGTTTTAAGAAGTACATCAGTCGAAACCTTAATGAGTGCATGCCAAATGCACTTCAATAGCGAGAGCATGTTCATTGTATGTCTTACTTCTTTTCTGCAGGACAAGCACGTTGATGTGATTGCCGTAGGTATTGGCTCCGGTATCAACAAAGCTGAACTCCTTCAGATCGCCAACAAGAAGCAAACCAAAGTCCTTCAAGTAGACAACTTTGACGCTCTCTCCACCCAGCTGAATGCCATTCTGGCAATGTCTTGCAAACCAAAATAATACAAGATGTACGGTGTAAAAAAAAAAAAAAAGAAGCAAGATGTGAATACATTGAACTAGAAAAAGGAAATAAAAGAGTGGAAATATATTCTTGTAGTTTTTTGTAGAAAGCAATGCAACATTTCTCCAAGATAGATCTTAAAAAATATATTCGCTTCCTTTTGCAGATAGGTAACCCTTAGTTAGAATACAAATTGAGGTCACAATTCAATGACGTCCGACAGGATTGACAATCTTCTGACGTCTCTTCTTTGTTCACTTGGCGGAATTTCATAAACCTTTGATTAAGTCTACAGCTGGGACGTAGCCAGGATTTGTAATAGGGGAGGGGATCTAGGGACATGCTACCGCGAAAAAGTCTGTTAATGTCTAACTACGAAAAAGGTTTTTTATATTAATTTCACACACGAATGCAATGGAACTAGATTACGGCGTTCGTATTCTGACTAAGGGCTATATGCAAAAGGTAGCGTTGAAAACACTCCAACTAGAATATCTGACCAAACCAGAACAGCTATTGGGACAAAACTGGCGAATTTTAATATTCCCAGCTCCGTTCGTCGTGGTCCAGCGCCTGATCAAAGAGATAGACCACGTGCACAGCCAACGCGATAGGATAAATTGACTTATTCCAGTTGAACATGAATTTCTCACTGGCTACAAACCAGAGACAGTTTTATGCCAAAAATACAGAAGCTGTGGAGAATGTAGAATTTATTACGTTTATGAAATTCAGTCTGGTTGTACGAATTGTTTACGTGTTGTACAAACATCTAATTCTACTTGGTCCAGTGCAGAAGACTACGAATGAGTTGCACCTGATAATCGTGGAGCAGATCTATAAAGTCCCTCAGGAAATATTACTTCAAGATGCTATCGAATTGGATGACTGTGCCTTACGCCTGCTGTTGTATAAACGGTACTGGCTCACAAGTAAGAAATATTTAAGAATGTAAAAATATCGATTTAATAACTATCGGAGAGTTTACAATTAATTATGTTACATGTAAATATCGACAAAGAAATAATAACTTGAACATTATTTATAGCTGATGATGAATACGCTAATAGAACTACCATTCTATGATGTATCAGACGGAGACTTCGCTAAGGCTACGGGTGCTTGGGTTTATAATATTCCCAGTGTATTCAAAAACACGAAAGATCTGTTTGGAGACATTCTCGAAAGTCCCAACAAGACTAGGGATGTAGAAGAGAATAATATTGAAAAATATATAGAATCGAAATATCTCACTATAAAACAAACAGGAGCGTGTTTTCAAATTCCTGAACATAAAGGCATTTCTGTGCTCCATTGCAATACTCGAAGCCTATCGAAGAATCTTACTCTGTTAAATGATATTTTGATTACGCTTAAGGAAGTTCCTAGCGTAATAGCCATCTCGGAAACAAAGATTAATATTAACACGCAGGCAAATATTGACATTCCAGGTTATAATTATCAAGGGACAAATTCAGAAACATCGGCTGGCGGCGTGGGTATTTATGTTAGGAAGAATCTTAATTACAATAGAAGATGTGATCTTGAATTGAATATTCCTGGAGTTGAATCGTGTTGGATCGAGGTTATACGAAATAAGCAAAAAAATATTATTATTGGATGCATTTATAGGCATCCTACTAATGACCGAGATATGTTTCAAACAGCTCTCGAACAAAAGTTATCAGATCTAAATAGTAAAAATCGAGAGGTTATCGTGACAGGAGATATAAATATAAACTTTCTAAATTATAGTTCAGATAAGCATACTTCAGAATATCTTGATATGTTATTAAATATTGGTTATATGCCTTTAATAACAAAATCTACTAGGATTACGGATCACTCAGCTACACTCATTGATCATATATATACAAACATCCCTCAAAAAGTTATTAAATCGGGCATATGCCTTGCGGACATATCAGACCATCTTCCGGTATTCTGCACGATAACAAGTAAGTCTCATAATATAAAAGAGCAAAAGATTTATCGGGATTTTTCACATTTTAAAAATGAATTATTTGTAAATGATCTGCAAGATATCAACTTCAAAAATCTTGTTACGGAAGATGTGAATATTAGTGTCGAGAAAATTATGGATAACTTGGAGAGAGTATGCAATAAACACGCCCCATTGAAGAAGATTCCAAATGCAAAATTAAAACAGCTAAATAAACCGTGGATAACTAATAGTATAATAAAATCGATAAAAAATAAACAAAAATTATTTAGAAGCCATTTTTTGAGCGGAAATATTGAGAAAATAAAATATTATAAAAGATATAATAATAAACTGAATAAGATCAAAGAAGCTGCAAAAAAAAATTACTTTTCAGCACAATTTGAAATTAATAAAGGAAATTTAAAGATAACATGGAAACTTATTGGAATACTAATAAGTAGGAAAAAAACAAACATAACTATAAATAAACTGATCTGTAACAACAAATGTTACACTGATAAGCAAAGTATATGTCATCAACTAAATACCCATTATATAAATGTAGGTCCTAACCTAGCTTCACAGCTTCCACAATATAGCGATTCAGATCCAACTCACTATATTAATTATAACAGTCAGAACAGTTTTATGTTCCATGGAATATGTGTCCAAGAAGTCCAGGATGTAATTATGGGCCTACAATCAAATAAGGCTTCCATAGGAATCCCTCGACAATGTATTAAATTAGCTTGTAACCAAATTAGTGAAGCTTTGTCCATGATTTTCAACTACTCACTGCAACAAGAAATAGTACCTGATACATTAAAAACATCAAAAATAACACCAATAGATAAAGGTGGTGAGATAACAGACCCTACAAATTTTCGACCTATTTCAATTCTGTCTACTTTTGCTCAAATATTCGAAAAACTCGTTTGTAATCAGCTTGTAAATTATGTAGAAAAATATGAAATACTTTATGAGTTTCAATTTGGATTTAGGAAAGGACGATCAACATCACAAGCAATTACTGAAATCACTGAAAACTTGAAAAAGGCAATTGATAATAAGTTAATTACTTGTGGAATATTCCTAGATTTTTCCAAAGCGTTTGATACGGTTAACCACGAAATTCTACTTAAAAAAATGGAAAAGTACGGAATTAGAGGTGTTCCCTTAAAATGGTTTACTAGTTACTTAACTAATCGTAAACAATATGTTGCTTTAGAAAATGAAGAATCATCAAAACAAGTTATGAAATGTGGTATTCCTCAGGGAAGTTCACTTGGTCCAATGCTTTTTTTATTATATATAAATGATCTCCCGAACTGTTCTAGTTTACTTAAATTCAGAATATTTGCTGACGATACGAATGTCTTTGCTTCTTCACATGATAGTTACGCTCTTCAAAATTTAATCAATGTCGAAATGGCGAAAGTTAAAAAGTGGTGTGATATTAATAAATTATCAATAAATTTCAAGAAAACAAATTACATGATAATTAAATCAGCCAAGAGAAGAGATATCAACATAACGTTAAATTTAAAAGGCAAAGATGATATTACACATTCGATTGAAAGGAAGACATACATCAAATACTTAGGTGTGTTTATTGATGATACTCTCTCATGGAAACAGCATATATCATATATATGCTCACGTATTGCAAGAAATACTGGAGCAATTTCAAAATTAAGGCACTATTTATCTCTTCGGCAATTAAAGCAATTGTATTATACTCTTATATACCCTTATATAACGTATGCAATCTCTGCATGGGGCAGTGCATATAAAATGCATATTAAAAAGATACAAATTAAACAAAATAAAGTGGTTAGATTAATATTTTTCGCTAAGTCATATGGTAAGCATACAGAAAGTGCACTACCCTTGTTGAATATATTAGATATTTTAACAGTTGATAATGTATTTCGGTTGCACATACTTAAAATTGCTCACTTATGGCATAGAAAACAGCTCCCAAGTTTGTTTGAGAGCTGGTTTTGCTATGCAAGTGATATCCATTCTCACAATACCAGATATGCTACAAAGCAAAACTTCTATAAACCAAAAGTGAGAACTAATATTGGCAAACAAACAATCTCTTTCATTGCAATTGACATGTGGAAAAAACTTCCGGAAACAATAAAGTCTTCGAGTACCTTTTCGTTCTCAAAAAAACTTAAAGATTATTTGTTGGATATCCAATTTCACATTAATTAATATTATATTTTCAAATAATTAATTTCATTTATTCTCATTATTATAATTATTTTTTATAATATAATATAATATAAGTTAGAAAACTGATCATATTAACATAATATTAACCTAGGGACTAACTAAGAAAACCAATCGGTTAATTTAGCCCCTAGGACGCACAAATTTCTTCCAGATTGAAAATTTAATTCATAATGTAAGTTTGTATAGATTGTATTATTGTAAAATTAAGTATGTATAGTGTGTGAATAAAGATGATGATGATGATGATGAGACGAAATTCGTTTTTCGGTCGATTGATGAACAATTTGTTAGAAATCCGCTCGGAACCCTGAAAACAAACTAGGCCATTGGCTTAGATCAGATAAGCGCTAGACTTTTGATGTGAACAATTACAGACCGATCACAGTCCTGCCTACAATTAGCAAGATTCTTGAAAGGTCAGTGCATGGTCAGCTCTATGAATCACTTTCTTTGGAAAGAGCATATTCTGACCCCAAAACAAAGGGTACCTTTGTAACTGATCTCGAGTAACTGTAATAGACAACCAGTACTCCTCTACTCAATATGTACCTGTTGGGAGTGCCTTAGAGAAGTATTCTTGGTCCCCTGCTCTTCCTATTATACATTAACAATCTTCCAAATTGTCTGGAATCCTGTGAGATATCAAGGGGCAATACTATCACCTCTGTTGTTCACCATTTACTTAAACGACTTCCCTTCTGTGATCCGTCACTGCTCTCTAGAATCATATGTAGATGACTCTAAATTGTTCTTGTCATTCGCGAGAAACGATACGAATGACAGTATCAAAGCACTGGAAGAAGATCTGCAAAGAGTGGCCCACTGGTGCTGTAGCAATAGTCTATTAATTAATCCCGATAAGACTAAGGTGCTTCACATTGGAACTCGCCAGATGCTAAACCTAGTGCCCCAAGATGTAGCTTGTATTAACCTTTTAGGAAAACAACTCACCCCTGTTTCATCAGCGAAAGATCTAGGTGTAATTATTGACCTTAACTTACGATACGCATATCTCTCACGTAGTATCTTCTTGTATGTCAAGCCTCTGTCAAATCAACAGGGTTAAACACCTGTTTAGCCCAGTTTCTATTAAAACCATAATAAATGGTTTAGTACAAAGCAAACTGTTCTATTGTTCGTCCGTGTGGGCAAACACCTCTGACAAAAAAATTAAGAAATTACGTTCAAAATTTCGCCGCAAGAGTCATCTTAGGTATACAGAAGTATGACCATATTTCTTCAGGCTTATGCCAACTGCAGTGGCTACCTGTTAGAGATTATTTAGTTTATAGGGACACTTTAATGACATTCAAGTGTATAAACGGAGTTGCCCCAGAATATCTAGCGAGTAAGTTCTGTAAACTGTCTGCTATCCATAATCGTAACATCAGGTCCCGTAACGACCTAAACATCCCTAAACTTCGCACCTCAAGTGGTCAAAGATCTTTCGCTTATAGGGGTGTTAAGATCTGGAACTCATTGGAAGCAGACCTTAAAAAGGAACCTAATTTTGCTAAATTTAAGAAACAACTAAAGTTAGCGCTTTTAGAGTAGTGCTATGTACCATATTACTTAATGCACTTCTACTTCAATAGTTTTAACTCGCCTGATTATAGTTAGTACTTCTATTTTACTATTTCATTATTGTGTTACTGTTAACGTTGTTACATTGTAAATAGTTGTTGAAAAGCCCCTATGGGAACTTCTATTAAAGGTATGTATATGTATTTATGCTGACGACACAGTCATTTACTTCTCTTCGTCATCCCCGCGTATTGTTGAACAGACACATCAATAGTTCCTCTCTTACGCGCGCTGATTCATTGAAGTACCTAGGTGTGACTATAAACCAAACCATGCCACGTGGTGCGATCATATAGATAATGTTATTTCTAAGGCGAATCAGCGCATTGGCCTGTTGAGGCGCATAAGGCATCTTTTACCGTTGCATACTCGTTTAACTTTTTATAATGCGCTTATTTTACCTATTTTAGATTATGCAGATATAAACGCATTCTCAACTAAAATCAGTTTTTATCATTTTGTGAAATTCCGCAAAAATTCAATGAAAACGCGATATTAAGAGGAATGCGTCCGCTAATAATACAGTTTTCGCATATAACCAAGACGTGTTTCCCCCAAAGCATAAAAATTAGACGTTGTTGGCGGACCACCGGTTTTTATTTCACCAAATAACTAGTATTTTGACGTTACCACAGAAATTACTAGATACTCTATTAACATTATTTTGGCGGACTGGACAATTTTGATATTTTTAACAACATCGAAAATACATTTTCTAACGGAAAGGCATTTTCATACAAAAAGTAAGTGTTGTTTAAGGCTGAAATAAGCGGAACACAAAAAAATACAGAAAACTGGGATACCAAATGCAAAGTTCTGGTGGATAAATCGAACTCCCGATTCCGCACTGCGGAATGAAGGTTTACTCAAAATATTGCACAGATGACCAAATTTGGCGGAGAAAAATAATCCCCGATTCCGCACTGCGGAACACAAGCATTCTCACAATATCACAAAAATGATCAAATCTGGCGGACAAGTAAACCCCGATTCCGCACTGCGGAATGAAGGTTTACTCAAAATATCACCAAAAAAATGATCAAATCTGGCGGACAAGTAAACCCCGATTCCGCAGTGCGGAATGAAGGTTCACTCAAAATATCATAAAAATGATCAAATCTGGCGGACAAGTAAACCCCGATTCCGCAGTGCGGAATGAAGGTTCACTCAAAATATCATAAAAATGATCAAATCTGGCGGACAAGTAAACCCCGATTCCGCAGTGCGGAATGAAGGTTCACTAAAAATATCATAAAAATGATCAAATCTGCCGGACAAGTAAACCCCGATTCCGCAGTGCGGAATGAAGGTTCACTCAAAATATCACAAAAATGTTCAAATCTGGCGGACAAGTAAACCCCGATTCGGCAGTGCGGAATGAAGGTTCACTCAAAATATCATAAAAATGATCAAATCTGGCGGACAAGTAAACCCCTATTCCGCACTGCGGAATACAAGCATTCTCAAAATATCTCACAAATGATCAAATCTGGCGGACAAGCAAACCCCAATTCCGCACTCAGTTTCTCAAAATATCGCACAAGTGACCAAATTTGCTGGAAACATCCAACATTCAATCGGTCCCGATATCGTATAAATATTAAACGGGAACAGATAGATGATGTATTGCGGGAGGAATAAACATTTAAGCGAGTTACTTATAATCGTTTGTTGTCAACAGTATCCTTTCGGCAACGAAGAAACATTCTGCGTACGAACTTTTCACATGTCAGCCTCTGTTCTCATCTGCTGTAACAAGTTTCTGTAAAGAGAATATATTGGATACGTTTATACATTTTAAATGTTAGGCATTTAAGAGTGAGAGGATGACGATGAACGGTAGATACATGTCAACTAGTCTACTACACAAGAGTCTGAAAGTCAGATATCTATTTCTAGCGATACGAGTAAAGCACGAAAATTATCACAGCCGGTAGCGGTAACCGGTCGTTTCGCTAACGAGTCGTTTCGTCAACTGCCATTTCGATAACGTCTTAAGTCGTTTCGCTAACGTCATATATTTATGGTTCTATTCATGGGTATGTATGTACGATATATAACATAAAGATTAATAAAGATTACTTCAGTCATATTTTGAGTGGTGTGATTTATTTCGGTAAGCCGGTGATGTTTCCGCCGATATCGCGGACTGTTACTGACTGTCAATTATACTCTCTCCCAATTATTGATCTAATCGAAATAAAAGTAAATTGAAACCATCATGTTGAGTATTTTGATCTACAACATACCCCACAACGTGTATCATTTGAAAGCTTTTGATGCATACTTCAAGAGAGCATCTAAAATCAGAGACAGAATTTACTTCAACTCGGAATGGCGTCCTCCGTTGTTATGACGCCGAAGCCGACTACGTGATAAATTTTCACTTTACAACTTATCTGAGTTCTAGACTACAACATACTGAGGTGGGAAAAAAAATCACTTTCGATCCTTTTGTTCTTGCTTAACTGATCACTCGTTCATTGAAATTGAAAACCGACCAATGGGAGATTAATCAAGGGGGTACAAAGCGGAGGAGGACCAAAGTAGTGGACAGTCTTGGTTTCTCCTACGGCGTGCAGTCTAGACGGTCATACGCCACGTACTGGCAGTGTACAATTCGCCCAAAAGAAAACCCATGCAAGGCATCGGTGATTGAGAGGGATGGAAACTTTTACAAGCAAGAGAACAGATTTAGGACGTTAGCGAAACGACTTAAGACGTTATCGAAATGGCAGTTGACGAAACGACTCGTTAGCGAAACGACCGGTAACCCCGGTAGCACAACCTTTCGAGTTTGAGACTTTAAGCTAGTATATTTTTTAACTTATGATTCAAAGCAAAGGCTTTCGTTAACAGTTCACACTACAATTTCTGTACAGATAAACTCCAATCGCGGTTTACAAGGAAGGCTGCAACTTCTGCATTGAGAACACAGAATACATTTTGAAGTCGTCTCATATCTTGATTTCCTTGATTTTTGTTCATAACCATAGCGTCCGTATTGATCTTACAAAATTTGTCCTCAGAATACGTCGTAACTTTGATTTTGCTTCGCTTTTTGAGATACACATAACTAAATGAAAAGCAACTCAGACGCCGGCAATGTCAGTGAAGTGAAAGTAATCTTGATCTAAATTATACATGCTTTCTTGGATGTAAATTATGTGCAACCTGAATAATATATAAATGCTGTGTTATCACTCTCATAACAATACCTACCTTCAATGTGTGTGTGATCTGTGTGATCCTGAAGATTTAGATGAACAACAAGGCTTGTGTGCGTATAAAAGCACATGGCGACGTGTAACTAAAATTGAAGTGACGCTTATTTATTATTCGGTTTTTGGCAGTATTCAAATTTTTGCGCGCCTGAAATAACACTAGTCCTTGATCCGATTGGTTAAATCTGAGACTTCACAGGCACCGGGATATTCAATTTCATTGAATGGTGTTTTCACATGTATCTAACCGCTAGCGTCATCGGCAATGAACCGTACAAATTATATTGAAGTAAGAAACCTTTATCTCGATCTATCCTGGCGGTTTCATCCTGGCGGTTTCATCCTGGCGGTTTCATCCTGGCAATGGAAACCGATTGTTATGAGATGGCCAGAGCACAAGAACATGGAGAAGTTGTCCGGGAACAAATGCTTTTATTGTCTCAGTGAGACTCCCGATCAAGGAAAAACGCCGACTGCGTGATGTACCAGTTGAGAATATCTTAATACGGTTCACTTAATGCCGCGTCACATCAAGAGGATTGTATCAGCCCATCACCTAAAACCTTCAGATGTTTCTACTTCGAATAATTCTGTGTAAACCAAGGCATGTAGAACCGAAAATTCCTGCCGAAAGAAAGGCCCGGAGATGCGATTGTTGTTGAATCAGTAGACGTGAGCCGAACCCAAGCGTACTAAAACAGCCGATAAATTTCACTTGAACAATATGCATCCAATCTAACTGATCAGAACGACGCATCTGAGTGTGAGCAAACATTCCCATGCGTTTGATGCAGCCACAACACTGAAGAAAAGCTGAGTAGATTGAACAGGTAGACAATATCCAACTGTATGTAATTATTATATCCTCATTTTAAGTGTTATTCTCTAAAATTTATAGATCGGCTTGGCCAGATTTCGGGTACACTTTCGATCGTCTGTGAATCGAGTCTCAGTTCTCGGTTGCACTGCATGCTAAACAAAACTAAATTGCCAAAGAAAGAGCTGCTAGTGAGTTAAAAATTAACTGGTATGTGAGGTTCAGGGCTAAAACATTTTAATAATTAGTCTAATTACCGGCCAACCAACTGCAACGGTTTTAAAATTTGAAGCAGGGCATTGATGCTATCTCTGTCTAAACCGGATTTGTAGGCAAATGATCCTTTTTTCAACGACCTTTGCATCAGATTTGTTCTTGTGGGATATTTTGAGAAAACATCTATTCCGCAGTGCGGAATCGGGGTTTAGTATTGTCCGCTAGATTTGGTCATTTGTAGGGTATTTTGAGAAAACATCTATTCCGCAGTGCGGAATCGGGTTTTAGTACTGTCCGCTAGATTTGGTCATTTGTAGGGTATTTTGAGAAAACATCTATTCCGCAGTGCGGAATCGGGTTTTAGTACTGTCCGCTAGATTTGGTCATTTGTAGGGTATTTTGAGAAAACATCTATTCCGCAGTGCGGAATCGGGTTTTAGTACTGTCCGCTAGATTTGGTCATTTGTAGGGTATTTTGAGAAAACATCTATTCCGCAGTGCGGAATCGGGGTTTACTATTGTCCGCTAGATATGAGGACTTTGGTTTATTTAACCTCACATATTAATCGTAAGAAATGTATTAATTTTTGCGTATATTAAAAACATGTCCTCCAGAAATGCTGTTTTTGTGATGGTTTTGTTTTTGCACCGCCAATAATGGCCAAAAATTAGAGGGACAAATTACGCTTCCGAAAAACAGTGCAATTCACACAGTTTTCATCGGAATAATTGTAAATGAGAAAAACTGATTTTAGTTGAGAATGCGTTTATAGTTTGGGGAGATAAAAATAACATTACACTTATGGACTCCCTTCAGGTTATTCAGAGTAAGGCCGCCAAAGTAATATTAGGTTTACCAGTCTTCTCTTCTTCGAGAGAAGCTTTAGATCAGCTAGGTTGGAAAATGCTCAAGGTACGTCGTAAATTCCATCGCTGTACCACGGTACATAAATTACGTAATGGCCAAATTGACTACGATTTTAATTTTATAACAAATAGAGAAGTACATAATTATAATACCCGAAGAACAGATGACATACATCTGCACAAACCCAAGAGAAACTGGGGGAAGCAGCGGTTCACTTATCACGCCATAACGGATTGGAACAGTATAGCTTTAGAGATTCGTAGTATTAGCTCTTTATCATGTTTTCAAAGTAAGCTTAAAGATTACTTATAATTATCGTTCTTAGCTAAATTAGATTTGCTTCATGACTTTTTACCACGTTTTTAATTAGTGTTTCCATCATCACAGTTTTTTATTTTTATTTTTTTGCATTTTTATCTTTTATCTTGTTATTTGTTTTTAAATTTTATACAGGGCCCCATTGAAAAACACCTCGTTGACATGGGCACCCTGTTAAAATATTATTACTATTATTATTATTATAACGGGACGTTTTTCCATGCTTGCTTGAGCCATCTTTTTAGTTTTTTCATGGTCTTCGGGATAGGATCTTTGTATGTGAATTCATATATTATACCCGAAAGATTCTCGATCGGGTTGATGTCTGCTGAGTTAGCTGGCCATTCTGCTTTCTCAATAAAATTGGGCAAGTTCTTTTCGCACCATATTTGCGTGGCCTTAGCTGTGTGAAGTGGTTCCCCGTTTTGAACGAATGTCATGTTACGGTTAGAGCTGAACAGTTTTCTTTTAACTGCTGTTTCATTTGTAGATTTACGACGAAGAAGAGGCTTAATTAACTTCTTTCTCTAGTATGTTGGTTATGTAATAATCAGCAGCCTGTCCTTGTGGAATACAGTGAAGGTCGATCAGACCGAGGCCTGTCATTCCGCCCCAGACCATCCATTTCGAGCTTTGCTTGACTTAGTATAGGCAGGAGGTACTTGGCTCTCTTGCGATCCCCAGACAGATACTTCGGACATTCGTCAGAAAAGAGAATATCATCCCATTTTTCTGCAGTCGGTTTTCTGTATTTTTAACGAATTTTAGCCGAGCTACGCGTTGTTTTACAGTCAACAGTGGCTTCCTTTGCCTTGTCAAGGACTTCTTAGCTGCTTCGTTTAGGATCCTTTTACTATACCCAACGTTGTTTTTTTTCTAGTAATTTTTCGATTTCTTGAACATATAGACAAGAAGATCTAAGTAGAGATGCTTGTGCTCGTAAATAGGTTAACGTTTTTGCTTTGAGAGGATTCATCTTTAATAATAAGCCACTATAAATAGCCTGCGCGCCGGCCCTTTCCCCTTCAGCGCCGGGCTACGCAGGAAAACTATAAACGACAAAAACGTTTGAGCAACTCGGGCCTGCGAAAACAATAGACGGGAAATGTACACGCGCGCGATTCCAAATCACATGTTTTGGCGGGAAAATGTAAAAAGCAAGAAACTCTGATCAGAGAAGATGGCGGACGTGATTTTCTCTCTCTCCGTTTGAATGTACGTTTTCTATATTTTTACATGTGCGTTTAGTTATATATTACGTTTAATAGTTAGCTATGGCATCAGAGGAAATCCTGGAGAAGTTATTTGATAGGAAACTTCAGCCTGTGTTTGATCAAGTTCGTGAATTGAAATCAACGGTCGCCGACCTCGTGAAATCAATTGGGTTTCTGAGCGCCCACTACGAAGATCTCAAGAATGACGTGTCAACCCTAAGGAAACAAAGTCAAGATTTAAACCTCGAAAACGATTCGCTTAAAGCCGATATTCGACAGATACAAGGAAAGATGAATACGCAAGAGGTTATTTTAGATAACTTGGAACAATACTCGCGCAGAGACTGCCTAGAAGTCAGGGGGGTGCCGATGCAAGACGGAGAGGACACAAATTCCATCGTGCAAATCATAGGCGAGTGTATTGGTGTTCCCACAGGCAGCCCAGACTCGACATATATTTCCGCTTTTTGGGTTACCTGTGGTACAGTACCGTGCAAAAAGATTTCAACGCTAATTGGGGATATATCCTTGGGGATATATCCTTTAAAAGGGATATATCCCTTTTTCGTGAAGTGAAATAACCCCTTTTGAAAAGGGATATATCCCCTGAAACTTCCCCCAAAAGGGAAATATCCTTTTTTCAGGGGATATATCTCTTTTTCAGGGGATATATCACTTTCCCCGTTGAAATCTTTTTGCACGGTACTGTATGTTTCATAAGCGATCTCGGAAGAGTTTACATAATTGCTCCTTGTGAATTCTCTTTTCCGATTCCTACGAAATAAATCTTCAATAATAATCGATTCAAATCGATTTCGCCTCTGCTTACGGCATACAAATCCAGAGATGTGTAAGCACTTCTCATCCACGTTTTAGGCCAAACGACGTGAAAACGGCCTGGAAAATAAATCCCGAATTCAAAATATATCCATCGCTATGTGATCTGCAGATTGATCGGTCCACAAATCAGCGGTAGACATCGCAGGCGGTGCTTTCAAGATGCGTAGGCATGGCAACTGCATCTTGAAAGCACCGCATAAATACAGCAAGTGATAAATATCACGTACAAATCATGCTATTTTTGTTTATAATGACCTAAGAATATACTGAAAAAGACAATCACATGTTCTCATGAGTAGAGTTTGTTTACTTATAGTTTGAGCTCATGCGTGGGCATGGCAACTGCCAAACAGATCAAGGACCATAGGTCTCTGGATCGTCTCTATCTAAAGGCAGGATCTAGGCCGGGCCGACATGCACCTGTCCTAGCAGTCGGTGGAGCAGCAGCCAGTGGTTATTGCCGCAGTGAAGACCACTCAGACTCTTCAGATGGAGAACAAGAGTAAATAGCAAAGACAGGACTTACCGGTTTGTCTGTTTATTCAAATATAGCTTCATTTCCTCTTCACTTAAGCTTATTTCTATCACTTATGCCGTGACATTCATAATTAAATAGTAGATAAATGCCCAAAATATCTAAAACTTGTTAAAGATAACGTGAGAGCAATACAATGTAATATGTGGTTCCATTTGAAATGCTCAATGTTATCCCTTAAAATTTACCATCACTATTCTATTACAAATGATCTATGGTATTGTAATATTTGCTTGAGTGAAGTACTTCCATTCAGCAGTCTATTAAAGCAAAACAGAATTAATCGAATTGTCATTTAATTCCAATACTGACTGTCTGTGTTCTACACACATTTGTGATTTACGGTTTGATTCCTTGCCTTGCAGCTTATCAAACAGCTTAAATAATATTCCTTGCCTTAATAACATTGATGCTGATCTTTGCCTTCCCTCCTTTACTAACTTCAAATATTATTCTGTATATCAATATGAGTTCTACTCTAGTGTGGACATACAAAATATGTTTCAGTCCAAAAAAACATTTTCTGTTCTCCATTGGAATATTAGAAGTCTCTCTGCAAACTTAGATAATCTACATAATTTATGATCTGAACTTAACCAAACATTTTCATTAATTGGTATTTCTGAAACCAAAATGATTTGCAATAAGGAGCAAATTACTAATATTGATTTAGAGGGTTGTAAATTCATTTCACAACCTAGTCTTTCCAATGCTGGTGGTGTCGGTTTTTGCGTCAAGCAGAACCTTTCTTATATAACAAGAGAGACGTTTTCGACCTCTACAATAGACTATGAAGGTCTGTGGATTGAATTAGACAATCGCCTACAACGGAATATTATCTGTGGAGTGATTTATAGGCATCCTAATGGTAATCTAGAGTCTTTCTTGGAATATCTATATGGTATAATCGAAATCATAAACCAGGAGAACAAGCTTTGTATTCTGTTGGGTGATTTTAACATCAATCTTTTGAATTTTGATTCTCACCTGCCACAGACCAATTTATTAACACCCTTGGGACTTACTATTTTCTATTATCACCCTCAGATTCTTAAACCCATACGAATTACTAACCACTCTGCAACGTTGATTGATAATGTTTTTTTAATTCTGCGGAGCATCATACTTTTAGTGGCAATATATTATATGATGCCTCAGACCATCTCCCCAACTTCCTCATTATCAATATTTTTTTGTAATCTTCCCTCTAAGATGAAGTTTTATAAAAGAGAAGACTCTAATTTCAATCAACAATCATTAATTAATGACATTTCCGCTGTTGACTGGAATACGGTACTGTTATTCCAAATAGTACTGATCGATGTTGATAGTATATTTGACACATTTTACTCTGAACTGAATAGGATCGTTAATAAACATGTTCCTATTAAAAAGCTTTCAAAGAGAGAACTAAAATTGAATGCTAAGCCCTGAATTTCTAGTGCAATTAGTGTATCTGTTGTAGTTTAAAAAATACTTCAGGTTAAATTTGTCCAAACTAGTTTATTTTTGTCCAAACTAGATAAAAAAAAATCAACCTAGTTAATTTTTGTCCAAACTAGATATATTCTTTTCAACCTAGTTTATTTTTTCAACCCAGGTTATTTTGTGTCCAACCTAGTTTATTTTTTCCCAAACAGTAATTTTTAGGGTTTTTTAAATGTAGGGTAGCATTATATTTATCTGTTGTTTAGTGACTTAAATTTTTTTTAGGGACAAGCTATAAACACCCAAACTTAGTGAGTACCAGTTGTTGACGGTTAGGGTGTTTTTAAATCTAGGGGTAGGGTTTGTATTAGTTCACAGCATCATTAAATAAGCATTATATTTATCTGTTGTTTAGTGACTTAGCCTTAAAAAACAAAACGAAATAATTAGGGACTAGCTATAAACACCCAAACTTAGTGAGCACCAGTTGTTGACGGTTAGGGTGTTTTTAAATCTAGGGGTAGGGTTTGTATTAGTTCACAGCATCATTACATAAGCATTATATTTATCTGTTGTTTAGTGACTTAGCCTTAAAAAAACAAAACGAAATAATTAGGGACTAGCTCTAAACACCCTAAATCAGTGAGCACCAGTTGTTGACGGTTAGGGTGTTTTTAAATATATGGGTAGGGTTTGTATTAGTTCAGAGGACCATTAAAGATACATTATATTTATCTGTTGTTTAGTGACTTAGCCGTAAAAAAAACTAGTGACTAGCTCTAAACACCCTAAATTAGTGAGTATATAGCTCTAAAGACCCTAAATAAGTGAGCACCCATTGTGGACGTTTAGGGTATTTTTAAATGTAGGGGTAGGGTTTGTAGTGGTTCAGAGGACCATTAAAGAAGTATTATAGTTATCTGTTGTTTAATAGTAAATACGAAATGGCCAGAGCTACGAAAGCCCTATAAAAGTCCTGCAAACTCTTTCACATAGCACTACGATTAGCTAAACCTGACATGAGAAGCGCTCAAGACTAGAATGCAGTCGTGGACAGCTGTTTAATAGTGACTTCGCCGTAAAGAAAAACAAAATTAGTGACTAGCTCTAAACACCCGGCTAAATAAGCGAGTACCAGTTGTTGACGGTTAGGGTTTTTTTAAATGTAGGGGTAGGGTTTGTATTAGTTCACAGGACCATTAAATATGTACTATTTATCTGTTGTTTAGTGACTTAGCCGTAAAATAATAGTGACTATATAGCTCTAAACACCCTAAATTAGTGAGCACCCATTGAAAACAAAATAACTAATTTGAATTACCAAAATAAACTATGTTTAACAAAATAAACTAGTTTATTTTGGTTCAACCTAGTTTATTTTTTTCAACCTAGGTAATTGTTTTAACCTCGTTTATTTTGATTCAACCTAGTTTATTTCTTATTATGGGTTCGATCACAGTAGAATTTCTCTTCCCTTATTAATTATTGTTTACCTATGATGTCTTAAGTCACAAATTAGCGCTATAAACTACATATAATTTACAAACTGTTTCTTTATTGTCAGGCGTTAGAAGTTTGGAATTGTTCTACTCACAGTTTGTTTCGAAGTACGAGTGGAGCCGTAAAGTAAACCTGATCATCTATAAACAATATATGTTTCTGAATTTAGCTTTCTTACTTCCTTGAGTTTTCATAAAAGAACGTAGAGTCAACACAAACTTCGTCTGTATTTTCGTCTGTATTTTCGTTTGTATTTTCGTCTCTGTTATCGTCCTTGTTACATTTTTCAATGTCCGTTTTCTTTAGCACTGCACATGCGTCAATACATCATTTGCATAAGACCTGACGTCGTAGTTATATTAATGATTTAAATGACTACCACGTCATCGAATGTTTCTGTGGTAAAGTGGTAAAGTTCTGGTCTTCCAAGCCGATGGTTCAGCGTTCGAGTCTCCTCTGGGATGAAACAAAGTAAGTAATAATGAAGTGTAATATTAATTAATGTAATGTAATGGTGGTAAAGGGGATCAGGGTGGTGTAGAAGGAATATAGAATGTGCCCCCTAAAAAAACTAAACACCATTTTTTATGACTCCCCAAAAAGAAAGGATCCCTTTATAGAATGATTGATATCTAACAAAAATAACCTAGGTTGAAAAAAACAAACTAGGTTGAAAAAAATAAACTAGGTTGAAAAAATATAAACTAGGTTGAAAAAAAATAAACTAGTTTGGACAAATTTAACCTGAAGATTTTTTTGACCTGCAACATACCATTAATTAGAAAAATAAGTTTTTTGAGAAATTTATGAAAACAAAACTAAATTACTACGAAGTAAAATACAAGGCTAACCGTAACAAGTTAAGTACCGTTATTAAGGCTAGTAAGAAAAAGTATTATGAAGATTACTTTACTAATAACACCAATAATATTAAAAACATATGGAAAGGAATAAAACAGATAATAACTCTTAAACCACAATGTGCTTGTATACCCACTAAGATAGTGTCAGGCATCTCTGAGCTAACTGACTATTTTTCCAATGTTGGTAATCAGCTTGCCAGATCTGTACCTGAAGTTCCTAAATCACCTTTGGAGTACTTACCTGCTTCCATCTGCAACTAGCTTTTATCTATTTCCAGTAACTTTCGGCGAAATCGAAGAAGAAATCTTAAATCTGAACCCCAAAAAATCAACTGGCCCTTATAGTATACCGTCTAGTTTATTGATATTATTGAAAGAGTTTGTATCCAGACCATTAGAAATTATTTTTAATGTTTCTTAATCTCATGGGAGAGTTCCCAGTAAATGTAAGATTGCTCGCGTCATACCAGTTCATAAAAATGGCTCTAGGGCTTCTGCTAATAAATATCGTCCGATTTCTTTGCTGTCAATTTTCAATAGATTATTAGAAAGACTAATGTATAATAGGTTGATAGATTATCTTGATAAAATTATAAGTGATAAACAGTTTGGTTTTCGTAAAAATCATTCAACCATTCATGCGTTATCCCTTATTGCCGACAAAATCCAAAACTCTATTGAGGAGGGGAGATTATCTTGTGGAATCTTCCTTGACCTCAGTAAAGCTTTTGATACTGTGAATCACAAAATACTTTTAAAGAAGCTTGAACATTATGGCATCAGAGGTATAGCACTTGAATGGTTTGCTTCTTATTTACAGAATAGAAGACAATTTGTATCAATTGGGCAGTTCAACTTTGGATGATAAATTAATTACTTGTGGTGTCCCACAAAATTCTGTACTTGGTCCTCTGTTATTTCTAATTTATATCAATGACATACAATTCTGTTCTGAGCTGTTTGAATTTCACTTCTTTGCTGATGACACAAATCATTTTTACTCTAATAAAGACTTGCTAGTTGTAGAACATCTCATAAACATCAACTAATTATGTTATACTTCATACCTTTTGCTATTAACTTGACCATTAATGGGAAAACTATTAGGAAAGAACGTAGTATTAAATACTTTGGTATTTACTCAGATTCTAATTGAAGTTGGAAGAGTCACGTATTTCATGTGTTTAAAAAAAATTGTAAAAGTATAGGAGTGCTCTCCAAAATTCGACTTTACGTTAACATGCATATTCTCACTCAGCTCTGCTATACTTTAATCTTTCCTTTTCTAGCCTATGGGCTTATCGTCTATGGTAACACTTACACCTCAACTCTAAAACCACTAATTACTCTACAAAAGAAAGTCGTACGAATCATGACATTTTCTGAATTTCGTGAGCACTCTAACCTCTCTTCAAGGCATTAGGTATTCTAAAATTCCTTGATTTAGTTTACTACCACAATTCAATTTTTATGTATGATTATTTTACATCCAGGTTACCTAATGTTTTTTCTAACTTCTTTGAACGAACAAGCACACGACATTATTACAATACTAGATTGGCAGCAAGGGAAACCTACTGCCTATCTAAAGTTAGAACAAACTATGGTAAATTTAGTCTCCGTATTACTGGCGCAAAAACCTGGAATTCCATTCGCGACGACTATAAACTTCTATCAAAACCATCCTTCAAAAAACTCTTAAAATTAATATAATTGAATCTTACTGATGCCTATGTTTATTTCATATGTTTATTCCATAGTTTTATGTTTATTTCATAGTTTTATTTGATGTATTCACTTATTTCATTACTATTTCACTTTGTTAGTGTGTTTGTGAATGTGTATTGACATTATCCTGACCGAACATTGCAAGTTACTCATTGTGACAATCTGACTCGATTAGTTTATCTATTTTCAGATTGCCAGTAACCTATTCATGTACTTTCATAATGTAATTATGTATATTTATGTGTGTGAATGTTACAAATAAAGTCTCTTGTCTACTAGCGTCATTTTTAAGCCCGTAAGTAATAAGAACATTAAACTAGATTTTTATTAATGTCTTTATGAAAAAGCTTTTCCATGAGTCACGATATATACTAAAATACAGGCCTGTAAAGTAGAGGAACGAACTTTTGGGACACCCTGTAGTTTAAATTTTTGAACATTTGTTTTATCTCTGCCCTCATGTTAAACCTTTTTGGGATTGCCTGTTTTCCTGTCTCTATACTTCAGACGTACATTTAGGGCCTCTAACTGTAGAAAAATTCATTTTGGGATATTTGACCTTGAACAAAGCTTTTTAATTATCAGTCATATCTTACTACTTGGAAAACTATATTACTGTAAACAAAAGAAACAAACCCCTACGCTAAAAGTTTTTCAAAGTAGAATTAAGCTTGTTCACAAAACCGAATATCTCATTGCCAGGGAAAGAGGCACTCTCGAAAAACGTTTAAGTAAATGGGAAAAACTGATTTTACCCTTTGAGTTGGATTGAATTAAACTAAACCGGACTGTAAAGACTGGACGTGTCTATCTATTCTATTTATTTATTTATGTTACTCTTTTTTGTTACTTTTCGTGTATCGTTAACTAGAGCTTTTGTAATGTTTCTATTTATTTTGTCAATGCATGTAATAATTACGGTTTCTGTATTTATGTTATCCTGTAAATGTAAATGTTTACTGTAAAATATTGTAAGAATTCGAAATAAAAATGTTAAAAAAAGAACATTTTGTATTTTTTTTGTAATTACTCGCGCAAATGAGGTTCCTGGGGGGTTAAGCCGGTTTGAAATTTATTTTTGCTCTTATATCTCCTCCCAAAGTAAATTTTAACCAAACAAAGAGGACCATCTGCAGTTTTCTATGGGTAACATTTTGGTGAAAACCCCATGTCGCTACGACATTCCTTTCTACGCGTAAAAATGCATCACACAATCACTTGTCCGAGCGAGGCCTGGGTAATTTTCTAATTCATTTCTGAACTTAAAATGTTGGAAACTGATGAGGCCAGTTATGACTCTTGCAGCGCGGGATTGACCTTTTTGTAATTTGTCTTTAAGAACAGTTTCCACAGGTGTCCCATAAAGGGAACAATAGTCGAAGTAAGGTTGAATTAGGGCTCTATATGATTGCTTCAAGTGAATCGATAGGGACATACGGTTTAATTCGCCTTATGGCACCAATGCCCGCACTCTTTTTTTTGCAGATTTTCTCAATGTGGTTCTCAAAAGTTAGGTTTTCATCAATTTCAACCCCTAGGCATTTATGGAAATTCACTCGTAAAACCTTGGTATTGTCTATAGAGAGAGTGCTTGACAAGTCCCCGGTTTTGTTTTTTAAATTATAAGCAGATCCAATGATCATTAGCTTTGTCTTAGAACGGTGAAAGTATAATACTAGATCTAGAACACTCGGCAATCTTTATCAGTCCCGTTCAATATTAAATATTCACGCAAAGTGAGTCTGTTCAATTGGAGTGAAGGTCTGGAATTGTATTCCATCCTCGATACGAGTCTGTAAAAAAAACCGCTCTTTATTAAGAAATACAAAAGTTTACTTATTGATGTTCTTTCGTCTTGTGATGATTGTGGTGATATTGCCCAGATTATGCAGCATGTAGCAAACCCATAACTTTTTCCTTCTTTGGCTCTCCTCCTTGAATTCCACTTCCTGTCTTATTTTCGACTAGGAAATTGCCTGAGTCTTTAAATCTTTTGAATTATAGTAGCTTTTTAAAATAGTGCTTATTTTAGTAGTCAGTTCTTGTAATTTAAGATCTGTTTCCGTTCTTCTTTTGTTTGAAAATTGCTAATAAGATCTAGTCTTGTATATCTGCTAATCCCCCACGTCGAATAGAATTTGCTAAATGTGGGTGGGTTAGATTCTTGGTAACGTAATTTGTAAATTGAAATAAAAGAGAAAGTGATGCTACTTATGAAAAGGAGGTTGCGTACACGTTTGGATCTTCTAGCCCCTTCAGTTCAACTTCATGTTGCAATTGAAGCAAAGTAGAACTCTATTGTGAACCGAACCACCAATCAACGTTTGAGGCAGTTCCAGGTAGGAGATACAGCCATGGTAACAAACGTATGGAGGAGGAGAGAAGTAGTTACGTGGTGAGATAACTGAAGTTCTTGGTTCAAGGCATAATGTGGTAGACGTACAAGGCCGTGAATGGAAAAGACATGTGGGCCAGCTAATAAAGTGTCTAAATGAGCAAATCAAGCTACCTGTAGCTATAAATGAACCAGTCACTTCCCCTTGTATAACTCCAGCTGAAGTCCACTGGTATCAATCCTCAAGCACACAGAGCTGGACTGATCCTAATGCACAATAGTCATCCAGTGCCACTCCACAAGTGGAAAGTAGGGTGGTTCCAGCACAGATACCTACTTGACAGCCAGCCGTCTTTTTTGGAACAGAAGGACTATGAACATTAAACCTGACTTGAACTTGTTGAAGTTGTTTTCTTTTTAAGTGCAGGATAACTGTTATATATTGCCATTTGGGATACCTGTGTATTGTATGTTCGCCGATGCGCAGATGAATAAAGAGAGCATATGGTCGAGTTATATTAAATCCGAGGTTTATACTTTATTTTATCTTCAACCGCTACTCAATATAACACATTCATTTGGGGCAAATCTGAACATGCTATGATACTGATGACTGTATGCAAAGATAAAAAGTTATTGAGGCTGCCCTTCGTAAAAGAAAACCATGAAAAGGAAACGTGACTTTCGGTATATTAAAGGTATTAAAGTGCATTTCTTCAATAAACTTCGAAAATTACTCAAGGGTTTTTTACAAGGGCATGCCGCATACTGTAATGACGTCTACGAAAATAGGCCTTTTAAAATATTTGTTTCTTCGAAAGTGTTTTATGATTGGGTAAAATATGAAGCAACGGTATTTACAAAAGTCGAGTTAAATGAAGAAAGATTTTCAGTAATGCTTTTATGTTGATTATTAGCCGGTCAATTTTGGCGGGAAAAATTTCGCAATTATTTAAACGTTCAAAACTTTTCATTTCCTAAACCCATCAGTAGGAGCGTTTAACAATATACTATATTATCATTTTTTAGATGTAATGAAAAGTTCTAAGAAAGTTATTACAAATGGATCAATGACGTCATTGTGACGTTTAATGGCATCAACATAACTTAAATTATCAGGTTATATTGCTTTTACAATTCTACACCCACCTACCACAATTCAATCTTCTACGTTCAAAAAATTTGCCGTTTTTACGGTCTTTTGTGCTTTTCGTCTGCATAAGGGACCGGTTGGGGCAGTGGTTAAGCGCTTCGCCTCACACGTCTGTGGCCCGAGTTCGATTCTCGCAATGTTCACGGCGCCACATGTGAGTTGTGTTTGTTGGTATCTCGCCCTTGCTCGGAGGGGTTTTATCCGGGTTGTCTGGTTTTCCTCCCTCCTCAAAAACCAACCCAAATTCCAATTCGACCGAGGAATCCGTGTTCCCGATTAGTAGACCCTTTCTAGACACGTAAATAAAGTTGTTTATTTATTTTTAGATCTTCCATTTTTGATGCAATTTATCCACGAACGGAATTGCTGGCAGAGCCGTCCCTGGAGCGAAAGCCACTGCCGAATTTGTCATTACCGTTTTATGTGCCTATGAAGTTAAGAAAATTATCTGACGGTGTGCTGTACGAACGTTTGAACTCGATTTGAAGCTAATTTCTCAGTAAAACGTGACATTTTGTGGAGCTTTTGGGGTTTCTCAATTCGATACTCGGCCCTTTCTATTTTTTATGAAGGGGAGGAATCGTTTTAGGGAAACTTAACAAATAACCCCAATTACCGACCAGAATCACTTTAAAGACGATACTAAAACTTTATTTTTATAATTTCATACAATTGCACTGATTACACAGAAACTTGAAATCAAGATTTATGCGTTGACGAACAACATAATTTTTTTAAATAGACTAGAAACTCAAAACATGTATTTTGATCAGTACCTCGAAAAGTAAGCATGGTTGACCAATTCGTAGTTCTTGAAAAGTAACCAAGCCTTAGCCTCGCAAGGAGGCTGGAGTTGACCCTGCACTAATACAAACCCTCTTTCTATGAATATGGATATTTTTATTATCATGCTAACTAGGTACAAGCCTCCAAGTAGGCTGTCTCTACTCCAGCCTCGATGTCACCAAAGGCTTGGTTACCTATCAAAACCCTCGACAACACCGCTAATGTAACTAATGTAACATTCTTATAAACATGAGCACACAAGAAATGATAACAACGGGTGTAGTGAACTTTACCATGAAACAAATTTTCGAAATCTATAAACGTATTTTGTTAGGACAAATAATCTTTAAAATACGCAGATGCAAAACTTATGGCACTCACCTTTGATTGCTGAAATCTTCAACAATTCTTCCATCAGAATTCACGTACTGTTTGCACCACTGTATCAAGAAGTAGTATTAAACCACAAACGAATCAAGAACGATCAGCTGTATCTAGTATCATATCCTGTTAAAAACTCTACTCATTCTGTATGTAATGTGGTAGAATCTTTATCGTTTTATTTCTGTTTCCACTACTTCAGCCACAGATCTATATTGATTTTCATACGTAGTATACAGAGCTCTTTCAATTATCGATTGCTAACTACGACGCCATATTGGATGAGGCGCGTAAAGGTCCCTGCGTAATAAACAAGTTACACGTCGGGCCGGTTCTCCCTTCACGGTAGGCAGACATGAATTACAACCAAATTGTATTGTGTATTGTGTTCTATTGTATTGTGTATTTCGTTCTATTGTTTTGTATTGTGTTAATTCTATTGTATTTTGATAGCAATGCATGTGTTGCCTACATGAATGGTCCACCCGTCAGGCTAGTGAGTGACAACACTGTCCCATCAAAATAACGCCTTCCTATCCTTCGCATATCCAAGAGTTAAAAATGAATAGGTTTGCAATGCGAAAAGCGGCAGTTTAAGCAATGATACATTGTATAACATATAGAAATGGAGTATGATTAGAGATTTCCTTTGATAATAAAAAAACTAAATACGAAATGCTAAACAACTGAGAAACCTAATTTTAAAGAGAATATGGCAACTGCTTTTTGAAATTCTCACAATCTATACGAATGGCGGTATACAACCCACATGTACGACGACCGGCTTAGATTGTGTTGTTATGTAATTTCGACTTATAAATTTGAAACAGACAATATCGTATTTATTTTATCAGCTGCGTGAGAAAATGTATGGACTTCTGATATGGTTATGGACTTCTGATATGGGTTCATATTTGTATCCTATTCTTGATCGCAACCAAACGCCTTACTTTAAATTTTTGTTAACCAGGACATCAGTGAAGTAAACACTAAATTGAAGCTGACAACAATTCAGTTAGAAAAGCCGCGAGTGTGAGTATTTGCTCATGGCAATCACGTGCATGGGAACTCCTTGTTGCTCATTTACATCATATGACGTCCCTCCTGCTGTTGACATAATTGGAACCGTAGGCTGACTATCACCACAGGGCTCCCGCACCAACAAAATGAATGCTCGGCTAAAACGCTGAGTGCGAAGGGAGTAAATAATAGGGTTTGTCATGTTGTTCATATGATTGAATGAAAAAGTAAGCCAGAAAATGTGGCCACGACCCGTGGAGCCTTGCGACGCTATGCAGTACGTAACACTGGAAAGATGCCCATCCAAAATTATGTCAGAATTGTAACCCCAAGAGTCTTTGCAGTCTGGATGTCGCTCCTGGTTCGTTTACCCATGCTGCTTTGCAGAACCATTTATATTCTGCTCAAGTGTACCGTTCGCCAAATTAGGAATCCCAAAGTCATCTTGATACCGAACGGAACGAGGTAGCCAGGAATAAGAAACGAGCGACCGAATCGTGAAAAGTACTGGATTCTGTAAACCCAAACTGGCTTGTCTCCAACGTCGATGTGGATCCCAAGGCTGAACATGCCAAATGTGTAGGCCCCAGCTGCTATCCAAATAGAAATGACAGCAATTATGGCTTTGTTACCTGTCTACCATGCGTGATACCTTAACCCGTGTACTATGGCACCATAACGGTCCAACGTTAGAACAAGGAGGGATACCATAGTCAAGTACATGAATAAGACATAAGTAGTTACCACGAACCACGATACTTGCGGTCCTCTAAGGAAGGCTACCTGACACAGATACCACAAGATAAATAGAGGCATGTTTGTTAAGGCATTTATATGTTTGTTAAGGCGTAGTGTTCTGAAGCGAACCAACAGCATGCAGATAACTCCATTGCCGACGATGGAGAATGCCATGATGATGACTATAAGTAGGACTTGCACTATGCTACTTGGGTCACTGCCCGGGGGGGGGGGGACTCCCTTATGTGAAGGGTACATGGATGCTCGTCGTACCTTTTAGGGGTCAAAATCAGGAGTTTGGTACCACTTAGGGTATCCACCATCAAACACAGACATTTCTATGTAAAGCGGTACCTTTCAGGGGTCGGGTGTCAATTGAACAAAAAAGCTGTTATCAATTTACATTTTTATTATCTTTTAGGGGTCAAAATAAGCTTGAGCCACGCCCATTTTAGTACCTCTTAGGGGTCAAATCGAAAATGTCCGACGAGCATCCCTACCCCTTTTATATGGGAGTCACCCATATGTTTTATCGGAGCTGTAAACGAAATAAATAAAACTAATTATTTCTTGGTCGAACGTCAAATGTATTACAGTTCGAGTTTTATAGTTCGAGATTTTAAAAGTAAAGACAGCACCTTCTATTCAGTTATTTGAAGAAGTTATTTAAAGTAAAAGACCCCGGGTTGGGGTATTTTATGCATGACTTGGTGAGTAATTAGTAAGAGTTAATTACCTAGATTATAAGATCAAAAATATAAAATACATTCTCCAAAATGTGTGGCAGAAAACAGTTGAATTAACTAACTATGAATTACTCAGTTTAATTGAAAGTCTGATTTAATAATCCAAGATGGCCCGTTGGTATTGTGACAACCGAATTGGCATTAGAAATATTCGCACTTTTCAGCGGAACGTTTTTGGCGATCATTGAGCTTTTTTGGACAATGTATTTTCTGATATTGAAGAATAGTAAACAAAAAAACATAATGTCTCGTTTTGAAGATTTTCGCATTTTACGAAAAACCAAGGGTTCGAAAGAAGAACTTATTTCTCCGAAAATATTATGTATCTTGCGTCACTAGTGAAAATATCGATGACGTCATGTTTGCCGCCTTTTGAACTACAAAGATGGCGGCTAGTTTGAGAAAGTCACAGAGGAAGATGTAAACAGCTTAAATGAGCTGCATGACAATGAATAGTCCGAGCACGAAAAAGCCAAAATACGATCTAAAACTCTCTAAACATTTCTGGACTGCAACGAAGAGACAAGAAAACCCAATGAAACATCCCAGAACAGCTTCGAAAGTTCACGAAGAAGTTTGTACTGACAGCAAGTAAAATGAATAGATAAGAGTTCTTAGAGCAGTTTAATTGTCCATGCATATAATAAAAAGAAAATTACACGGTGGTTTGAAGATATGACGTTTATCCTCTCCAGTACAAAACATTTCACTCGTTCAGTGCGCTCACTCGGTAAATGTTTTGGCTCTCGAGGATAAACTACATATCTTCGCACCAGTGTAATATCCTCTATAGATATACTGTAAGTACAAATGATAAATAATGCCAATAAAATATACATAACATTATGGGACATCTTCAAACAGATTTTTCAATAAGCCTTACCCAAGAGGCATCTGAAGAATGTATTTCAGGCCTGATCGTGCAATAATAAATACATGTATGGTATACTATGGTTATACTGCCATATGTTAAGGCATAAATGACATCTATATTTTAATTCATTTCCTGTTATTCAGTCATCATTGGAATGTATTTTTCGTTTGCCCCTTCGGTGAAACCTATTGAAAAACAAAAGTTCGAAGATATCCCATAATATTGTGCACATGTTATTCATATAGAGATTACTTAATGGGAAGTGCTGGCGTATGGTATTTACGCACGAGTTTGTTTTCACAAAACGAACGAGCGAGGTACGAGCGAGTGAGTTTTGTGAAAACAAACAAGTGTGTAAATACCATACAAAAGCACTTTCCATTTTGTAATTTGTTTATTACATACATACTGAGATTTTTCTCCAGTATCAAACAGGTTTTATTTAGGTCTTGTCATTATTTTGTTTTGCATTTCGTATCCGACTCAACGTAGACTAAAATTTATGCTCGATACATTCAAAATGGAAAGAAAATCTTACTTTCTAAACTGACATCAGCCTTGAAATAGTTTTCAACATCAATATGAAACTGTCTTTGATTCAACAAATAAAGTTTGCAAGTTTACATCTTCAATAGATTAGTATACCTGCTTTTGTCCAAGTTGTTTGCTACGACGGTTTCCAGACATCTCCACCACGGCTTGTAGGTTTTCTCTGTCACAGAATATTTACGATTTTTCAAATGTCGATGGTCTATGGAAGTTGAAATCACTCCACGAAGGATTGAAAGCTCGTAATCTTCGCCGTATTTTCTTTTGACACTAAGAATGATTTCACATAGATTATCTCAATATCTGTTGAGTTCTTTCGGTAGAATTTCGCTTCTTCTTTGACTTTGTCTCTTTCAGTCTTTGAGTAACTTTACGGCTGTTTCTCTAAGTTTTTGCTCTTGTGATTTTGTTTTCTTGGTCGATAATATACTCCTCAATTGACTTGGAAGTGTTAACATCGTTAGTTGGCTGTTTACAGGTCAATATTACATTAGTTAAAAAAAAGTCAAAACCTCCAACTTTCGTAGTGAATGAAAGTGGCGCCTCCGAGTTGAAGTCCAGTTTGAAAACCCGATATGTTTTGGCAGGTGTTTTCTGATTGGACGAAACGCTTTCCGCACGTGTGAAAATTTCGTTTCGCGATTCTGATTGGCTAAGGAAAATTGTGAAGTGAGTTTTCGCATGAGTGATTCCATTCGTAAATCTCAGTATGTATGTGATAAATATGGTTTTGGACAACGTTTTCGAGATTTTTATTGACTGTATATATACTGTATATTATAGTCAATTTATATAGCGCGTATACATAAATGTTCTAGCTGATATTGCAGTGGCGTCTACGAATAGCAGTTTCAGCGGTATTGACCCGAACGCCTCACTTCCATGTAATGAAACACTATTCCAACTGCTTCATTATATCGAAGTGAGGCGTTCGGGTCAATACCGCTGAAACTGCTTTTCGTACACGACGCCACTATAGTATCAGCTATTGTTATCCGTGAGTCACGGCTATATTTCGGGTTTGTTTTTGCCATCTTGCCGAAAAAAATGACGTTCAACAATACTAAAACAATAATGTTACAGCTTTCACTGCTACGAGCAAGTAGGACAATGTGATGAGATGACAGCTATATAATTATGTATCAATATTGTAAATAAATTCTTCTTCCTATTAATATTAATTCCAGCCGCTTACTACTCAAGCAAACTTGTACAATATATATTTATGTATTTTCTGTGCTCCAAATATCCTCATTTATTTTTCTTGTGATAGGGGTCAACTAGAAAGCCTATGGCTCCCTTGACATCTATGCACATTCTTGAAATTCATAACTATGTTATTATTACCGTATCTCTCTTTTTCTTTCTACAATTATTTTCTTGTGTAATTATCTTTATAAAAAAAATTGTGCAAAATAAAATGAACTTGAACTTGGAAAAGAGAAGCTAGCTAATGAGGACCACGTGAATACACAATGACGTAACGAAGGTAGCTCTTACGTAACGTTATCACTCGAAGTGAATGGAGATTGGTTTACATGAGAAATAAGAATGAGAAACACAACATACTTGTAACGGGCAATTAAATACAACAACTTACTTCTTGTTCAAAACATCATTCTAATCATGTGTTACGTAATCCTACTGGGATGAAATGCCGGGCCTAAAGCAAACAGTACAAGTACAAATAAGGACCGTTAGCTAAGAACTCACGTGTAGAAGACTCTAAAGTTTATTGAGACAGCTACACGGCAGGGTTACGCTAAGGTAAGATATTGAAATTTAAATCTTAATTTGGACAAAATAAGTAGAAAATTGTGTGCAAAATTTATGGGTTTTGTTTGAGCATGTTTTCCGTAGATTTCTACAACCTCAAGTCACGGTGAATTTGTGTTCAAGTAGACCAGTTACTGTAAAACCACTGAAATATCTTTCGTTTCTAGCTGGACCTGAACAACCATACAGGCTGATCAAAGATAAGTGTTATCTTGGCGAGCTGAGCGACTGATTTCACATGTGTATTTAAATACTGTAGTATTAATTACTATACCGGAAACCCGTTTCTTTGTCAACAAGTTGATTTTCTCGTTCTTTGAAAACCCCGAAACCTGTTGACCAGCCAATGTTTTAATCCATCTCCATCTAGCCACGATGTAGGCACAGGCTCTGATGTAGCACAGCTGACCGCGATTGTCGATCTCGGTACAGTATATTAAATATTTTCTCCTTTCCGTAGAGCTGCCGACTCACTATGACGGGAAGTCTCCTGTTACTAGTGTTACTCTTACACGCGCTTCATATTCAAGGTAAGTTGACACAGGAGAAGCTATTAAGATAAGATTGGTTAATTCAATCATAGTTAATAGAGTGGAATGGTTAGGAAACTCAGGGACCATCTTTGTTGTAGGTCTTTGTTAGCTTTTTTCGACCACCACCGTGCACAAAACACAATAGAAATTCCAACATGTTAGTCAATCAGCCAATAGAAACGTGTGAGTTCAGTCGTTCAGGGAACGCTAATGAACTATGATCGTGCACAATCTTTTGTCTTACCCCCTTCCAACCTAAATCGCAGCGCCTTTGTTGGCCCTTTTGAAGTTTGCCGGGTTTCCTAACCATTCCACTCTATTAACTATGATTCAATCAAAAAATATTGGTCTTTCCATAACTTACTTAATTGGCTTTGTGTACTGGTGCTCGAAAATTATTGGAATAATTATAGAATACATTAAAAATTCATTTTGTCAAATTGTTATACAAACCTTCTAAAAACCTAACCCTGAAATTAGAAAAAGAAACCCTAACCATTTTCGATCAAAAGTCATTCATAGAACGACTCTACATACACCTGCACTATAATAGAGAATTTGGCACAGTTTTTCGACATGCGGGGTATTCTATAATTGAACCAAATTATTTTACTCTTTGGTAACCTTTATTTGATTTTTGAATTTTGCTCTGTTGACCAGAATTAACTTTTCTTGTTAGATTCTCAGCCTGCAGTAGCGTACGATTGCCTGACCGCTCTTGGCCTAGAGAAACATGTGATCACAGACCCACAGATGACCGCCTCCTCTGTATGGAATGCCAATCACGGAGCAGCAAACGGTAGACTGAATTTTAAAGCTGGTGGAGGAAAGACTGGGGCCTGGTCTGCTAGGTACAACAACGCCCAACAATGGTTTCAGGTAGACCTTATCCAAACGACTAAAATAACCCGCGTAACTACTCAAGGCCGACAGGACGCCAACCAATGGGTAAAGAGCTACACTTTGGCTTACAGTCGAGATGGAACCGTTTGGAAAACGTACCCTAAGAAAGTAAGAACTCGTTAACATGTAACCTGAGTATCAGTCTCTGAAGAAAGGAAGACTGAGTAGAGAAAAGGAAAGGGAAAACTAGGCCTGATACTCTGGTTATTTACCTGCAACTCTTACTTCAAACCCTTTTCGCAGGTTCTTGGGCTTCAAATGATAGAACTCGGGCCATAACAGTACTGATTAGACTCCATTTTAGAATGATATCTTTTGAAGGTGATTAGACTGTAAAACCAGCAGATAACCGCTCATATTTGAGATTTCCTCTCTAAGTCAATAAAAACATTATATATATATTTTTATCTGACTTGCATTACAATCGTTGTACGGCCTTTAAAATAACAAATGTAATATTAATAATAAAGAAACTGTATAATTAATGTGCATGATATGTTAACAGGTGTTTGCTGGTAATAAAGACCGCTTCAACGTGGTATCTAATGATATCAGTCCACCAATCATCGCACGATTTGTCCGCATTCAACCCAAGACCTGGCAGAGCCACATCTCGATGAGAGCCGAGTTCTATGGATGCGCCTCTGGTAGGACTACACCTAAATATTTAATCTGGTAGCTACTACGGAATGTATCCAATAACAGACAATACGTATGAAGAATTACATTTGCTCTCCTGCAATTTTAGTCCATAAAATCAGTGATACACGCACGCACATACGTTTCGGAGTAAACCAAATTACTTTTCTTCTCATTTCTGTTGAAATCGTTAATTTTACCATTGCTCGATCGAACTGCAAATAAGCATGGCTTTCACTTTATCAACAGGATTCTGTGTTCCCAAGGAAATCTGTGCGTCTGCACTCGGCATGATAGACGGTCGAATTACGGACTCTCGTATCACCGCTTCTACTTCTTACAATGCAAATCTCTTACCCGCTCGTGCCAGGCTACATAGTAGACGTCAAGGGCGGCTTCTGGGGTCCTGGGCCGCTCGGGTGAATAATGTTGGTCAGTTTCTTCAAATTGATCTCGGCAAAGTGACTAAGTTCACACGCATAGCGACACAAGGAAGACAGGACGCCAACCAGTGGGTCACCACATACCGCCTGCAGTTCAGCCAGGATGGAGGATATTTCGACTCCTATGCTAACAACAAAGTTCTGACGGGAAACAAAGACAGGCACGGTGTTGTCGTTAATATACTCGAGCCAGTCCTAATCGCTAGATACATCCGGGTTCTTCCCAAGACGTGGTACGGACACATTTCCATGAGAGTGGAATTGTACGGATGTAAAGAAGGTATGACAACATACATTAACCATCTCCATTCAATACATGAACAGGAAAACACCTGATTCAATGCATTGTTTTCAGGATTCCAGATACCAAAGATTCCAAAATGCCAGAGCAAACTTACCATGACTGACAGTCAGATGTCCGCCTCGTCCGAGTGGAACTAAGGCCACCGAGCAGCAAACGCCAGGTTACATTTCTACGCTGGCGGAGGGAGGACTGGGGCCTGGTCTGCTCGGGTTAACGACGTTCATCAATTCCTTGAGATTGATTTTGGTAAAGTAACCCAGATAACACGTGTCTCTACACAAGGACGACAGGACGCCAGCCAATGGGTGAAGAGCTACACTCTGCAATACAGTGTGGACGGCGGGATTTTCACTACCTACGGCGTTGGTGGGAAAGTGAAGGTAACGCCGAGTCACTATTTTCCTTTTTACTTCTTCACACTAGAATATTCCTAGTGCCTTAAATCAAATGTTTTCCAGGTGTTAACTGGTAATACGGATCGCTACACTGTGTTAGTCACGTGCTCGTCAATCCAATCATCACTCGCTACATCCGGGTACGTCCAAAGACCTGGCAGGGACACATCTCCATGAGGGTAGAGTTCTACGGTTGTAATGAAGGTGAGAGATTTTAGATTCAGGCTCATCAAATTAACACTGTTATTCCATATGATATAAATATACAGTAATCTAGGAAATTACATCTCACACTACTTAAGCGTATTCAAGCAAAATCGGATGTGCTTATGGGTCTTTTGCAGGAATGTGCAATCGCGTGGTTGTACTGGGTTGCAAAAACATCTTCATTCATATATTCAAAGGCAATTGTACGAGATCGGTAGTGTTATAAGCAGAACCTGTTTGTAAATGCTATTTCTCACCTCCAATCGATTGTTGATCTTTCTGAAACAGATAGCTAGCCACCCAGCATCCATGGCAACGCCTTTCCCATGGGGATCACGAGCTCAATCCATTCGTTAACGAAGTATAATATCAGCACGTGACCTATTGTATGCCATCGTTCTTACGCGAATCATTACTTACACATTCTTCTCAACATGTGTATCGTCACAGGGTTCACCCCACCTAATGTTCCCAAGTGTGTCTCCCCAATGGGTCTTAGAAGTGGTCTGGTCAAAGATGCCAAGATGTCCGCTTCGTCCGAGTGGAATTCTGGTCACAGAGCAGCTAACGCGAGACTACATTTCCATGCTGGCGGAGGAAGAACTGGTGCCTGGTCAGCTAGAGTAAACAACGATCAGCAATGGCTTCAAGTGGACTTTGGTCAGGTGGTGAAAATAAAAAGGGTGGCCACTCAGGGCCGACAGGACGCCAACCAATGGGTGAAAAGTTATTCACTTCAATTCAGTCGAGATATAATCTTCTGGGAAGACTACCAACAGGGCAAATATGTTGCTGTAAGTTGTAATTATTTGAATTGGTTTGGGAAGCTCTAATCATAACCGAGAAATATATTTTTGTAAGGGTTCGTTATAAAATAGGCATTAAGAGGTAACTCTACTCGTTCACTATTTCTGATCACATTAACCAAGCATTTCAGCATTGTGAAAATAAATTAATATTTCTTGACATCCAATCCAATAGGTGTGAAAAATACAGAAATATTTGTACACAATCTTATTAATTTATTGTTTATACAGGTTCTTTCCGGTAACGCCGATAGGTTCACCGTAGTTCTCCACGAACTACAGACCGCAATCTTTGCTCGATTTGTCCGCATTAAACCCAAGACCTGGCAGAGCCACATCTCCATCAGAGCAGAATTCTTTGGCTGTAGGAAAGGTGAAATAATGTACTTCAGTCATCTTTAACTTGTATGCATTCTTGTTTCTTAAACATTTCTCTTTACATTTTCTCCTTTTCGTTAGGATTCGTTACTCCACCTGTCCAATGTGCTGCTGCCCTTGGAATGCAAACTAAGAAGATCGCTGATTCTAGACTCACTGCTTCCTCCATGTGGAGTGCAACTCATTCACCTGCTCGTGCTAGACTTCACCTTCCTCGCCAAGGCGGTCTAATGGGTGCTTGGTCTGCTCGATTCAACCATCTCGGTCAGTGGTTACAGGTAGATATGACTCAGATCACCAAGGTTACTAGTGTCGCCACACAAGGTCGCCAGGACGCGAACCAGTGGATCACTAGTTACAGTCTACAGTCCAGTATGGATGGTGGCCATTTTGAGCCACACATCAATTCTAAGATACTCAAGGGTAACAAGGACAGGAACACTGTTGTTGGGCACGTCTTGAAGCCTGCTATCATAGCGAGGTTCATTCGCATCGCCCCACGTACCTGGTATGGACACATCTCGATGAGACTCGAGCTTTACGGTTGCACAAAAGGTTTGTAAGTTATTAAGCCTTGCCGATATTCTCTTTCGCTATATTATATCTTTGTTTTACTGAAATCAATGTCGTTGACCCACCACAGGCTTCACTGTACCAATTATAAAGAAATGTCAGGCTGCGATTAACTTGGCCGACAATCAGATGTCAGCTTCGTCGGAATACAACGCGGCACACAGAGCAGCTAACGCAAGACTACACTTCATGGCTGGTGGAGGAAGGACTGGATCCTGGTCTTCTAGAACCAACGACGCCTTCCAGTTCCTTGAGGTGCACTTTAATAAAGCGACAAAGGTAACACGTGTGTCTACACAAGGCCGACAGGATGCTCACCAATGGGTGAAGAGTTACACTTTGGAATACAGTCTGGACGGCAGCATGTTTACACCATACTCTGTTAGAGGAAACGTGAAGGTTTGTTAATACAGTAGTCACTTCTATTCCGCCAATTACTAGAAGCATGGCTAAACATGGCATACCATTCTTGAATGGCTGGCTTTAGAGTTACAAGTAGGGACTGTCAACCCAGCAACGAGAAAAACTATTGGTCAGTGTTGTTGTTTAAATCAGTGAGCGGCACCGTTCCGGTGGTGGGAGTGACTTCGCAGTTTACATTTTTATACTCCTCTCGACAAGTGTTGTGTCCAGACTAATTTATTATGCTTGTAGCAGTGGCATGGCTGAAAGAGGACAAAGCATACGAATTGATTACACAAACTTTGTAAATCGCCGTTTAGGATAACAATTGGAACGTCTCGACAGAACATTTAACTTGTCGAGAGGAGTAGAGAAATCGAAACTGCAGAGCTGTGAACAAAATAGGTCTCTTGACGACAGCACGGTCACCACAAAACTTACAAAATAGTAGTCAGTCCATACTTACAGCTCTCAACCCAGACATGTTGAACTATGTTATGGCATGTTCAGCCATGTTGAATTTAACTTGAATACTCTACACAATAACTATTTTCAGGTTTTCGCTGGCAACAATGATCGCCACAAGGTGGTTAGTCACTTCCTCGTCAATCCAATCATCACTTTTTACATCCGGGTCCGTCCAAAGACCTGGCAGGGACACATCTCCATGAGAGTAGAGTTCTACGGTTGCACTGAAGGTAGATGAAATCTCTTATCCAACTTCTAATCCTTGATATTTCCCTATTCCGGTCTTTCCGACCACGATACATTTGTCTATCATTTCCAGGATTTGAGCCACCCCAAAAACCAGAATGTGTAACTGCACTCGGTTTTCAATGCTTGTCCATCAAAGATCACCAGTTCTCGGCATCATCAGAATACAACGCGGCCCTCAAAGCAGCAAATGCGAGACTGCATTTGAACGCAAGGAAAGATATAGGTGGAGGCTGGGCAGCTAGGCTGAACAACGTCAATCAGTGGATTCAAGTAGACTTTGAAGATTACAAAACAGTTACACGAATTGCTACTCAAGGCAGGCAGGAAGCTGATCAGTGGGTGACCAGTTATATGGTGCAGTACAGTATGGATGGGAAGCAGTTTATTACCTACAAGAAGAATGGAAAAGACAAGGTGGGTGGAGTGATTTAAATATACTATAACGATGAGTATACATTGTATTTACGAAAAAGGATCTCGTGTAGTAAAATAATGAAAGATATTCGAATACGACTAGTTCAACATTATATAGTTAGTGCCAAAGATATCCCAATTCATAAACCTAATATTTTACCTTGTTTCTTTGATACTTTGCATTCTTTCAGGTATTCCTTGGTAACAGAGATAGGGGCAGTGTTGTTCTCAATGAATTCGACCCTCCCATCAAAAACATTCGCTTTATTAGAATTATCCCCAAGAGCTGGCGTGCTCACATCGCTATACGAATGGAACTGTACGGCTGTGAAGGAGGGTATGTTCATCCTGACAGCTTTGAATTTTTTTTTATCCACCTCGATATCATTATATCTTGACATAATTTATGTCTGCTGTCTATTCATTCCACAGGGATCCCACAGCTGATCGCTCCGTGTAGCAAAGCTCTGGACCTTGGTGTCATCCTAGATCGTTCAGGTAGTGTTGGCGCCGCCAACTTCAAGAAAGTCAAACAGTTCCTCTCTACTCTAAGTCACTCGCCTTGGCATCTCTTCGTCCGGTAGCCGTCTTGGGATAATCGCCTACAGCTCCACAGCGACCCGTATCGTCAGCTTCGCCTCTGTTGCCTCGCAGACGCTGCCGGCCATGAAGACTGTAATCGATGGCATTCCATTCACTGCAGGTGGGACTCGTACAGACATGGCATTGAGACTGGCTAATAGCGACCTGTTTTCACCGAGTGGAGGAGATCGACGTGATAAACCAGACGTGTTGATTGTGATGACAGATGGCAAAACCAACGCTGGAGTGCTCCTTACCACACTGTATTGAAACCCCTTCTGGTGAGTTAAACCTGTTGATGTCCTCATTGTGGCATCAACGAATTATTATCGGGTAAAAAGCTGATTATTAAGTTCACAGTGTTGCGAAAAAGAAAAAAAAAAAGGTATTGGTCGTCCTTGAGTATAGTGGGATAAACTTGCAACACATGCATTTTGTCGGCTCTATAACATCACTTGGAATCATGGACGGCTGCTGTTACGGCATTGTTTTAAGAAGTACATCAGTCGAAACCTTAATGAGTGCATGCCAAATGCACTTCAGTAGCGAGAGCATGTTCATCGTATGTCTTACTTCTTTTCTGCAGGACAAGCACGTTGATGTGATTGCCGTAGGTATTGGCTCCGGTATCAACAAAGCTGAACTCCTTCAGATCGCCAACAAGAAGCAAACCAAAGTCCTTCAAGTAGACAACTTTGACGCTCTCTCCACCCAGCTGAATGCCATTCTGGCAATGTCTTGCAAACCAAAATAATACAAGATGTACGGTGTAAAAAAAAAAAAGAAGCAAGATGTGAATACATTGAACTAGAAAAAGGAAATAAAAGAGTGGAAATATATTCTTGTAGTTTTTTGTAGAAAGCAATGCAGCATTTCTCCGCCAAGATAGATCTTAAAAAAAAAATATTCGCTTCCTTTTGCAGATAGGTAACCCTTAGTTAGAATACAAACGCTGTGCAGTTTTGTTTTCTGATATGATCTATTTCGGAGAAAAACTACAATTCCATTGAGCTCACAATTCGGTGACGTCCGACAGGATTGACAATCTTGTGACGTCTCTTCTTTGTTCACTTGGCGGAATTTCATAAACCTTTGATTAAGTCTACAGCTGGGACGTAGCCAGGATTTGTAATAGGGGAGGGGATCTAGGGACATGCTACCGCGAAAAAGTTAGAAAATCTAGGTCTGTTAATGTCTAACTACGAAAAAGGTTTTTTATATTAATTTCACACACGAATGCAATGGAACTAGATTACGGCGTTCGTATTCTGACTAAGGGCTATATGCAAAAGGTAGCGTTGAAAACACTCTAACTAGAATATCTGACCAAACCAGAACAGCTATTCGGACAAAACTGGCTAATCAATTAATGGCGAATTTTAATATTCCCAGCTCCGTTCGTCGTGGTCCAGCGCCAGAACAAGAGACCAAATTCGTTTTTCGGTGGATTGATGAACAATTTGTTAGAAATCAGCTCAGAACCCTGAAAACAAAGTAGGCCATTGGCTTAGATCAGATAAGCGCTAGACTTGATGTGAACAACTACAGACCGATCACAGTCCTGCCTCAGTACAATTAGCAAGATTCTTGAAAGGTCAGTGCATGGTCAGCTCTATGAATTTCTTTGGAAAGTAAGAGTTTCATACCGAGAACCGAAGGTTGAGGTATGAAACTGACTTATATCACATTTGGCGAGGTTTTCTCAAATAGAAAGGAGGTTTAAAACTGAGTTATAAACCACCCTGTAACTGTTATAAACCTCAGATTTATGATTAATTCTCCTATTGTTTGATCCCTATGAAGAACAAAGAAAACCGTGTCAAGTGTGATATAAGAGAATATTCTGACCCCAAAACAAAGGGTACCTTTGTAACAGATCTCAAGTAACTGTAATAGACAACCAGTACTCCTCTACTCAATATGTACCTGTTGGAGTGCCTCACGGAAGTATTCTTGGTTCCCTGCTCTTCCTAATATACATTAACAATCTTCCAAATTGTCTGGAATCCTGTGAGATATTTATTTATGCTGACGACGCAGTCATTTACTTCTCTTCGTCATCCCCGCGTATTGTTGAACAGACACATAATAGTTCCTCTCTTACGCGCGCTGATTCATTGAAGTACCTAGGTGTGACTATAAACCAAACCATGACTTGGTGCGATCATATAGATAATGTTATTTCTAAGGCGAATCAGTGCATTGGCCTGTTGAGGCGCATAAGGCATCTTTTACCGTTGCATGCTCGTTTAACTTTTTATAATTCGCTTACTTTACCAATTTTAGATTATGCAGATAGTTTGGGGAGATAAAAATAACATTACACTTATGGATTCCCTTCAGGTTATTCAGAGTAAGGCCGCCAAAGTAATATTAGGTTTACCAGTCTTCTCTTCTTCGAGAGAAGCTTTAAATCAGCTAGGTTGGAAAATGCTCAAGGTATACGTCGTAAATTCCATCGCTGTACCACGGTCCATAAATTACGTAATGGCCAAATTGACTACGATTTTAATTTTATAACAAATAGAGAAGTACATAATTATAATACCTGAAGAACAGATGACATACCTCTGCACAAACCCAAGAGAAACTGGGGGAAGCAGCGGTTCACTCGTCACGCCATAACGGATTGGAACAGTATACCTTTAGAGATTCGTAGTATTAGCTCTTTATCGTGTTTTCAAAGTAAGCTTAAAGATTACTTATAATTATCGTTCTTAGCTAAATTAGATTTGCTTCATGACTTTTTACTACGTCTTTAATTAGTGTTTCCATCATCATAGTTTTTTTGTTTTTTTTTGTTTGCAGTTTTATCTTTTATCTTGTTATTTGTTTTTAAATTTTATAGTTTTTTCATGGTCTTCGGGATAGGATCTTTGTATGTGAATTCATATATTATACCCCAAAGATTCTCGACTGATCGGGTTGATGTCTGCTGAGTTAGCTGGCCATTCTGCTTTCTCAATAAAATTGGGCAAGTTCTTTTCGCACCATATTTGCGTGGCCTTAGCTGTGTGAAGTGGTTCCCCGTTTTGAACGAATGTCATGTTACGGTTAAGAGCTGAACAGTTTCTTTTAACTGCTGTTTCATTTGTAGATTTACGGCGAAGAAGAGGCTTAATTAACTTCTTTCTCTAGTATGTTGGTTATATAATAATCAGCAGTCTGTCCTTGTGGAATACAGTGAAGATCGATCAGACCGAGGCCTGTCATTCCGCCACAGATCATCCATTTCGAGCTTTGCTTGACTTAGTAGGCAGGAGTACTTGGCTCTCTTGCGATCCCCAGACAGATACTTCGGACATTCGTCAGAAAAGAGAATATCATCCCATTTTTCTGCAGTCGGTTTTCTGTATTTTTAGCGAATTTTAGCCGAGCTACGCGTTGTTTTGCAGTCAACAGTGGCTTCCTTTGCCTTGTCAAGGACTTCTTAGCTGCTTCGTTTAGGACCTTTTACGGAATCAATTTGATCACGGCAAAATCAATTTCCTCACGGCAAAATCAATTTCAGCCGGCGGAAGTGATCTTCGCGGCGGAAGTGATTTGAAATATTTCCATAATGCACCAGACGTTGACGATAGAGTTGGAACTACTCGTGACTGCGCTCGTGTCAGTGTGCAGTGAACAAAGTATTTACAACTACAATACAAAGAAAAAGTATTTTTGAAATATTTGTGAAATTGAACTTGAGTTTGTTAAAAAGGACACACCAAGCAAAGAAAGGAATCACACTATAGTCAACGATGCAAATGTATCCTCTCATAAAGTAACTGTAAAACACAGGGTATTTTCCCATGAAAGTAGTCCATTTGAGCCATTGGCTCCAACTTCAGTTAGTTTCTCGTATAGTTGATTTGAATTCCCTCAGTTTGATTATCGCTTTATTTTAACATCTCTGTGATTTAGAGTAAGCGTACCTTAGGTCATCTGTGGAACTCTAGTGTTGATAAGCTCAAATGTTTTTGTAAAACAGTCTGTGAGTTTGAGAAGCCGGCATAGAAGAGCTTTCTCATAAATAGGAATTACAATTTTTTCTTGCTATTCATATAGTTTTAGCCGGACATTTCCCCAGTTTTTTATCTATTTTCAATCAAATTCAAAGTCTGAATATGTGATTGCATTGAATTTATTACACTGAATTTATATACTTGAATTGCCAGTATTCTGTTGTTCAAATCCTGCGTTATCACAGTCATGTCATAAAAACAATAGACCACGTTTTTATGTTCTTACTGGCGAAATAAAGCACGACTTGGGAGGTTTGGAGCTAGAACACCTTCGGCTTATGATTTTCAAGCATTTATCTCTGAAACTAGATATCGTCCTAAACTATGACTGATTGTGCGTGTGTACTAACAGTGATCTGACTGTGTGCATACCGAATAGCGATGTGAACACAGGTAGCCCGAAAATACAAACAAAGGGTACCTTACTGAAAACACAGGTAACCCGATATACTGAGCCAAGCTAGGGTAACACAGGTAACCCGAAAATAAATAGAAGAAACCGCACTCGAAATAACTTATCCTAGGATAAGACTTCAGGTAGCCCGGAAATACAAAGAGAGGGTACCGCACTGATAACGCAGGTAACTCGAACTACTAAGACGATTCACAATTATTATTATTATTTTATTATAGTTTTCGTTATGCACTTGTGTTCACTCGTGTTCTGACTCGTATGGAGGTTTAGATCAGATCATCATAGTATTTGAATCCGAACATTTGTGAGCTACCTGTGTTATCCTGGCTTACTTGAAGTCACTTTCTTTACATTAAAAACAAGTGCAGAAATGTTAAAACGAAAATAAACAAACCACAGGTAGCCCAATATCAAGCAATTTATTTGAAATATTAGAAATATTGTTTTTGTATGGTTTAATACTACTAGCTTGTTATATATTCAAGAGCAATTAATTCTCAAAAGATCAGAAAATATAAATAGTTTAGCTTACAGTTATAATAGATTAGAGTTTGGGCTACCAAGCCGTTTGGTTTTGGTGCAAATAGGTAAACCACAGGTAGCCCGAGACACATAACATGCTGTGCAAATTATAAAAAAAATTGTTTTGGTCATTTGTTTTATTACACATTGTTTTGACTCATGGTCGACTAACTCATACAGATACCTTTCAAACCACCTCAGAGAAAAAAACGTAAAAATGTTTTGAAATACAGTTAAGACGGTAATAACGTTTTCAGAGTATGGGCTACCTGTGTTATTTCATATTCCCACCTTTTTCGCGCGCAGAGTTGGTGTCATTTATGGAAAGTTCAGCAGAAAATGGAAAGTATCTGTTCAAGATTTCGTACCTCCATGCCCTTTAGGAGAGCTTCATGTTGAGGAAACAACTGCCCATAAAACACGCCTCAAGAATAAAATAATTGAACATTACAACGTCGATGTCCAAGACCACACCGATGGAAGAAACACAATTCTGGCATTCAATGAAGGCATGACAAAGCTTATCAAAGATGCTATAGCCAATCGAGATTACGGCTCGGAAGCATTTACACTGGCAAAGGCTGCAAAGAACATCCGAAATGAAGTGTTTAAGGCGACAAGATTTCGATTCAGTCGTGATTTGACCGATAACTGCCAGTCCAGGTCAGTACCCCCTAGTCTATCATGCTTAATTGCGATGTTGCTTAATGGTCCGAGTATAAGAAACCAAGATCCCGATGATTCTCAAGCTTGTCTGACCATTGCACAGTTGCTGGTTTACAATATGAAGAAGAGAGCTCCATCGCCTGATAAAGCAATGCGCCATGCTATAGAGAGGGAAACACCGTTACCTCTGTACATTGGCTGACCATTCACGCCCAAACCAGAAGTAAGAAGCTCGTCAATCAAATGAATGCCCTCGGCCTGAGCGTTAATTACAGCAGGGTAGATGAAGTATTGAATGGGCTGGCGACATTGGTTTGTAACCATTTCAAGACTAATGGTGTAGTTTGTCCTCTGGCAATGATTAAGAAGAGCGGACTATTCACTGTTGGAGGGATCGACAACATTGATCATAACCCATCATCTACAACAGCACGGGGGTCGTTCCATGGAACTGGAATAAGTTTATTTCAAGCTCAAACTGAAGAGTCTATCAATCAAGCTAGTAATGAGCCAATTGATATTTGCTCTCCTGATTTACTAAGAGATATCACGAGTATTCCATCGTTCCAATTGTGGCCTTCGATATATCGCAGGTAAATGTTCCCACCAATTTAAGGGCGAGCTGTAGCCAGGATGATGGTAGCCTTCTTGCAGATTCGATTTCCAAGGAACACCAATGACTAGAACACTGTCGAGAAAATCTCAACACAGAGTTTGCTAAAGGTATTTATCTATCATGGGCAGGATACCATGCCTCTTTGACAGAATCCGGCAACCCTCTACCTTGTGTCAGCGGTATCCTCCCATTGTTTGACGAGAAAGCTGCCAATGTCAATGATAAAGCACGGCCTGAATGTTCAGAGAAAGGCAACACAATCCAGGTCAACCCAGGTCAAATCCCTGTAACTGCTTGTGATCAACCTCTTTTCGCCATCGCAAAGACAATCCAATGGCAGTGGCCTGAAAAATATGGCGAAGACGTTCATGTTGTGATGCTAGGTGGCCTCCACATCGAGATGGCTCTGTGGTCTGTTTGCGGCGACCTCTTGGATGCATCAGGATGGCCTGATGCTCTGACGGAGGCAAGAGTTTCTTCATCGGGTACCGCCGACTCCTTCCTCAAGGTGACTCACTTGACAAAAACACGACTGGCTCATCAGATAACATGCGCCGCACCACATAAGCTGATGCATGATGCTTTTGAGCATCTAGATGGTAATACTGATGGCTCCCAGAAGTGGCGTGAAGGTATGCTGCAGTCTATTACAACCTTCAAGTTTTGGAACATGATTATGGATCTGGAACTCTTAGTAGTGACATTTGTGAAAGCACATGGTGAGAAAAACTTCGCTTTGTATATAGAAGTGCTCGAAGTACCTGCTCCTTGGTTCTTTGCCCTGGACCACACCAATTACGCCAGGTGGGTGCCCGTCCATATCAGAGATATGAAGACCTTGCCAGATTCGATCCATGAAGAATTCAAGAAGTCTTGGGTAATTTCCAAGTCCGGCATGTATGTCAATCGATCAGACGCACAAACAGAATAATTCCATCTTGAAAGGTGCGGGCGGAGTTATCGGACTAACATGCAGAGAACCGGCTTGGTATATAACGTGTTACAAGATACAATGATACGGAGATACCAAGATACAGTGATACGGTGATACGGTGATACAGTGATACAGTGATACAGTGATACAGTGATACAGTGATACAGTGATACAGTGATACAGTGATACGGTGATACAGTGATACAGTGATACGGTGATACAGTGATACGAACATCTCAAATTTCCTTTTTTTTAAGCGGACGCGAAATGGCCCCGCTAAATACAGGTTTCTGTATGAAACGGACTGTTGTATGGGTCACTTGAGCTCTTGCAGCCGTGGCGTGACGCTAATTTAACGGTATTATCTTACAGCATGACTGCTTTGTCTGACTATTTTGTTATTTAATTTTAACTTTTGAACGTTACGCATTTAACATTGAACCACTTTATTGCCCTTGTTGAAGAAAGGTTTTTGCAACACAAATACGAAATTAACGCTGAAAGCTTTATTCTCATTGGCAACTAGATTTAGGGACGGACCATTTGAAAATTGATGGAGAGGGGGCCCGGTTTTTTTTGTTCGAATTTTTTTTACGACTTCTCAGTTGCTGCAAAAACATTTTCTGGCATCAGAACCTTGCACGATTTTGTTAAAGTTTCGCCCTTGCTTGATTTTTTTTCTGGGTGATATTGCAATTGGCTCGCTCGATTATTTTCTGTGCAAATTCGGTTTGCTCGTTTTTGTTTTTTGTTATTTGGGGGGGGGGGGGGGGGGGGATGGGGAGGGGGATTTTGACGCGATCCCGTTTCTCCGATCTAGTGAGATGGCTTTCAGAAGCTCCAACTCCAAAAATATTTTATGGTTGCTTTGTCGCATTTCGGAGGAATCGTATTACAAAAATCAAAATTCGATTTGGTTATCATGCTTTCGGTGAAAAGGCGAAAACATAAATCCGACTAGATATAAGGGTAGATATGCGGGAAACACCGCCAAGAGCTCTCTTTTTAGAATTTCCCATTTTTGTTTTGCAGCAGAGTTATCAATTGACAATGTGTAAAAACTTCAGACAAATCGAATCAATTCTTCTTGAGTTTAATAGAGCTTTTTAAAAACTCTATTTTGGTTGAAAATCGAAAGCGTAGAAAATAGCCCAAGATTTCCCGAAAATGCAATGTTCATTTCCGATCAAAGCTACGCGCCGCATCGAGAATATCTAGTTTTCTTATGACTTGGAAAATGGAAAAGACGAAAGGTCCTCGAGGGACAAAGCCAAATCGAACACCTATAAATGACAAAGGAAGGGCACAGAACTGATCAAAGGCCTTAAATGCCAGTGACAGCGATTTGCAGGAGTCTGAAAGGTCCTGAAACAGCACGGCAAATAGCGAGATCGTGGTGTTGGTTTCAAGCGATTCAGAGTTTTAATATGTTTCCATCTAAGCTTTCTTGGAAACAAATCTTCCCTCGGCTGGTTCCTATCAATCAGATCAATTCTTCTTTATGTTCAGATGTGGACCACTCGGCACTCTGTCTGAACTTGTCGGGTTTTGCGAGGCTCGTAGTCGTATGCATTGTTTGGCCTTGTTTTGCTTCTTTCCAAGCTAAGGGCATCCTGCTGGAACTTAGCCCTGCTGGAACATTTAGCCCTGCTTGCTTTTTGGAAGACATAAGGCCAACAACCCATGGTCGGGGCTGGAAAAACGTTTCTCAATAAACATGAAATGAATTTATGCTAGCTTTCGTTACGGGCGAGTGAGCACATGTCATGTGTTAATTGACCTGCTGTCAATCAAACAGAACTTTCTACTTCCGGTTAAAAACTTCCTTTTGCGTACTGATTTTTTGGTATGTGAAAAATTGCTGCCGTCTCCTCCGGAGGAACGAACCGGAGGAGACGGCTGAAATTCAGGCTAGCCAAAACTACATTTCTGTGGGAAAGCATTTCCCCCCCCCCATTTTTATATTTGAGATCTTCGTATCACTGTATCACTGTTATCACTGTTATCACTGTTATCACTGTATCACTGTATCACTGTATCACTGTATCACTGTATCGCTGTATCACTGTATCACTGTATCACCGTATCACTGTATCGCCGTATCACTGTATCACCGTATCACTGTATCACCGTATCACTGTATCACCGTATCACCCTATCACTGTATCTTGGTATCTCCGTATCATTGTATCTTGTAACACGTTATATACCAAGCCCAGAGAACCGGGGGCATTTAGAAGGTGGATGGTTGCTGGGCCAGAGGTGGCACGATGTTTAGAAGAGTGTGAAGGCCAATTCATGTCTGCTTCCGGTGACCAGGAAAATAAACAGCACCAGGACTTTCAACACAGAAGGCCTTCCAGGACAATGTTAAGAGTCTTGCTACTACAATTGTTGAGTATGGGAATCCATTCCTAGATGACTGTCCAGAGCTGATTGCACTTTTTACACGAAATTACGCCAACAGGTCAGTTGTACGTACAGTTCAGACTGTAGAGGAAACCGGGCGTTTTCAGAATAGAAAATACGTCAAAGATGTCATCGTCGAGAAAACTGCTGCATGGAGTTCGTGATACCAGCTTTTCAAGCGACAACAGTCAAAACAGGTTTCGAAAGCAACACTTAAGTTATCAGCTTTAAATAGTGACAGATATTTGTTCAGCAGATTATACATCGCAAGCCAGCAGCGAGAATCAGATCTTGATGATTTCTTCAGGCACGAAAACCAGCCATATCGACCAGCATTGCCGGTCAGAGTTTGGCAACCTTTACTTCGGCAAGAAGTCCGACGTTATTCAGTGTATCACTAGAGAGGTGATCCAAATTCCTCCACCTCAGTCATTTGATGTCAAAGTGTTTGACGGGGATGCCATTGTCCATGCACTACCAGTATCATCAGTAGCGACATTTAACGAGTATGCGAAGCAGTCATTCCTGCCGTTTATGAACAGCACTCTGAGCAACACGTCTAGAGCTGATATCGTGTGGGATGAATATCGGTCGGATAGTTTGAAGGAAGCAACACGCGAGAAGAGAGGAACAGGCGTCAGGAGGAAGGTTGCTGGCAATGTTAAGATGCCCCGGAACTGGTCGACATTTTTGGAAGACAGTGCCAACAAGACAGAGCTGTTCGCCTTTTTAACATCAGAAGTTAGCACCGCCTATTTCCCCGAAGAAAAGATCGTAGCGATCACCGCAGGTATGCATTATTTCTTAGTTCCTTAACACTACTCGATTGTGGTGTATTTTAACAAAATAACATTTCTTGTCCTTTTCTGTCTCAGGTGAGAATGTCGCCATAAACAACCAGTCTCAAATGCCAGCATGCAATCACGAGGAGGCAGATACTAGGGTATTTGTCCATGTCCGAGATGCAGTGGAGAAGGGAGCAAAGACTGTGCTGATCCGCACTGTAGACACAGACGTTGTAGTTATTGCTATCACTGAGTTTAGCAACCTTCGTCTGATCCAGCCCAGCTTAAGAATTTGGATCGGATTTGGAATGGGGAAGCATTTCCAGTACCTATCCATTACCAGCATTTGGGAACATTTGGGGTCATGCAAAGCCAAGGCGCTTCCGTTCTTTCATGCGTTGACTGGATCAGACACCACCTCCGCATTCCAGGGAAGAGGGAAAAAGTCAGCCTGGGAAACGTGGAGTGCTTTTCCCGAAGCGACAGAAGCTTTCATCTGTATAACTAACAATGTGGTTCACCCCATAACAATCGACTCACCAGTTTTTGCTGTTATCGAACGATTTGTTATAGTACTTTATGACAAGAGTAGCACTGCCACCAGTGTGAACGCAGCGCGGAGGGAGCTGTTTACAAAGAAAGGCAGAACATTGGAGAACATCCCACCTACACAGGTACGCTGTTGCCCTTTACCGCCACTAGGAAGTATGTTATAGATATCTTTTTTTTTTGACTTCGTAGGATTCTCTTCTTCACCACTGCAACAGAGCAGCGTATCAGGCCAGCGTTTGGGGTTCCTTACGTGCTCAACAGAGAGTTCCTCCTCCCGACGAGTTTGGCTGGCAGAAGAGAGACATTCCAGAGGCATCCAAAGCATGCTCCGAGTTGCTAAAGTATAGGTGCAAGACGGGTTGCACAAGCTCTCGCTGTAAGTGCTTCAAGGCAAACCTTCCTTGTACAGAGCTGTGCACCTGCTCAGGAGACTGTCAAAATTCCGACGATTGACATTCATTTAAATGATATTGTGCGTGTGTTTGTAGACAGTTTGACTTCTGAAACAACCTACAGACAATCCTAGCACGGGGGATGAAATGTTGCTTAATACGGTTACATATACAACTAGGTTCCGCAGCGACACGCACTGCTAGGCCTAAACACTGAGGGCAACCAGATGATAAAGAAAGTAATTAAATGTACTAAGAGCAGTTCGAACAATGCAAGCATGGAGCGATATTATGGAAACAAACGCCCGTTTTTCGTTTCGTGACAAAACCACCCCTCCACTCCTCCTTCAAATCGATATTCCACCTTAGATAACAATTGTGATATTCTATCTAAATCGCATGCTTTCGGTCTCACAAGGCTGTTAAACAAGGTGAAATCGGTGCCAAATCTTTCATCCAATTTTTTTTGTGGAAATGTTTCTTAGACCCATATGCATCTTTCTGCCAAATTTGGTGCCATGAAACCATATAAAAACAATATTTCTCGTATATCAAATAAATTGCTTTATATTGGGCTACCTGTGTTTATCTATTTTCGTTGTGTTAACATTACTGCACTTATTTTTAATGCAAAGAAAGCACTAAATGGAGTACAAAGATAACTTAGCTTTATCATCCTATACGAACATGTACATTTCTAGCTTTTTAACCCAAAACTGCCCCTCCCCTCCTCCCTAAGATTAAAATTGGCCTTCTTTTTACAGCCGAGTTAATACAATGCCTTTATAATCTTAAAGGACACCTCTACGACATCTTTGGGAGCAAAAACCGTACTCTATCGAACAATATTTTCTTGCTTGCTGTCTCCCAAAGCTGTTAAACAAGGTGAAATCAGTGCCTTTACAAATTTACCCCTACCCTCCCCCCCACGGGTCAATGTTTTGGCACCCCTTCTGAAAACGTTTCTTAGACCCATATGCATCTCTGTGCCAAGTTTGGTGCTTGTACGCAAAAGTGCACGATCTTTTCACTATCCGACCTGACTATATCCAGAGACGGAGCTGGGCGATGCTTAGCGTGAAAAACGATGTATGATCTTCGTTTTATCGTCATTAAGTTTCAGATTGTTACTTAGCATCCATCTATCGATGTCTTGGACACAAGCCTCCACCTTCATCCGGGCATGCTCTTGGTCGCCAACAACCGAAGTCTTGAAACTAAAATAAATCTGAGCATCATCAGCGTATAGATGGAAAGATACGCCATGATGCCTCAAGATGTCCCCAAGCGGCGCTGTATAGAGTGAATACAAGAGCGGACCAAGTACCGAGCCTTGTTGAACCCCATAATCCAAGGTACGACTGGAGGAACGGTCGTTGCCAATAGATACAAACTGCTTACGCCCAGTGAGGTAGGACTTAAACCAACTAAGCACACTGCCTTGAATGCCAAAGCGATTGGAGAGTCTGTCAAGTAATATCCGGTAGTCGACAGTGTCGAATGCAGCGGACAAGTCTAATATCAGTAGGATAACGCACCTTTCCTCGTCAATCGCACGTAATATGTCATCCTGTACTCTTAACAACGCAGATTCTGTACTGTGCCCGACTCTATATGCAGACTGAAACGTCGCGATTAATTCATTTGCTTGCAGATGACAGTTAATTTGTGATGCAACAACTCTCTTACATGACTTTGAGATAAAGCTTAAATTAGATATCGGTCTGAAACTCGGAAACGTTTCATAGTCAAGTGATGCCTTTTTTAATAGAGGTTTCAGTAGAGCTTCCTTCAGATTCTCCGGCATAACACCCTGCACAAGTGATAAGTTTACAATCCTTGTTACAACGGGTAACAAAATATCAAGACACCCCTTTAGAATAGACGCTGGAAGTGGGTCCAGTTCGCAGGACCTCGCAGAAGTGGCTCCTATGATGACCAACAATTCTTCACTCGTAACTGAATTAAACTCGCAGAGCTTGACATCAGATACACTGCGTTCGGGGAACGAGGACATGAGCCCAGTAGACCTCTTAGTATCAAGACCAATCCGTATTTTGGATATTTTCTCTGAGAAGAAATCGACAAATGCTTCAGCCAATGCGAATGAATCATCCCACGTAGGAAGTTTAGTTTCAGAATTAAGATGCAGCAACCGGTTGACAGCAGAAAAAAGGCGCTTAGGTTCCGCCGAGTGATATTCAATAAGCCCAGAATAGTAGTGCATTTTTGAGTGAAAAATGCATTCGTTCACTATTTTGCATTGGTTGACGTAAAGTTCCCTGTCGATGGTCAGTCCAGAAGCACGCCAGCGCCGCTCCAATTTTCTTCTCTTCAGCTTTTCCTCTTTAATATTCTCATCGTACCACGGTGCAGCAGGACGCAATGTAATAACACGCGTCTTTAACGGCGCATATTTCTCCAATAGTGCAGACAGTACACGATTATACCGGTCGACAAGAGCAGACACATCATTATCAGCGCCATCCAGGGACACTAAAGGTGAACTCACAATATCCTCCCGCAGCTGTGACAAGTCGACGGACTTGAGTGTGCGATAGCATATGTTCTTAGTTTCGTGAGCAGGCTTTCTGAGGGAGAGAGTACATGAGACCGCGGAGTGATCAGAAATGACTGGATCCGACTTTATGGTGATAGTAGTGGAACTTGACAGCCTTTATTTCTAGTTGTACTTTATTGCGCCAACACATGTAGATGGTAGAATTCTTTCCACTTTGATCGACTGTATGTGCGTACTTTCGCATCTGATTGTGCGTTTGTAATGTGCCAAACACGCAGATGTATGAGAGAGTCCGCGTTAAAAATATACGCCGGAGTTCAAGCTGCGTGCAGCTTCTTGTTCTGTTCAATACTTATTACTTATTGCCCGATTACTGGACGAGAATATTGGCTGAGAGGCGATATTATTTGATGAGGAATTAATGAGTAGTACCTTTATTTCTAATTGTAATCCTAGAATAAGGAAACACACCCTTTACAATCAGACAGAGAACCAAAATCTTCTGCATTTGTAAAGGGACCTGAAACAACCATAGCTAGGAGCTGATCAAAGTCAAGACCCAGCTAAGGGGTCAGCTAAACACAGATCGAATTGGAATTTAGCGTGTTGGTTTTTGTGGAGGGGGGTGTTACTGTACTATAGCCGCACATATACTGGACTAGACATCACTAATTCCGAAGTCACTGATAAATCCAAAAAGTCACACAGCATTTTGCACTACCCACATGAACTGCCAATCCCAACTCAATGGCCATTTTCACGGATGTTAGTTCTTTTAACTTTTTATTTTAATTCATTATTATTAAAAGTGACAGCGTGGTTCAAAACACACAAATTAGAATATCTTAATAACAGTTGATTTTCGTTTCATCGCAACCTCGTCACCAGGGTCTTCTCGGTCAGATCCAAGATGGCGGCCGCCATCTTGGATCTGACCGAGAAGACTCTGGAGACGACCCAATGCATGCCTGTTTCCGGAGAACAGCAGTTTTTATTTGCTGGGAGTCGGGAATTGCTAGGTTCATGGAATTTACCGGGAAATTATTGATATATCGGGACAAACTGAAAATAAATCGGGTCAACTAAGATAGCCCCAAAGCTACACAATAGATTCATCACCCAGTAATATATTTTCGCCTGCCAAAGCATTCGTTCGTTCTTTCGGTCAGCGGAGCTTTTCGGACAGATCACGTGATCACAATAATCCAAACAAAATGGCGGCGGGAAGCGAAGAAAGTAGTATAGCTGTTCTACTACCGGTATCATGCTGAAAACAGATAAACTACTGCGACTGAAGACAAGAAAAGGACGGCTCTTGAATGTAGTTCGTGAACACTACCTTCGTGACGACATCCCATGTCATAGCGCTCTGTGTTCTAAATGTGAACACGCCATTCCAGGTAAGGTACAAAAAACATGAATATCGTACTGGCATTTTAATACTCCCAAAAGCAAATTTAAGTTAATTAAAATTAAGAAGAAGAAAAACATGTAGGAGAACAGCCAAGGCAAAGATCAGACAAACAAACTTCTAAAAAAAAACTAACTATTTTCGGCTCTTTCTGATCTACATGTACATTGTAGCTATACATCAAATGTGTCAAGCTAATATAAACAGGGGGATGATTTTGGTGTCGGTACCAGGGGCGGATCCACGATTTTTGAAGGGGGTCTGGCTGTCATAGTTTTTTTGTTCGGAAACATGCATTGCCTCTGTAAAATGCTGCAATGTTTTGTTTACCCTTGGCCTTGGATATTGAGCCTTTAAGGCTTATTAGGCCTCTAGCAGATTCTGCTAATGATCTGAGCATTCTCCACGCTACTAAATTCTACATTCATATGTTCTCTACACTCGATGCTCAACTCACTTGTTGAATTTTATGGAGGGTGGAAAACTGGAGAACCAATTAGAGAAAAACCCTCAGAGCATGGATGAGAATCAACACACTCAACTCACATAAGATGCCGCATTTGGGAGTCAAATCCGAGTCACAGTACGAGTGGTGAGAGGCAAGCACTTGCACGCTGCATCACCCAGTTCCCCAGCCTGTTGTTGCATGTGTTTTAATGAATAACATGTGCATACAAATGTACTTGCCAAATGTGGGACATGTCATGGAGTTGAAGAAAATCTTCTTTCACTTGCATGCATATTTGCAGCTAAAAAGGCTGTGAAAAGGGAAATGCAGGGCAGAAACAAAAATGGGAGTAATTGCAGAATAACCCCCTTCCAGATACAACGTATCAAATCAGGGTTCACAGGAAATGCATAATTAACCTGGATGTAAGTACATGTAACATGTCAAGATCTTAATGAACAGATCTGATAGGATATTGACAGGATTTTTGCCGTGATCTTAGCTGAGATCCTGCAGGACCAAATCCCTGTCAAATCTTGTCTGATCCTACAAATCCTAATATGTATATACCAGTACATGTACACAATATTTTATTCATTGAAAAAGACTCTGACTTCTGACTTGTATTATATGCTGATTGGCACTGATTGGCTCAATGGATGGTTTGTTTTAAATCAGCACTGTGATTGGTTCTCATTGTCTAATAAAAACATATAACCATAATAACCATGTGTCCATTACTCAATGGATGCATACTGCCCATTTACCATTTCTTCAAGGGCATGCATAAATGGTGTTGAAAATTCTGATGGATTATTAGTCTGTGTGCATGGGATAATGTAGTTAAATTCAGTTATCTCAGTTAATTTTGTTTGAACTAGGGAATTTTTTGAATTCACTTTAATACTAGATTTTTGTACAGTAACCTCAATCGAAGGGCTGTGTGCAAAAAGGGCGGAAGAGGGAGGATTTATTTTAGTACACTGACAAATTCCCTAGTTCAAAAAATATTTTACTGACAGAGGTGAAATTTGAACTACAGCATGTAATATTACCTTTCTTGCAGATGCCGTGTTGCTGTCGTCAGACCTGACACATTACGCTGTGCCGGATTGCCAAGTATGTACATTTATTATATTATGATTTGGCATTTTTGAGTGCAAATACAGGATAAATGAGTGCAAATATGCAAGCGTATTTAACACAGTTCATGAACTGTTTGCACATGTTTATTTGACTCTTAAAAGGTTTTGTAAGCACGAGAGCCAATCAAAATGGGGCTGTTTGAGTAATAGCCAATCAGCATTTAGTGCGCGAAAACAGATTTGGCTTCAAAAAGGCTGATAGTTACTTTTCCGCTCTCAAGATAGTTTCTTCAAACAGAGCTGCAAAGCTGTCAAATAATAAACAATTTACTACATGAAAAGTTGTGTAATTTACGGCTAGGAATTTTTACTCCTCAATTTTATTTTTCTCGCCTTTCAGTCTTGAAAAATTAAAACCGACTCGTAAAAATACCCAGTTGTATTACACAACTTTCCGTGTAAATACACGTATTGGCCACTGGAAATGAGTAGGGGACTGGGACCAAGTGTGGAAAATTAATGTGATTAAAAATGAACCCAAAAATGAGAAAGATTACATGTACATCAAAATTAATAACTTTACTAAATTTTAGGAATTGTTTGGGTGAACATGAACTAAATGGCAAGCTAATTTATGAGTTACTACAATAAAAGAAAAATGTAGAATATATGTAAAGGGGGGGGGGGGGGGCATGCACAGTGCACGACGAAAATGAAAAAGCCGCTTGCTCTTTGGGCAAGCTATTGTCTGGGTTTAGTAGCCTGAAGTGCAACCGGTGAACAGGAATCACTAGCCCGATAAGCTGAACTGCCAGCCCTAGGCTATTGGACAGCACTTACGTCGTGCCCTGATGCATCCCCTTTAACCATACATTCTTTCTTAACTACTGGTAATATTCATTTTTTAATCAGAATAAATTACCACACTTAGTCCCAGTCTCCTACTCGTTTCCAAAGTGGCCAATTGCCTGTGGTTTCTTTGTGATGAAAAAAGCGACAGAGTAACAGTAGTATTAATCTAGAATCCCAAGTTATTACCCATACATTTGACAACATTGATTAGAGTACTTTAAGCCTGCATGGAATTTGGTCTGCATTCTTTTCATTTTGGGATTTGGAATATGATAAAATTTGAATATGGGCAGATATGCTGCAACAGATGGACCATACATGTATGAAATAGTTATTTACTTTACAGGTATAATATAGTTATATTATTATTAAGTATATTGTAACGGACCTAGATTTCCAATACACAAGACAGTAAGTTAGCTGAAAGTCGTTTATTCCTTGATAGAGAGAGAAAGAGACGCTTTCTTATGGCGCGCCGAATGGTCCAAAAATAAAAATCGCTATTGTAATCACATAAAAATATGTTATCACCAATATGTTGTCAACTGTCCTCGTTTTCATTAGTCAACGCTAATGAAAACGAGGAGTTTTTTTTTATCACCAGAGTTTTTTTTGATCACCAGAGTTTTTTTCGATCACGAGAGGTTTTTTCGATCACGAGGGTTTTTTTTGATCACCAGAGTTTTTTTCGATCACGAGAGGTTTTTTCGATCACGAGAGGTTTTTTTGATCACCAAAGTTTTTTTCGATCACCAGAGTTTTTTTCGATCACCAAAGTTTTTTTCGATCACCAGAGTTTTTTTCGACCACCAGAGTTTTTTTCGATCACCAGAGTCTTTTTCGATCATCAGAGGTTTTGTGAAACAACAGGGTATTTGATGGCAATCAACAGAGGTTAAGTTATTGATCGAGGTTTTGAGTAGCGTTGACAAATGAAAACAAGGACAGTTGACAACATATTGGTGATAACACATTTTTATGTGATTACAATAGCGATTTTTATTTTTGGACCATTCGGCGCGCCATACTTTCTCTTGCTCAACAGCTAATTAATCGATCCTGATATCTTGAGAGCCCTGTGTCACAAGACTCTTACAATTCCACAGATGACAATAATACGAGCTAGTCTAAAACATTTACATACATAGTTAGTGACAGACATGAACCGTCACACTACTCCCTCCCTTGAGAGGACGTGATCCCACATCCAAGGTAAGAAAAGGAAAACAACAGACAATAACAAAAAGTGACTCCACTTGAAAAGTCTGATCAACCAAAATCGTAAGCCGTAGCCCATGTGGGAGGTCTTCTGGTACGCATTGTCTAGTGGAACTACGTTCTGGCCCTTGAGGGACAGGCATGTTCGCAGTTTTCTCCTTTGGTGGGTTCTGTCAGCTAGTCCGGTCCTCGTATGCTTTCAATCGATTATGGTACACAATATTGGCCTTCGACTTCAGTCCCTTTTGTATCCTGAAGGTGAGGTCGTCAATTCAGCCGATTACCAGAAACGGTCCCTCGTACACATTGTTTTGCAACTTTGGGCTGAGACCCTTCCTCCGCTTCGGGTTGTGTAGCGATACTGCATCCCCGCGGTTGAAGGTGTTGTGATGCACTCCGCGATGGTCGTAGTAGCGTTTCTGCTGGTCAGTTTCAATTTTGAGGTGACCTCTCGCTAACTTGTGTACGCAGTCTATGCGCTCTCTGAGCCTTGCAGCATATTCCGTCTTGTCCGTGGGAGTCTTCTCCGGTTTTGACCTGCCAAACACCAGGTCAACTGGTAGCGAAATCTCGCGGCCCAGCATCATGAGACTCGGTTAACAGCCTGTGGTTTCATGTACCAATGACCTGTAAGCTAGCCTGCAGGCAGAACATGCAGGCGCTTTTCCGATACGAGCGGAGCGAGTTCTGTTACCGATCCGAACGAAGCGCCTGCCGCCATCTTACGGAAATTTGAATTCTGCCCCTTTTCTGCATGGATTAACATGATTATTAAACATGTCAATCAAACTTTGTGTGCTCGTAACTTTGTCGGTATCTAAGATATGTAGTCAAAACATTGCACAGTTCGTTGTTATTACCTTTATTTCTCCTGTCCAAGTCTCTACAGTGTGGGATTTATTCACGACCACGGCCTCTATAAAGTCGCTCGATCAGTCCCCGCTCAGTTTTTCCTTCATCAGTTCATTTACTCGACCCTGACTGACTCTTTCACTCGAACAGCCTCTGACAGCAGAAGCGAAATTACTTTAGGGAACTCCGTAATTTCCTTCAGTTCTGCGTCTAGATCGTAGAGGGAGATGGCTTTTAAGTCTCAGTGTATTTAGTTTCGATTAATTGATCCTTCACAATGCTTTGCAAATGGTATCCAGTCGTTTCGCCACCAAGTCGTTTCGCCACCAGTCGTTTCGCCACCACTTTCTAGTCGTTTCGCCACCACTTTACGGTCGATTCGCCACCACTCAAAGTCGATTCGCCACCACTCAAATATGAGTCGATAATAAGTTACCGATCGACTCACTTCGCAATAGAGCAGTTTTCGAATGAGATTACAGAACAATGAACAGTAATGACAAAGCTAATGTACTGATATAACTGGTTTCATACATTTTTCCCTTATTTTCAAAAAGGTTCAGGCTTATGGGTTGCAGGTCCCATATAGCAGTGACGATGGGACCTACAAGTTCATCAGACGGATCATGGCGCTGCCATTCCTACCACCGTCTGAAATAGAGCCGATGTTCGAGAGAATGAGAGCTGGAGCGACAACAGCCCCCCTGCAAGACCTCGTGGCCTATGTTTCCAAGACGTGGATTCATGGCACAACATGGCCCCCATCCAGCTGGAGTGTGTACCAGAAGGCGATAAGAACTAACAATGACGTGGAAGGATGGCACAACGCCCTAAACAGACGAGCATCAGGGAGATGCCAGCTTCCTTTGTATCTCCTGATTAATTTACTTCACCGAGAGGCATCATTGACATCCCTGAACATTAGGTTAGTTTCAGAAAAAAAGCTGAAGCGTATTCAGAGAAAGAAATATAGACAGATGCAAGCGAAGCTATTCGAACTTTGGTCCGCGTTCGAAAATAACGAGAAGACTGTAAGGCAGCTGTTGAGAGCATGTGCCCACCTATGCTCAGGACCAGTACATTGATTGTATTCAGTTCCACTTTTTGTAAATAATATATATGTACATGTATATATGAAGATAAAAGATGTATAGAATAAACATATCTTATAAAACTTTGCGTTGTGCACTAAATGCATAAGTGATAATAATAATACCACAGAGGACAAATTAATCCCTAAGTTCAACTTGAAATGTCACGCGTAATAATTACGTAATAATTTCACATGTGAAATTTCAAACCGTTAAAATATTATTTTTTCTGGATCGTAATTTGCCCTCCATAATATTAATTGGTAATCAAATAGTGACTCGTAGGGGTGGGCTGGGGCCAAACCAAACAGCAATTTACATAATCACCCAGGGCTCGGTGACACGAGCTTAGCCAGATTCACACCAATAATTATTACAAGCACAACTTCAAGTACGGCCGTGACGGATTCGCCGTGACGCGATGTCACAAGATGGCGGCTATTGTTCGAGCAAGGTTTGAGGTTTGAGGTTTGAGACTTTAAGAGCTGAGAGGGATTTGTTGAGAGTTCTTGCTTGCTTGGCAGAGTATTATACCTAATTTGTGTGAAGGTACACAAGTCCCGTGTGTTTGAGTTTCATGTCCACACGTTTGAAGTTTCATGTTCGAAGTTTCATGTTCGAAGTTTCATGTTCGAAGTTTCATGTTCGAAGTTTCATGTTCGAAGTTTCATGTTCGAAGTTTCATGTTCGAAGTTTCATGTTCGAAGTTCCATGTTCGACTTTGAGTGGTGGCGAATTACCGTTTATTCCCTTTCAAATAAACTACACGCTTACTTCAACCGTTTTCCCGTGTATGAGTCGATCGGTAACTTATCGACTCATATTTGAGTGGTGGCGAATCGACGTATCGGCTAAATAAACTACACAGCACGCTTACTAGAATTACCGTTTATTCCCTTTCAAATAAACTACACGCTTACTTCAACCGTTTTCCCGTGTATGAGTCGATCGGTAACTTATTATCGACTCATATTTGAGTGGTGGCGAATCGACTTTGAGTGGTGGCGAATCGACCGGAAAGTGGTGGCGAAACGACTAGAAAGTGGTGGCGAAACGACTGGTGGCGAAACGACTTGGTGGCGAAACGACCGCAATTCCTTTGCAAATAGGACAATGCCGAAGCGCTACTATACTCCTGTCTGACTCGACTTCCACGGCAAACAGTTGGAAAATAAGGCTTTCACCTGTTGGAAAACCACCAAAATATCTCGCCTAGCAAGTACAAATGTAGACTATTCACTGCCTGCTTTGTTCTTCTAAATACTTTCCTGGATTAACGCTCAACCGCTCTCTTGTCGCCGCCATTTCAGTCAGTTCGCAGGAGGATGTGCGACATTTCGTGACACATGACAGCGATGACAGTTAATTGACCAATCAGTACTTCCCGTTCAGATTCTGAACGGGAAATGAAAATGTATAAGGGCTGGCTGCAGGCCCTCCTTCTTCTCTCTCGTGCCACTCCTTTTTCCATTTTAACGCGGCCAAATCGTTTTATCACTTCCTTTGCGTTGAAATAACACTGAGGGCCTGTTTCGCAGGCTACCTGTAAGCCATCATTGCAATCGGTAAATGCTCATCCCAGTCGCGTTGCTTGTCTGAGACGAACTTAGACAGCATTTCTTCTAGCGTCCGGTTGTAGCGCTCTACCATTCCATCCAATTGCGGGTGAAGCGGAGTCGTGCGAGTCTTCTCGATACCAAGTTGAGAGTGCACATCTCCTGGAACACATTCGATTCAAAATTGCTTCCTTGGTCGGAGTGCAATTGTCTTGGTACGCCAAATCTTGATACAAACTCGTCGACCACTTTCGTGGCTATTGTCACAGCTTCTTGATTTGGGATAGCATACATTGTATGGCTCGGTCCACTTCGTGAAATAGTCAGCAATGACTAATATGTACTTGTTTCCTCTGTCTGACTCAGGTAAGGGGCCTAAGGCGTCAAGTGCCACCCTCTCCAGCGGGCCGCCAACGTTGTAATTCTTTAGCGAAGCACGGGGCATTTTCCTGGGGCCTTTTCCGCGCGGTACAAAGGTCGCACCTTCGGCACCAGTCCTTCACATTCTGTGTGCTTCCATACCAGTAAAACCGTTGTTTCACGCGTCCCGGAGTCTTTGTCCAGCTGTTTTATGGTCATGCATCTGCGTCCCAGAGTCTTTGCCCAGCGGTTTTATGGTCATGCATCTGCCTCATGACGTCCTCTCTTAATCTCTCTGGCAGTACCAGCTGCCACTGTACTGTGTCACCTGCTTCGGACTCACATCGCTGGTAGAGTACACCGTCCTACTGACTCCAGTATGCCTTCACTGCACCGTTCTCAGGGGAGATTACTTGCCACCCCGGTTGAACCTTGGTAGACTCTTTCCAGTCGATTATCTGTGCCAAGTCAGAATCAGCAGCTGCTCATCTCGGAGTTCTTTTTTGGTCCGTCCTCGTACCCAGGCTTCGGTCTCTGGTGTTGTTATCTCCCTCTTCTTGGGCCGCGAAGTTCGGACTTATAAGGCTGTGTCGCAGGATTCCCGTTGCTGCTTCTTCTCTGGAGAGAGATTCTCAACCCGTTCCATTGCCAATTAACTGAATCTGATTGTTGTTGCAAGAAATCTTCCTGTTCTGCACGTTCGCAGTACCTGCAATCCGCACAGGGCTTCCTAGAGAGGGCATCAGCGTTTGTATGGTTCTTTCCGCTACGGTGTTTACTCACAAAATCTTGGTCCGTAGAGATAGTGGTGGAAGCGCTTTACCGATTTCACAACCGCTTGTAGCTCCTTCCTGGTGACACAGTAGTTTCTTTCGCTTTTGGTCAGGCTACTACTGAAGTACGCCACTACCCTCTCCTCTCCACATTGGACCTGTGAAAGCACAGCGCCTATTCCTTCATTGTTAGCGTCGGTATCGAGGATAAAGGCGTCCACACGTATTGGATACGCTACCACTGGCGCAGTGGTAAGTGGTACTTTCAGCTTCTGGAAGGCCTCGTCACATTCCTTCGCCCATATAAATCTCTTCCCTTTCTCCGTCAACTGGCGAAGGAGCTGCGCGGTCTCTGCAAAGGACTTCACGAACCGCCTGTAGTACGAGCAGAGTCCAAGGAAACTGCGTAGCTCTGTCACTCCGGATGGTACTGGACATTCGCAAACTGCTTTCAACTTCTCTGGATTAGTGGAGATCCTTGTACCGCTGACGATGTGCCTCTGACGATGTGCCTCAAGAATGTCACAGATTCTTAGAACAGATGACACTTCTTGGGACTCAATTTCAGTCCAGCTGACCTCAGGCGCTTCAAAACTTCACACAATCTCTGTTTCTCGTCTTCAAACGTAGACGCGTGGATGATGATGTCAAGATATGCCAAGCAAACGTCCCATGGTAGACCGGATAACACTCTCTCCATTAGCCTTTCGAAGGTAGCAGGGGCATTACAGAGCCCAAAAGTCATTACTGTAAACTGGTAGAGACCACCGCTACCTGTTGTGAAGGCTGTCTTTTGTTTGTCGGTGCTACCCATCTCAACTTGCCAGTAGCCGCTGCACAAGTCCAGAGTACAGACCCAACCAGACCCTGGCAGTGCATCAAAGCAAGAGTCAGTTCTCGGTATGGGATACGAGTCTTTGATTGTCACCTCATTAAGCTTCTTGTAGTCCACACAGAATCTGGTGGTGCCAGCTTTCTTTTTAACGAGTACAATAGGTGACGCCCACGGACTCGAAGAAGGCTCTGCAATTCCGTCTTTCAACATATGTTGCACATGGGTCTCTGCTTCACTTCGTCTATGCAACGGTAGTCGGCGGGCCGACTGTCGGATTGGTTTTGCATCTCCCGTGTTGATTTGGTGCTGCATAAGATTCGTGTGTCCTAGGTCGCTGGATGAAGAGGCGAAAACGTCAGAGTACTCGACTAACAGGGAGCTAAGTTCGTCACGTTGTTGGTTGGTTAGCTGTCGACTACTGCGCTCCAGCAAGTCCGTAAAGTACTCTGGAACTGCACCCTGAATCGATGGCGACTCCTCACACGCGCGAATGACAAGCTCACACAAAGCTACGATGGTACCCTCAGAGACCGTACAAGGTCGGTCTGGGATTTAACAGTCGTAGTGGTACCACCCCTGATCCAGTGTTAACCAGAATCTTTGCCAGTAGGAGGTTATGCAACTGCAAAAAGCCCATCGCACTCATCTTGCGGGACCCAGTCAATTTTCCCGAAACAAGAACAAGAACACTTCCTGGTGGGACGACTGTCGTACCCTTCACTGCAACCCTGCGACATGGCGGAGAAGATAGCTGGCTTGGATCCATCATCATGACCTTATTCTGGTCGAACTTCAGCTCGAGCTCGTATGTAAGGATGCATGATGAGTACACCGTTGAAGGCACTAATAAAGTCCAAGCCAAGAATTCCTACTGGCTCGATGTCCGCTACCCATATAGGGTGATCAGTCTCTACGCCTCCCAAGTGAAGTCTAAATAAGCCACGCTCCACGAACGGTGCACAGCTCCCATCAGCCAGTACCATGGTCGTCTTCACGCTGTCCAGCTCTGGTCGGTCCTCGAGGGAAGTCTGTTCCATAACGGCTGGCTTTATAATGGTGATGTTGGCGCCAGTGTCAACTAAGAATTTGTCCAGTATCCCTTGTACACATCCGGCCACGTAAAGACCATCGTTACAGTCCGTTACTTTCTCTGACTTTACCGCTGGGTTGGTGGGCCTTAATTACTGCTGATCCGCCGAGTTCAGACCCACGAGCTTGGCAGGCTGTCATTTCCTGAAGGCTGGTTCCCTGCTTGCTGCTGCCCCTGGAGTCGCTGTGGTTGTAGTGGTGGCCTTCTCTGCTGCCGTTTCGGCTTGTCTGGACAGTCACGTCGTAGGTAGTCTTTGTCACCACAAGTCCAACATCCTTCTCTGTATCGCTGTCTACCTTGGCTGTTGTGACCCTAGGCATTAAACAAGTCGTTTTAGCTCCTCAACTGCTTCCCGTAGCTCCTTTTCTGCCTTTTAAGCGCCTTACTGGGCTCAGGCTCGGTCGAGATATGCACTGCTCTCGTTGGTCGTAGGTGCTGCTTTTCGGCACTGATGAATGCTTCAAGTTCTACTGCTACGTCGAGGGCTTCATTCAGAGTCTTTGGCTGGGCCTGACAAATTTTCCAGCGTATTTCGGCTTCACTAAAGGGCATCTATAAGATAATCACGAGCCAGACTTTCACGCGGTTCCTTTATTCTCCCGGGTGCGGGTCTTGATGACTGCCCTGAACATATCCGTTCTGTTTTCTGTGCTGAATCTTGTTGACAGCTCTCCGAGCTGCTAAGGTCGCGTAACACTGCCCGAGCTGGGCCTGTGAGGCTGACATGTAGGTAGCTTTTGTTGTGCCCATTCGTTCAGGTCAGCTATTAATTCGAATTGGGCTTTGTAATTTTCCCAGGAATGCTGACCCGTCGAACGCAGCGGGACGCACACGTGGTTTTCCACTGCGATGTTGATTTGTTGGGCCGCTGCCCACTTGGTTTGTTTGGCCATCTCCCCCTTGGTTTGTTGGACCAGCTTTCCCTTGGTTCTCCTTTGCCAACGCTTCAATTTTAACCAGAGCATTAAATAGTTCGTCCCCTTTCGAGTCTACGAGGCCGGTATTTACTTCACGCTGCTGGATTGGAGTTGTCTGTTTACGTGATTGTCCTAATTCTTCCATGGTCTTTAATCGCTGCGTGAGTCGCCCAGCCGTTCGTCGAATCGGCTAATCTGCATGTCGATCGTCTTTGCTAGAGACTCGACTGCTGTGATTATGCTCTTTATTTCGGGAATAGCTTGTGGCTTAGTCGATAGCGGCGTCAACATTCTCCACGTCTCTGAGCAAGCTCTCTCGATTTCATTGAGGTTCATGTCGATTAAAGTACCGAATCGTACTTCGCTGTCCGTATCTAAATGACTTGCCATAACAATTCAAATCCCACCGCTAGCCACCAGTTGTAACGGACCTAGATTTCCAATACACGAGACGGTAATATAGCTGAAAGTCGTTTATTCCTTGATAGAGAGAGACGCGTTCTCTTGCTCAACAGCTAATCGATCCTGATATCTGAGAGGGTGTTCAACAGATTGAACAACACTGAGATGGGGGAGGGGGGTGGGGAGAGCGGGGTGGGGTAATAATCTTTGTTTTTCCCATAAAAAATACTCATGGTGTCTCAAGGTATTTTGCATGGGATTGCAGGTTGCAAAAAATAACATAGGTTGCAAAAATAACCTTGGTTAAAATATATAACCTAGGTTGAAATAAAATTGACCTGAAAATAAATTTGACCTGTAACATATATATAATTTCATAGAGATTCAAGCATTTTGATTGGTCAAGAGGTTCTGCCTGTATCGCTATATTCACCACACATATAGCACACGGTAAAATTTATTTACAGCTACAATGTATTTCAAAGAAGGTCGTCTCGGACAAATGGCAAACAACAAGCAACATTCCCAGACCGAAACATATTGTGCGTGGTTGTAGCTGAAGGTCTGATGAATTTGTTTAGTTATTGTTTATTTTTAAGGTGAATATTAATGGCCTCCTGCAAATTGATTTTCGAATTTACATGTACACTGTTGTTCATCCATTTCGCACAGCTGGAAAGTTATAACCACAATCCATTTCAATTTGGGAATGTTGCTCATCCTTTGGCGTTAAATTTTGTCCAGGACAACCATTTTGGAAATAGCCGAATATGTGTTTTGCTGTTTGGGCTCAATTTTCAAGATGGTTTCAACCAGCTGCTGCAGATTTCAAGGAAGAAATCGATCAGATGCAAGAAAATGCTTTTCATTAAAGCACACAAAAGATTCATTTAGCATGGTTTTTATTAGAATGAAAATTAGCATTGCTTTGGATTACATTTGTAGCAGTACTAGCTGGGCCAGTCTGGGCCAGTAGCCAAAACAATGCCATCTAGCTACCCATTTCCAGCTGGCTACTTTAGTTTGTCACTGCTGATAAAGTATTAAAAAAGACAAATACAGCTGCTTAATTACTCCATACATTTACTATCAGTAGATAGTACACTCCATGATGTACTAGCCAGTGGAATGTTGAGGATTTGGGTTAGGGTAAATGTACATGTAGGTTTATTTTGCATGCATGTGTCATACTTTTGTTGACTATGCTATTGTCCGAACCTGATCACAAGTTGCTTACATGTAAATCATTTTAACTTAATTCCATCACTTCTCCTGTGCTTAGGTGGCCAAGTTATTTCTGGAAGTGTTTGAGTTTCCAGAAGTCCAGGGAGTGTTATTCTTCCAAACAGTCTTAAACCATGTGAGTACAGTGTACAGTGTACAGTGTATGTGGCTTTTTTACGGGACTTACTTCAGCTATTCTGAAATTAGAGTATATATCTCTAAATCTTGGCCACATCCCCCTTCTGACTGAAATTTGGAAAGTACTTGCTAGTCAGAACAGATTTCGTATGAGTGGGACAAACTACAACACTGACTATGGCACGGTTACTGTATCGGCATGTGGTGACATTGAAGTGCATGGCTACCCTATTGGTTTTTCTCCTGTTGATCCAATCAAATTACAGAGTTACTAGCTGTACTGCCTGGCTACAGTATGGTTACAGTATCGTTACGGTAAGGCTATAGATATGTCGTAGTTTGTCCCACTCATACGAAATTTGCTCTTAAAGTACTTTTAGTACATCCCTTAGGAATAATGTTTTGTGCTGCCCTGCTAAATAATGTAACAATATTGTTTTTTTTGGGTATTCCTTTTTTGAAATACCTGGAATACAATCATGTCCCAAAAATGCACCCTTACATATACTTGAATGTACATCTACAAATGTACGTACTACATGTATATCATGGGATGAGTTACTTAGTACATGTACGTACTATATCGTGAGATCATAGATGAGTTAGTACAATTGTACATGTACTACTATATCACGGATCATAGATGAGTTAGTACGTGTACGTCATGGGATCATAGATGAGTTAGTACATGTATGTACTGGCTATGTGCACATAGTTGGTGTACATTTGCATTACATCAATCGAACGAAAGTGAAGGGAGCCTTTTGCGCCCTGAAGGGGCACGAATGGCGCATTTCAAGGAGGCCGCGTTAATTCGCGTTTTAGGGTGCCTTTTTATAGTGCGCGTTAAGGTGCCTTTTAGGGTGACAGCATAATGGCGCCTTTTAGGCCACGTATTAATGGCGCGTTAACACAATTAATTGCTCCTCTTTGAGTGTTTGAATCCAGTTGATTTTGCTGTGATGAAAAAGATTTCCCGTAAGTGAACTGATTTTGCCGTGATGAAAATAATTTTGTCGTAGTTGAATTGATTTTGCGTGATGAAAATGATTTTGCAGTAATTCAATTTGATTTTGCCGTGAGCAAATCGTTTTTTAGCCTGAATTTCAGCCGTCTCCTCTGGTTCGTTCCTCCCGAGAGAGACGTCTGAATCCAATAGCCGATAATGCCGTCCAGTGACGTCACTACCAGAAAACCTGGTAGTGATCTTTGATTGGTTCGTATTCTATAATTTCGCATAATTATCAGCCGATTCACTTTGGACTCGCGATTGTTGATCGTTGAGTTTCAGTGGAGTGATTGTCTTTGGCAAAGACCTTGAATTCGTAAGGAAAACATCTGGAAATGGATTGAAAGTGTCCTGCACAATAACCGGCCGACTGTCCTGTAAACATGTACATTTTATCGCGTCGCGTCTTCGGGGTTGTTGATAATCGATTATTTGTTCACACCCGCAGTGGTAAAGAATGTCGCTACTCTCTTGAAGGAACTGTTCTTTCTCGGAAGAGTTGTCGTATTTCTTCGAAAATTCTCCATTATCCTTTCATGTTTTTCTACTTTTCTGTTGCATCATTTACATAGGTAATATCTCGTAGCTGTGTCGATCGCGATAGAGCCCGAAGCAGGAAATCCTGGGGAGTTTCTTTAGTCTCCTGGACCGCGGTAGTTAGCTCTTGGTACAGTTCGGTCGAGGACTTCTCCTGGTAGTGAGCCCTTATAACTTGGCGTAATTTGTGTAGGGTAATGCCACTCATGATCTCTAAATAGGCTTTCAGCTTTGAGCTTGAGTGAATAGCTCGAATTACTCCGTCGATCATCTCGCTCTCTGGATAACCCTTTGCCACCCCGCTATCTATTTGGCGCAAGAGGCCCACAAATGACAGTCTGTCCTTTTCTGTCTCCCCCCCAATCGATCCAGTTATTTTGAACTCCTTTCTAAAATGAATGGTATTTGGATTTACCTCGACATTTCCGGCGACGTCTCCCGGTGCGACCGCGTTTTCTTTCATTCCTTCATCTAGCAACAACTTCTCATGCTTTTTCACCAGCTCTGCCATCTGCTCTTGTAGGGCTGCGTAATCCGTCTTTGACTTTTCCATGGGACCTTTCAAGGTTTCGGTATTACCCTTGCTTTTACCGCAAACAAAGTCCCATGCACACGCTTTTGATAAATGGCTTTTTGTCCTCGTGTTCGTCGATTAGCTTGTCCAGTTCCCCTCGAAGCTTTTTAGAAGCCTGTAGGCGGCCCTTTGTTGCCTGTGCCGTGATATCGACCTTTAGAAATTCTGGAATATCGTAGCCGCATACCTTCGCTTCGATTTCCAAGGCTAGATCGTCGATAGTCTTCTGTGCCTGCTCCATCACACTACACGCAACCCTTTTGCCGCCGCTTTCCTCTCAAAAAGCCTTCGGAACAACTTGAATCACTTGAATTCAGTCCAACACGATCATTTACCTCGACTGCTGCTCGCTTTCGTTTCTCCTAGGCCAGTCACGGACCCGTATTGTATCCAACTGATCCGGTCCCGTATAAAACATTCCACTCAATTTCCTCGGAACGATCACGTCGGGGTCACCAAAATGTTACAGGTCCCGACCGGCACAATAAATAACAACACATGCACCAAGGTTTTCCAAGTGGTTTCCAATATATTCTGATGTGTTCGATGTATATAACTCTTTCAGTATCTGACTCCAACTAACTTAATTCTAATTCTCAAGCCCTATTCATACGCATACCAGATCGTTAACGCCCCCTATCACATTACAATTGCTATTGTGTGCAACTTGAGCCCCTCACATCACAACCAATTGCTGATAAACCCACAGAAAACCAAGTTTCTCCTGATCGGTATGCAACAAATGCTACAAAGAACAAAGACTTCCCTCTGATATGTCTTTAAGTTTTCTGGGAGAGGCCCTTGTTCCAGTTTCAACCGCTAAGGACTTGGGGTTAATTATCGACTCCCAGCTGACATTTAACTGCCATGTTGCACATCTTGTTTCCTCGTGTATGGCAAAACTATGCCAGATTAACCGTGTAAAGAATAACTTTGACAAGGTGACGCTATCCCTTATTATATCTGCATTTGTGACGAGTAAGCTTCTTTATTGCTCAACAGTGTGGTCCAATACCTCTGCTAAGAATATAAAGAAAATTCAAATGGTGCAAAATTTTGCATGCAGAAAAGTGACACACACAAGGAAGTATGACCACACATCTCCAGCACTGCGTGAGCTTAATTGGCTCCCAATGAAGCAACAGTTGTTCCTCAGGGAGGCAGTTATGATGTACAAGTGTATCAATAATCTTGCCCCATCTTACTTATGCGATAAGTTTAAGAAACGCTCTGATATTCACTAACGCCTCACTCGTACCCATAACTCCTTGCAAATTCCGCTTTATAAAACCACCTCAGGCCAAAGGACTTTTCATTACAGTGGTGTTAAATTATGGAACGATCTGGACTATGAACTAAAGCACGGGCTGTCTCTGACTAGTTTTAAGAATAAGTTAAAGAGTTCTATGCTGGCCCATTCTTATAATATTACTTAGTACCCATATTTATTTTCAACATTCATGATTTTAATATTAAGCAAGACATACAGAATGTATAATATATACATGTATATAGCTTCCCACCACTTATAAGGCTTAGTACGTTGTAAATTGTTATTCAAAAGCCCCGAGGGGAATATCAATAAAATATGTATGTATGTACATATGTATAATACTACTGTTACCGGGGTGAATTTATTTTGAAGCGTTCGTTGTTGTAGCCGGTTTAAACACACCGGCTCGGCACGGTGTTACCGAGCCGAGTTTATTTCGAAGGGTTGTAAGTTGTTTTGGGCCAGTTCAAACACACCGACAAAGGACGGTGTTAGTGGGCCGAGTTTATTTTGAAGCGTTGTAAGTTGTTTTAGCCAGTTCAAATACACCGGCAAAGGACGGTGTTAGCGGGCCGAGTTTATTTCGAAGCGTTCGTTGTTGTAGCCGGTTTAAACACATCGGAAAAGGACGGTGTTAGCAGGCCAAGTTTATTCCGAAGCATCGTTGTTTTATCCAGTATAAACACCCCGACAAAAGACGGTGTTAGTGGGCCGCGTTTATTTCGAAGCGTTCGTGTTTTTTTTTGCCAGTTTAAACACACCGACAAAGGATGGTGTTAGCGTTTGTTTCCGGAGGCATCTTGCAAAATGTTCTCACATGATTTCACTCGGCGCTCCTCAAACATAATGAATTCTATCAATACATGTACATTCCAAGTGGTGCATTTTAGGGCGCGTTTGTGGGCGCATTAAGGCTCCTTTTAGGGCGCGTTACTTAAGGCGTCGTTTAGGGCGCGCTTTTAGGCGTGTTTAAGGGCACATTTTAAGTCGCCTTTTAGGGCGCGTTACTTAAGGCGTCGTTTAGGGCGCGCTTTTAGGCGTGTTTAAGGGCACATTTTAAGTCTCCTTTTAGGGCGCGTTACTTAAGGCGTCGTTTAGGGCGCGCTTTTAGGCGTGTTTAAGGGCACATTTTAAGTCTCCTTTTAGGGCGCGTTACTTAAGGCGTCGTTTAGGGCGCGCTTTTAGGCGTGTTTAAGGGCACATTTTAAGTCTCCTTTTAGGGCGCGTTACTTAAGGCGTCGTTTAGGGCGCGCTTTTAGGCGTGTTTAAGGGCACATTTTAAGTCTCCTTTTAGGGCGCGTTACTTAAGGCGTCGTTTAGGGCGCGCTTTTAGGCGTGTTTAAGGGCACATTTTAAGTCGCCTTTTAGGGCGCGTTACTTAAGGCGTCGTTTAGGGCGCGCTTTTAGGCGTGTTTAAGGGCACATTTTAAGTCGCCTTTTAGGGCGCGTTACTTAAGGCGTCGTTTAGGGCGCGCTTTTAGGCGTGTTTAAGGGCACATTTTAAGTCGCCTTTTAGGGCGCGTTACTTAAGGCGTCGTTTAGGGCGCGCTTTTAGGCGTGTTTAAGGGCACATTTTAAGTCGCCTTTTAGGGCGCGTTACTTAAGGCGTCGTTTAGGGCGCGCTTTTAGGCGTGTTTAAGGGCACATTTTAAGTCGCCTTTTAGGGCGCGTTTTGGCGCGAATGTACCCTTAGAGAGATAAACAACAAGAAGCAATTGGACATTGCTTCTTCTGGAATGTGGAGAGCTCTAGGTTTTCTCCACCAATGCATTGAATGGAAAGTACATTTCATGTGCATCAAGCCTGCAAAGGGAGAAGTGTGATAACTCTTCATTCACGCATGAATTAAAGTACTTTGTTTTCTGTCTAACAAAAGAATATTTGTTGGACTTTATTCTCACGCTAAATATCACATGATTTAAACCTGTTAAAGTGAGGTTTTAGTTAACAAGCATATTAAAAGTGCAAATTCATTGAATATGCATTGCTTTGATATGCGTTTTATTGACTAAGTAAAAACTGATATCTAGCACTATTAACTTTTTCGTGAAATGCTTAATTTAAACCTTCTAGTGTAATGCAGGGTCCTCCATTTTAACTACTAAAACGCACATTTTAGTGGTTTGTAATAATGTTCAACTAGAAAAAGTGTCTTTTGAGTAGCTTAAGCCGCCCATTGACATATTTAAATTGACCGTTGCTAGGGAAAGTTTGCGGAAAATTAAAGAGTGGCCAATGATTATTGTCAAGGTGACTCCTGGGGTAAAGTCTTGTAGTCTGATGATGTCATCAAGTGATGTCATGATGACGTCATCAAAATCAGAAAATTTCTAATCTCTCCAAGGATTTTTTATCTACTAGTAATTTATGAATATTTTACGAACCTACGAATTAATGCGCATAAAACCGAGCATGCATTTGCCATTACGACAAAAAATAAAGATTTTACAACACTTGTCACTGAGTCCAATTTTAAGCTTTTTTGGCGAATGAAAATCAATAACTTTGGTATTTATTGTCGTTTTCGAAACTCCATGCTCAGTTTCGTGGAGAACTTGTTCAACAACGTTTTAACGGGAAAAAGTTTGGTGTTTAGTGAAAGCATGCTAAATGCTTAGCCTTAGGATTTTTAGAAACTAGAAGTGAAGAAATTAACGCATGTGCAAAAGTGCCTGTTTTCTACAATAATATTAATCATAATTATATGGTCGAACAGGATGTGCATTTTCTCCTATTTCCTCCGACAATGGCCAGTTTTGGGACTTGGCTGAATACTCCAGTCTGCAATGAGCTAGCTTGATTGTCTAAAATGAGCTTCGGATCGGACTGTGTGGAGCACATGCCAGGAACCCATTTCGCGGCAAACCGAAGACCCAATAGAAATCAAGCTAAAATTATACCGAGATTCTACAGCTTTTACTTGAAGTTGAATATCGTGGCGTTCACAACAGTTTGTTTTCCGACATCAAAAATACTTTTTTAAGGATGAAAACTGACCTGTATTTTAATTAGTTGCACTGAGGTTCAATCACAACTTAACCAGGAACCTGAAAGCATTATCTGGAGACAAAAGTGTGCATGTTTGTGGAAGATTTGAGTTGAAAACCTGCCTGTCGAAAATCACTTGACTTCTTGAGTGGCCATACTTTTAGAAGCTATGTTCTCACTGGAAGCAGCCATTTCAGCTTCTGTATCTTTGACAACTTTAGATACATTGTACTATTTACTAGATGTTCTTTCAATCTATCAACAGTGGAAAGAGCTTGGCTACATCGGAGAGTCTAATACAAGTTTGCTTTCCCAGTCATCGGCGATTTCCTGACTGATTTCATCACTGTGTTGGCGCCACCGTACGCTTGCCATTACTTTTTTACTCGGTACACGTTACTAATTATTTCCCTTTCTCTAGGTTTAAGTACAGTTAATTTTTTTTACAGTTAGAGGCCTTTCGAGTCCTGAACGATTCCTTCAAAATTATCGGATTGAGATTCTTGTCAAGTATTATTTTCTTTCACACGATAAACCAAGCTTTTCATTTTCCAGCGACAAAAGCACCCGCTACAGCTTGTTACGACTTTTGAACACTTTGCTTCATTCATTCATGAAAACCTTTCAGGTAAACCACAAATATAACTTATGTACAAACATGTGTAAGTATTAAAACTATCGGGTGGCCAGTGAACATGCATAAAATATTGCCCGAGTCGGCTGTTTTCTCAGCCTAACAAAAACCGGAAGTCAAAATCGCATCTGCTGCTGCAAGCATAGCAACGAAATAATTATGTCAATGGGCCCTTAAAGGATTAAAAGAGTCAGCACAGACGAATCCACGGAAGGGAAAGTATGGAAAGCAATCATTTTTGAGAAAAATCAATGATTTTATCCTTCATGGGAAATGTACACCAACTCTGTGCACATTGCCTTCTATATCATGGGATCATAGATGAGTTAGTACATGCTGTCTGTTTATCTCTGATGTTCATGTAGCGTTTAAACAGTTGTATAAACCTAGCTGATTTTAAACAAATTATAGAAAAATAGGGCTGCATAATTATACAGATCATGCATAATTATACATTGTAGAGCTTAGATATTTATTATGCTTTACAATAGTGTGTTATACTGTGCCTTATTTTGTACTTCAAGTAAAACTTCTCCTGTGATCAGTTACAGCACCATGGAAGTCATAAACTGCTAACAAGACTGAAACAATTGGTGAAGGATAGTCGTCAGCAGTGTGCTGTATTCTCTAATGAATTCTGTAAAGGAGCCTATGCAGCACGAGAAGCAGGAGAGAGCTTAGAGGCATGGCAAGAAAGGTAAGATGTATATGCATGCATTCATTATACAAATCAAATGTTTGTACACACATGAGACAAAACTAATGTGGTTGTTCCTGTACTTACATGTACATGTACATGTGTTACAGAGAGTGTGTTACAGAGAGTGTGTTACACATGTAATATTTAAGATAATTTTATAACTTCCCGATCAGGAATCAATTATGCCTTTTTGCACACAGTCCTTCCATTATAGTCAGAGGTTGCCAATTTCAACCCCTAAAAATAGGAATATCATCCCTACCAGCCGAATATAGGAAGAACCCACCCTCCTCCCTGGGCAGCACTTCTACTCAGTTTTTTAAGACCCTGGTCAGAGTTGGTCTGGCCTAACCATTATTCCTTTCTATGAACTTAATGGAAACCCGGCAAACTTTAAAGGGGCTAACAAAGGTGCTGCGATTTAGGTTGGAAGGGGGTAAGACAAAAAATTGTGCACAGTCATAGTTCATTAGCGTCTCCTGAATGACTAAACCCACACATTTCTGTTGGCTATTGTGTTTTGTGTACGGTCACTGTTGAAAAATGTGAACAAAGACCTATAAGAAAGAAGGTCACTGGGTTTCATAACGATTCCTCTCTATTAACTATGGTCTGGCTTATAACTGGGCTAGTGAAATTACTTAATATGTGACCTTACACCAGAAAACGTACAATAACGACTTTCCGTTTAGCGTGCTAAGCCGTTTGTTATCGGTGTACACGGGTTAGAAAACCGTCTACACGGCTTCGAAAGTCGATTACACGGCTTCGAAAGTCGTTTTTTCCCTGCCGTGTGAACGAGTTGTGAAGCCGTTTCTGGGCCAGGCCGTTTAATTGCCGTGCAAAAGTAATGCAAACGTATTTCGACGAATTTCGCTCTTTGTTCCTACGAATGTCGCACAATTTCGTATTTTAACCTTTCTTTCACCAGGATTAACGCGTGATAAATTCGAATTCATAACAAACACAGTTTTACAAACGTACAGTAAGATGGTTTTGGTAAATACCTTGCGTATAAAGTCCCCGTCAATCGTGAACTGTCAGCCAGACGCGTGTCTCATTTCTGACACAAATACCGCGGGGGCGCAATTAGCTAGGGCACTTTCCATTTACGAGAACTGACTGATCTGATCCGATGCATTAAAGCTTTTTAATTCAAAAGGAATTGCATTTCCCCAGTAGAAGTTTTCTAGTAAGAGTATAGAAGTTTTTGCACGTCTTTCATGACAAACGTTGCTTCAAAATTCTGTTCATGTTCTGCAAAAATCAGACTGACACGTTCACGCCTGACTGATTGCACGTGGAAATTCATACTCCAAGAAGAGTTGAGATTTAATACACAAACATTTAGGGGCCGACCATTTAACGTTTGAGGGGGGGGGGGGGGGGGGGGGGGTGTTTTTGAAAAAAAATATCCTGCAAGCGGAAAAGCTTTGTTCTGGCTCCGCTTTTTCGCAACTTTTTCGCAACAACACTGCTAAAGAAAAAAAAATCGAGCACAGACAAGAACACCCATCCTCCCCCCCTCAAAAGTCAAATGGTCGGCCCCTTACAATGATTTCTGCCGAAACCTTTTAATACTAGTAACAAGACAAGGATATGCCGTAAATGGTGTTATGCTTTGCGCTCAGTGAGTGAGTCAAGCTTTAAAGCGGGCCACACAGCCGTAATGTTTTGTTTATTTTACGGCTCACAATATTTTGATAACTGCATGGTCCGAATTTACTTGAAAACGTTATGCAATGACTTTTACAAAGATCTGGAAGTCTGACGGATCTGAATATTATTGTGGATATACGGTAACGTTTACAAAATTGAACACTTCCGAAGTTGGGACATGCGATTAGTAACGCAATGTTCCTTTCGTTTATTAGCCTAGGTCGTGTACTGTAAGTACGTCGGCTAAATCCTTTGTACCTTATCCCGGATTCCATTCATACTTCCCATTACCCACGCTGTGTTTCAAGTTTCCCCAATAATCCTATTAGACGATTCTATACGCTTTTACGTCAAAGGATAAACCAGATCAAATATGACCGTCAGTAGATGACAAACAAAACCGGAATACATTTTTCCTCATGGTTTTCCAAATGCTTAGAATTAGATTTTGACTACAAAATGACCAATAATGGTGAGTACATTGGTAGATAGTCATCGACTTAGTTGGAAGCCGGTTGAGATAGAAAACCGGCAAGGCATCCCCGGCCGGCTTCGAATTGAAAGATACTGGACCGGCACTGGGCTGTTTTTTTACTTCATGTATCCAGTCATATTCACCAGGATAACCCGGCTTGGCCGACTATAGTGTGCAATTTTATTTTATTTCTCACACAATGAGTAAGGAATTGTTATTTTTTCATTTAGTTTTCTATCACTGAGTGTGTTATAGATATAATTAGAATAGTTGAAGGGGTAAATACTTTGTTTTTCGTTAGATTAGAGTACTTCAGCCGGAAGGAAATCAATATCAAGTCATTATTTTAAAACTGTTTTTATTGTAACATTTATGAGACAATTTTATTTTATTCCATTATTTACTGTTCATGATTTCTACGGTTTATCTCTAGCAGTAGCACACTCCGACGGAACGTCTGGATGCTACTGGCCTGACCTAAGTTACTGGCATTTTAAAATGTTTGCAAACTAAGAATACAGTTTATCTCTAGCAGTAGCACGCTCCGACAAAACATCTGGGTGCCACTGGTCTGACCTAAAGTTACTCCGTACACATTTAAAATGTTTACATACAAAAAATACAGTTTATCGCTAGCAGTAGCACGCTCCGACGAAACATCTGGGTGCCACTGGTCTGACCTAAAGTTACAAAAAATACAGTTTATCGCTAGCAGTAGCACGCTCCGACGAAACATTGGGTGCCACTGGTCTGACCTAAAGTTACTCCGTACGCATTTAAAATGTTTACATACAAAAAATACAGTTTATCGCTAGCAGTAGCACGCTCCGACGAAACATCTGGGTGCCACTGGTCTGACCTAAAGTTACTCCGTACGCATTTAAAATGTTTACATACAAAAAATACAGTTTATCGCTAGCAGTAGCACGCTCTGACGAAACGTCTGGGTGCCTGACTGGACTGACCTAAAGTTACTCCGTACGCATTTAAAATGTTTACATACGAAAATACTGGTTAGTATCACGATTCACTGATCACTTTGTTTACTTTTGAGACGCCAATATAACATGGTATTGCGTCTCAGAATACCAGCCTCTGATTGGCTCTTGCGCGAGCCCTTGCAGTTACATGGGTTCCAGGTCAAGGTCAAAAGTCGTTTGTTCAACAGCAAGATTTCTACAATTTCACCTTCAAAACACTGTAAATTACAAGATAAGCATCATTCAATCCTAAAGGTAAGGTTGGCATTGTAGTTTCCGTCAGAAATCTAACACTCTTATTCGCTAAAAGTACAATTTTCATAATTTTTGAAGAGATTTCAAAACACGTCGCGAAAGTTTTCGCCACTCAAGCCGTGAAACCGTTGCCATAGATATACTAGGCGCCTTTTGAGAATTGAAATTACGATCAGAATAAGTTTGGTGCTTCATTCTCTTCTTTCTTTTGACAATTCCCGACTTAACTGTTGAATCGCGATACAAAACTAATTGAGATTTTGAGACGCGATACCGAATTATATTGCCGGCGTTGGAAGAAAATATATTATTCGTATTGGGCTTCGTCGCTGCGCGACTCCGCCCAATACGGAATATATTTTCTCCCAACTGGCTGGCAATATAATTCGGTATCGCGTCTCAAAATCTCAATTAGTTTATAATATTTGAAAAAAAACTGCGTAAAATAACAAGCATAGTTGGTACCTCAAGGCGTACATGACAGAGAGATATTCTGTTTAGCAGGAGTTTTTACGCAGTTACAATAGCACCAATATTGTGCCCTCTTTAGGTTTTCTTTAGGTAATACACAGATCAAGAGTATATACAGTACCGCCTGGAATTATTGAAGCATTTACCGCGGTTTTACCGCGTCCAATGACCGCGGTAATACCGCGGTTTGACCTCAGAATGACCGCAGTATTACCGCGGTAATACCTCGGTAAAACTGCGGTAATACCTCGGTAAAACCGCGGTCAACTGCGGTAATTAGTTGCGTGACCGCTGAGATTTGTATCACGCCGAATTTAGTGTGAAGATGTAGCAGTCATGATCACAAACGTGCGAGTTTGGCGCGATGACTCGGCGTTCTTTTCATTCTTTACTCAACACCGCTGTTAACTTTATAATCTTTTATTTTCGTTTCATTCAGAACTCTAACGGCGGGTAGAGAAGCACTCATCGGTGAAACTAAGACTTTAGAATCTTTTATTTTCGCTTCATTCAGGACTCAAACGGCGGGTAGAGAAGCACTCATCGGTGAAACTAAGACTTTAGAATCTTTTATTTTCGCTTCAAGTTACTTCCGGCTCACTCGGTCAATTCGACCAACCCGAGTTGTAAACTTTATTCGGACTTTGACTAACTGAACTTTACGGCTCACTTTCGAACGGTACAGGAGGACAACTGTAGAGTTTACTTCAGTTCAGTGAGTATAATCAGGCTAATAATGGCTCCGCTAAGAATAGAAATCCGATGCTTTGAACCCGGTTTGAATCGAAGGGTAATAAACGAAAGGAATGCGTTACTATAAATCGCACGTCTCAACTTCGGAAGTGTTCAATTTTGTAAACGTTATCCGTATATCCACAATAATATTCAGATCCTTCAGCCTTCCAGTGCTTTGTAAAAGTCATTGCATAAAGTTTTCAAGTAAATTCGGACCATGCAGTTATCAAAATATCGTGAGCCGTAAAATAAACAAAACAACGGATGCTCCCTTAGTTCCCAGACCGGCGGTGCGTGGCCCGCTTTAAAGCTTGACTCACTCCGCTGAGCGCAAAACATAACACCAAATAAACTTTTGCTTCAGTGTAGTTTCACATTTACGGCAGATCCTTGTCTTGTTACTAGTATTAAAAGGTTTCGGCAGAAATCATGGTAAATGTTTGTCTATTAAAATCTCAACTCTTCTGAATTTCCACGTGCAATCAGTCAGGCGTGAACGTGTCAATTCATTTTTTACAGAACATCAACAGAGTTTTGAAGCAACGTTTGTCATATTGAAAGACATGCAAAAACTTCTATACTCTTACCAGAAAACTTCTACTGGGAAAGTGCAATTCCTTTTGAATTAAAAGAGCTTTAATGCATCGGATCAGATCAGTCAGTTCGCGTAAATGGAAATTAATTGCGCCCCCGCGGTATTAATGTGTCAGAAATGAGACACGCGTCTGGCTGACAGTTCACGATTGACGGGGACTTTTATTAAGAATCTTGACTTTTTGACGCCTCTGGCACGCAGGTTATTTACCAAAACCATCTTACTGTACGTTTGTAAAAATGTTTGTCATGAATTCGAATTTGTCACGCGTTAATCCTAGTGAAAGAAAGGTTAAAATACAAAACTGGGCAATGAACACGAACGCTTGCGATCACGAAATTTCGATCACGAAATTTCGGATCACGATATTTCGATAACCTGGTCTGAATTTTCGTTCGACAATAAACGAAATATCGTCGAAATGTCGCTCGCAGGTTGGCGATATTTCGCCTTGGCATTCGAATTTTCGCGTATCTGATGGATTCTTCGTCGAAATTTCGAACGAACAAAGAGCGAAATTCGTCGAAATGCAGTACGTTTGCATGACTTTTGCACAATACTGTAGTATTGTGTCATGACCGCGGATTTTGACCGCGGCTTTCATTGCGGTGAATAATTTGACCGCGGTAAAACCTCGTCCATGGTGCGGTAATACCGCGTCCAATGACCGCGGTATTACCGCGGTTTGACCGCGACCCGATGCTTCAATAATTCCAGGCGGTACTGTATGATAAATTTCAGGAAATATTATTAATTTAGAAAATGGTAATTGTACAGTATATAATAATTATTGTTTTAAAACGGAAACGCCGAATGGCCGCATTACAATACAAAGCTGGGTTAATTGGAAAAACAACCTGCGTAAAATAACAAGCATAGTTGGTACCTCAAGGCGTTCCTGACAGAGAGATATTCTGTTTAACAGGAGTTTTTACGCAGTTATAATAGCACCAATATTGTGCCCTCTTTAGGTTTTCTTTAGGTAATACACAGATCAAGAGAATACATGTATATGATAAATTTCAGGAAATATTATTAATTTAGAAAATGGTAATTGTACAGTATAATAATTATTGTTTCAAAACGAAAACGCCGAATGGCCGCATTACAATACAAAGCTGGGTTTATTAGGTACGGATACTAGACCTAGGGCCCTTGCACATGCTACGTATTGAATTCAATAAAATACAAAATAACAAATCTTACCTCCGTCTTTCCAGGTTTTGTGATCTGTGAGTTACTCACCGCCTGTCGTGTGTTTCCACAATACCCTTTCCGCAGTTTTAAAATTTAGGCCAGCCCAGCCAGGGCCCGCATCATCTCCACATAGTAGAAGAAGGATCTTCAATATAAATTAATTATGAAAATGTTTTTTTCTTCACATCCTAGGCTTGAGATAGCTGGGTAACTGATAGCGCACCTCACGTTTACAAAGATCAGTTAGTGTTCTTAAACCATGGCTGTATAGCATTGATTGGCTCATACATATCTTTACCAGAAATGTCTTCTCAGAGAGTAGAGTATCCTGTCTGTATTATGGCAAATATCTTTCGTATTTAGAGCCGGATTGTGACGATGACGAGTCGACTGATCTCACTGGTTTCCCGCCAGAATAATTCGTTGTTGAGGTCAAAGGATATAGCACACTGTTTCATAGCCATATCCGAAACAAGTATTTGTCGAAATTGAACGAGACATTTGATGCTGTAGTAGAATTACTCCAATCAGACCAAAGAATGAGACTAAAATGTCATCTTCAGAGGACGACTCTTGTTCTTCATACGGACGGCCATTTTCCAAATTGAATGGAATTACTTTTGCACTTTGGAATTATGTCCACCGGAAAACTCAAAGTGAGCTTGCACGTACCGAAGTATATTTGGGGTTTAATCCACAGATTCTGAAGCTGAGGATATATCCGTGACCGTCTGCCGCTAGTATCGAGCAGTTGTAAACTACAAACAGTGCGGAAGGACAAAAGCCCTTCTTTGGCACCATGTCTAGAACGGTGATCTCGGGTTGCGAGAACCGGATTATGAATTTTAATACTGAATGCATCACACTGAAATGAGTTTGAAATATAAAGACTATCATGACAGCTTTAGTCAGTTTCATTGACAGAACATAACACCTAACCTGACCACAACTTAATTACTTAATCCTCGGGTGTACTTACAGTACAAACCCACTTGCGTCCTCTCATGGGCGGGTCCGGCCTTCGATTCAGGGTTCAAAGCATCAGATTTCTATTCTTAGCCTGATTATACTGACTGAAATGAAGTAAACTCTGCATGCAGTTGTCCTCCTGTACCGTTCGAAAGTGAGTCGTAAAGTTCAGTTACTCAAAGTCCGAATAAAGTTTACAACTCAGGTTTGTCGAATTGACCGAGTGAGCCGGAAAAAGTAACTTGATCTTGGACGGGCATCGAAATTTCGAAGGATCGACATTTCGAAGAAGCGAAGTTTCGTGCGAATATTCGCAGAGTACCAAACAAAATTTTGCAAGAAATTTCGCAGAGTGCAGCGAATTTTCGTGCTAACCTTTCGCAGAACACTGTAAACATTTTAGAAAGCCGTTTGCTTTTTTCGGCTATCTTTCCAACCCATGTACACGGCTTCCCAACTCGTGTACACGGCTTCCCAACTCGTTTACACGGCTTCCTAACTCGTTTACACGGCTTCCCAACTCGTTAACACGGCTTCCCAACTCATTTACACTGCTTTCCAACTCGTTTACACGGCTTCCCAACTCGTTTACACGGCCTAGAAAGTCGTGTAAACGACTTGAAAACCCGTTTGTTAGTCGTTTATTTTACCCGTTTACACGGAAAGTCGTTATTGTACGTTTTCTGGTGTAAGGTCACATATTAACACTCTTTGACAGTAGTCTTCACTTAATCTACATTAACGTAATATTATGTTTGTTCAGGCATGAAGCAGCTAACTACATTGTAACTAATAAACCATTCTTTCAGTTAATTAAATAATTTATATGAGGGCAGGATTGGGTAGGAGGTGGGCCTACTATAAGGGGCAGTATATGTTACCAGACTGATGAGCCTTAACTACATTGTATGTACGGAGCCCTCTAAGGGCATGCACACTTTTGACTTTTGGTGCAAGTTTTGGTGCAATGCCACAGGTGAATTGCAGGCTCATGTCATTCCAAAGGTCATCACGTTCGATGTTTCCAATCTCACATCCAGCAATTGGGATATAAGGCTTGAGAACTGTAGATGTGCAACAGAAAAGACAACACATTAAAACATTACTTCAGTTCACTAGTCTGCTCATGAGTAACCACGCTTGTAACATGGTCACATTTTGAGCCCACGATTTGTCGTTTTGGTACACCAAAAGATTGCACCAAGAGCAAAAAGTTGCACCAAAACTTGCACCAAAAAATGTTACACCACAAATTGCACCAAAAAGTTAAAGTGTGCACATCCCCTTAGAGGGCTCTGCAGACCACAGCTGTGGCCCAGGTTCGATGCTGGCATGCAGTGCCATGTGTAAGTTGAGTTTGTTGGTATCTCACCCTTGCTCCGAGGGTTTTGTCCAGGTCCTCACATTTTCCTTCCTCCACAAAAACCGACATGCTAAATTCCAATTCCATCTGTGGATTAGCCGGGTCCTGGCTTTGATCAGCCCCTATGGTTTTTTCAGGTCCTGTTAGAAATTCAGTTTTTTTCAATAATGTGGATTTTCTGGTATTATATGGCACAGGTGCATTTACTCCAGTATCTTGTGGTACTATCATCACCTCGACGATAGAGTTCCTATTGTCATGGTAACAGAGTCTAAGCAGGTATGAATCACAAATGCTGACAGGTTTGCAAAATGCTTGTGCATCTCAGTCAGAAGCGGAAATCGTAGGAGCAGCTCTAAAATATGTTTCTGTATAGATTAAAGTTCAGAATAACCTTGACATATTGAAGAAAAGACTTAGCCTGAAATACAGCTGCTTGCCCTCAGCTCATCTCAAGGGTTCACTCCCTGAACTATTAACAAAAGGTTTAAGAGGAAAATTGGAAGAGTTTTATTAGTATAGAGATCATGCTAACTTAATTTGGGGCTGGTTTATGATTGGTGCAAAATATCAAACTTGTTCTTTTTTGTAAAGAATAATTCTTTTAAGAATAAATTCCACCAAAGTGAAGCATGTGAGGGTGATTCGCTCAGATGCAGTTCATTTTGCAGTCCTACAATAATTATACATCAATGTAAGCTACATGTACATGTATCATCAATGTCAACATGTAAAATAGTTGTTTTGTTAAGCACAGCACAATGTATATGACTGGCATGGTTATCTTGGAAGATTACTTTAATATATGTACATGTACTAGGTAAACAGTGATTTTAGGTGTGGATTGAAGTGGGTTAATTAGTACAGCGAGTGTCAGAACATGTATGTTAATTACCATCTGGGTTTCATACAAGTTTATTAATACTATTTGGGATAATAATTATTACTACATGTATGCCAATTATGTACATCATGTAAAATACATGATTCCTTGTCTGATTTAAAGCATAATTGTGACCAGACACGGGAAAACGTACACTAACGATTATCCGTTAAACGGGCAAATGTAAACGGTTAGCAAACGCTTTTGCAGATCGTTTACACGCTTTGCCAGATCGTTAAAACGGGCAAGCAAATATTTCTAACGATCTTCCAAACCGTTTAAACGGTTTGGGTTGAAGAGCAAACGCTTTGCCAGATCGTTTAAACGGGCAAGCAAAAAATTCTAACGATCTTCCAAACCGTTTAAACGGTTTGGGTTGAAGAGCAAACGCTTTGCCAGATCGTTTAAACGGGCAAGCAAAATTTTTTAACGATCTTCCAAACCGTTTAAACGGTTTGGGTTGAAGAGCAAACGCTTTGCCAGATCGTTAAAACGGGCAAGCAAAAATTTCTAACGATCTTCCAAACCGTTTAAACGGTTTGGGTTGAAGAGCAAACGCTTTGCCAGTTCGTTTAAACGGGCAAGCAAAAATTTCTAACGATCTTCCAAACCGTTTAAACGGCCGTTTGGGTTGAAGAGCAAACGCTTTGCCAGATCGTTTAAACGGGCAAGCAAAAATTTCTAACGATCTGCCAAACCGTTTAAACGGTTTTCAAAATCGTGTAAACGGATAGCAAACGGTTTAGATCGTTTAACGGATAACCGTTAGTGTACGTTTTCCCGTGTGTGGTATATTCCCTTGACACTTATTTCAAATTTCATGTTCAAAGGGGCATTCTTAAAGTGTATATATGGTCGACAGTTTATCATTAATATCAATTCTGCATCAAGTGAATAGTTGAATAGTAGAATATTTCTTGATTTGAGTGTTGCGTCTATGAGTTATAGAGGTTTCTGTTTCCAATATGCTAATGATGTGACGTAAAGTTGATGCAAATTCGGGAATTTACTGTCATTTATTTGTCCTTGTGAATGAAACCATTTTCTAATTTTGACAAAATATTTGGTAACATCACTGATATAAACCATCAAATATAACGTAGATGTTTACAAAAAGGTCATTCATCTCTACCAGCAGGTTTCTTGTATAATAGATGAAGACTGGTTTGATGTCACTGGCTTGAATATAATTATTATAAATGTAAACCTCTAAAACTCATGGATGTAACACTCAAATCGAGAAATACATGTATTCTACTATTTAACTATTCACTTGATGTGAATAGTTAGATTTTAAGGTTTAAAATTAAATAATTATGCCATAAAAAAGGGTAAGGATTAGGTGTATAAACTCTTTTAAATATGCCAAGTTTGTTTGACATTTTCAGGCTCCAAGTTGTACCTTAAAGGAAGATTGACTTGCAGAAATTTGCTAGTGAATTTTTTTTTCATTAATCTGCCTTACTAGCATTTATTTCAAGCTCTGTTAATATGTACATTTATGTACTGAAATGGGATAAACATCTGACGATTTTCATTTCTCTTTCAGACCATTGAGCTGTACAGTAATGAAACCCTTGGAATATTTGTAATGAGTCTTGAAGATTATCTGAATGATTTCTACTCCAATTACTCTGAAGTACAAGACCTGTACGACTCACTAAGGGCTGTCTACAAAGAGACAGAGTCTCAAAGTAAGTTCACATTATTACATTTGTATAATATATTCTCCGGTTTCAGACCAAAATGTAATTTTTCAGACCTGCATGACAACAAACATCTTTACTCCATTAATTCATGCACCACTTAAGGCCTTTAATGTATTATGACTAATGATACATATATTTTTCACCATGGTTTGTTCTCTTATTTTATTTTGAAAATCAATTGATGTCAAAATAACAAGAGAAATCAATGAACAGGTGTGATCTCATACTTCCATGTCAAGATCAGACCCTATTTCAGACTAAAACAGCTAGGAATCCCTTTGGGGCGGCATATACTGCATAGCTTATATACATGTACATGTATGGGAGTTACATGTACTTCCCTGGGATATTATCATGATATGAAGCTTATTAATATGTACATGTGAGTTGGTGAATTAATTACTTGTACTGTATAATATAGCCATGTATGATATGTTAAATGTTCTTACTGGCTAAAAAAGCGTGTTTTATTCTTTTAACATGCTTAATAAGAAACAGGTGTGAGCAATTATTTTCAGTTATTTGATTGCTTTAATCACGTACATAAATCTAATATCATAAAGCAAATAAAGAAGCCTTAGTAATTTAAAAAATTAATACTCTAGTCATTTGGGAATACTTGAGAAATGTTTTCAGCATGTGCCTTTGGTTTGTGCTTTCAACACAGGGCTCGAATTTTGCCTGCAAATGTGCATTTAAATGCTAGAAGATTTTTAATTTTGCGAGTGAAAGAAATTCTACTAGCAAATTTTTGTGAGTCAATCTTCTTAAGGTTCCAAAATGCACAACTTGGAGTCTGAAAACCTTGAACAAATTAATTGTTGCACATTGACAAGTGCATGATTAAAAGTGTGAAGCATCTAGACAGTGTAGCTAGTATATAGTGATGCAAATTCTATAGAAAACGCACATGCCTGACTCACAAAAAGTCACAAAATTGCATAGTCTGATGAATTACATGTATTTGATGACTAGTAGTTTTGTTGATATTTTGCTAACAAAGTTATACATGTAAATACACGACTTTCATAATGGCCGCCTCCGGCCACCTCCTAATTTGCATAATTTGGGAGATAAATCTGTAGGGGAAAACCAATGCTACCACATGAAATATCACATTAAAACTAGTAATTGTTTTGAGTTTTGGAGCAATGTGGAAAATTGCTGTTGAGCTATGAGCATTTGTAATGCAGAAAAACATGTTAGCGAGGCTAGAAAGGCCTCCGTTGTTTTTCTCATACAAATCTCTCTAATTTCAACTGGATGTAACTTCATTGCTTTATAAGCTACAGCACTCAACTTTCACAAGTTCACTAATGTCGACATGCTCTTTCACATGGCAATGTTCATATTTTCTATACATGTGGATAAACTACCGAATCGGGAAATCACATATGCAAATTAGGAGGCGGCCATTATGAAAGTCGTGTATAGCGCCCATACATGTAAGTCTACAGTGGTGATTCCACTCTGAATCACCTGACTCCTCTCAGCCAATCAGCATGTACTCATGCAATTCAGCTGTGACTATGCGATTCTATAAAATATATTCTAGCATGCATGTACATTAAATATTTTGTATATTGTACTTCAAAGAAATTAAAGCGAAGGTCAGTGAACGTATAGAATATGATGAGTAGTGCCATTTCATTTTGCCAGTACTCTCGAGATTTTAGCTAGCTGTAAGCAGACATTAGCAAGTGGATTTAGAAGTTTTGTTCAAGCCCTGTCAACATTTCTCTCGTGTTCTCAATGCCCATCATCAGTGCATCATGTTGTACGACTCAGTGTAATGCATGCATGGCTTTTGCGTCTTTGTATGTATATATAGGGCTGTGAAGATGAGTTGGAAGAAAACACTTTGTTGTTGAAACATTCACCCCTTGTATATATTGATTATTTGATTCTATTCTTTCTTTCTTTCTTAAGTTGAAGAATAAAATAGTCTATTATTAGTAATTATTATCATATGGCATCTGATGGTAATTTTTTGATGAGTCAGTGTCCATATCTTGACACATACAAAATTGAGTAAGTTGTAAATCTCTTCAAATTAAATCTCTTCAAATTAAAGTTACAGATCCTTTTTTTTTTCTTTTTGGACTCATGGCGTTGTACTTGGACCGTAAAGCAAGGGAAAACATTTGGTACATAATTTCTGTTATTTTATAGCCAGTGTTCATTCTAGAAATCAAACGAAGTGGGGCGTGTTCCATTGTAATTTAAATTTTGGGATATTTGTTGTCATAGGAGACATTTTTTTCCAAACTTGATTGAAACAGAGCACAGATGTGAACAAGTGTCCCACGTAAACAAAGTTTTTGCGAAGGTTGGCAGTCAAAGCGGCGAACACATCGCAAAATCACGCCCTAGAATGGACAGTGAAAATAGCGAAGTAATTTTGCAAGCTTTGATTGGTCAATTTGATTGGTCAATTTGATTGGTCAATTTGATTGGCCAATTCGCGGTCCATAACTTCCCGTACCGAAAAGTATCTTTGGGCTTTTGCACTCAGTCTGTGAAAAAGTAGTCTCTGCTCGCCTGTTAGGAGTGATGTGCCCAAGTTAGGAGTGCCGTACCCAAGTTAGGAGTGCCGTACCCAAGTTAGGAGTGCCGTGCCCAAGTTAGGAGTGCCGTGCTTAAGTTAGGAGTGCCGTGCTTAAGTTAGGAGTGCCGTGCTTAAGTTAGGAGTGCCGTGCTTAAGTTAGGAGTGCCGTGCTTAAGTTAGGAGTGCCGTGCTTAAGTTAGGAGTGCCGTGCTTAAGTTAGGAGTGCCGTGCTTAAGTTAGGAGTGCCGTGCTTAAGTTAGGAGTGCCGTGCTTAAGTTAGGAGTGCCGTGCTTAAGTTAGGAGTGCCGTGCTTAAGTTAGGAGTGCCGTGCTTAAGTTAGGAGTGCCGTGCTTAAGTTAGGAGTGCCGTGCTTAAGTTAGGAGTGCCGTGCTTAAGTTAGGAGTGCCGTGCTTAAGTTAGGAGTGCCGTGCTTAAGTTAGGAGTGCCGTGCTTAAGTTAGGAGTGCCGTGCTTAAGTTAGGAGTGCCGTGCCCAATTTAGGAGTGCCGTGCCCAAGTTAGGAGTGCCGTGCCCAAGTTAAGGGTATCGTGGCCAAGTTAGGAGTGCCGTACCCAAGTTACGAGTGCCGTACCCAAGTTAGGAGTGCCGTACCCAAGTTAGGAGTGCCGTACCCAAGTTACGAGTGCCGTACCCAAAATGCTTGTAATGTAAACCGGGTGTTTAAGTGTCTTGTGGACTTTTTTAGGTGCAGATCATGTCATCAAAGAGTACAAAGACTACCTACCCCTTGACGTCTTGGAAGCTGGTATCAAATCTGTAAGTAATGTGAGTTGCTGGACGGCTTACACAGTAATAATATTTGTAGGATTCAACCAAAAATGTACCATTGGGAAAAACTTTGTGATGAATGATTAAATTCAGTTGTCATTGCTGAGGATAATTATTTTGTTTGGTTACTTGATCATAATTGTTTATGATCTCATGTTGTTGTCTGTTAGGGTCGATATCACAGAGGTCGTCTGAATGTCAACAAGCACAACTCCCAGGCAGAGGCGTTTGCACAGAAGCAACGGTATAAGTAATACCACATTTCCTCAAAGTGTCCCCTCAATTATTACCCCCTTTGAAAATGAAATTTGAAATGCGTGCCCAGTGTAGAACATGAATACTAAATTAATTCCGCTGTGACATGGCCTGGCGGAATCCTGTTATAACTCATGGTGACTAGTATCCAACATTTCAGTGGTAAATACTAAACATTTCCTTAGGTAATCCGAAGTGGTTACGTAAAATTGTTAACCTAAAATATTTCTACATCCAGAGAAAGCACCTTATGAAGAATTGAATGCTGTTACTAGGATTCTTGGACAGTCAAATATCATAGTTGCCTTGGTTTATTTTTTTGTTTTCCCGTCCTGATTAGTTAATTTTCCTCAAGTTACAATCGAGCCCACTGGAGTCTGTATCCTTAATTACTCTGACTTAGTTGTGTCAAAACTAAAGTTAGATGGTACATATATAAGAAATATTCTGATATTCTGAGACATGCTGTAGTTTGTCCCACTCATACAAAATCTGCTCTATAGTAATTGAGTAATACGCAAGAACTTCTACGGCCTTTGTTCTTTACTAGATGAGAGAGTTAGCTGGGGTGGCGCATTGGGGGGGGGGGGGGGGGGTATAGGGATGCTCGTCGGACATTTTCGATTTGACCCCTAAGAGGTACTAAAATGGGCGTGGCTCAAGCTTATTTTGACCCCTAAAAGATAATAAAAATGTAAATTTATAACAGCTTTTTTGTTCAATTGACACCCGACCCCTAAAAGGTACCGCTTTACATAGAAATGTCTGTGTTTGATGGTGGATACCCTAAGTGGTACCAAACTCCTGATTTTGACCCCTAAAAGGTACGACGAGCATCTATGTACCCCTATGTATTGGTATCTCGCCCTTGCTCCGACGGTTGTTCTCCGGGTTCTCCGGTTTTCCTCCCTCCGCAAAACCCAACATGCTAAATTCCAATTCGATCTGTCGATTAGCCGGGACCTGGCTGTGATCACTCTGAGCCCCCATGGTTGTTCCAAGTCTCGTTAGAAATTCAGAGTTGTTTTTCAGAGTCGTTATAATGCATACATGTATTTTGTATTTTGTGGGTAGTGAGTCTGGTGGCAAGGATTCATTGGATTGTGATCTACTTATCCCTGGTATGGCATGCAGGTAAACTTACATGTACAAAAGTTGCATACATTGTAGTTGGGAGAATTTACGTTTTTGTTATAAACTGAATGAGCATTCTCCCATTTTTTACATGTACTTGGTGTTTTGAGTACAAAATAGAAAACATTTTTCCTGTGTTTCCAGTATGGGAGAACTCAAAATAGCAGTGGAAACTCTTGCTTTTCGGGCTCCCTCCCAAACTTCCACTCGTGTTTCTATAATTCTATGGTTCACGGTAAATGCTAGAAGAAATGTAAGAAGGCTATTTTGAAGAGAGCGCGCGCGCTGTTACGTTTTCAGTTTCGGCGGGAAAATGTTTTCCGTAGATAAAATAAGGCTTGAAGGAGGATTCTTTCTCTTTCACCTCGGAAACCAAACAGGACAGACGATACTGAAGCGTTGAAGAGCGGAGGTTCTTGTCGGAATAACAGACTAATATTTCGAAAAAGCAACTCTGTGTAAAGTGCCGTAGGACGTCAACAAATAGCCGGCTTAACTCATGGTTGAACAAAGTACTGTTTGACTAAAAGGCGGTTCGTTATCGCTGGAGATTTACACAGAGTTTCAGGCGAAGCAAACTGTTAATATTCTGGAGCTAAGAAGGCCATTGCATTAACTTTGATGGTCTGAGCTTTCCAAAGATAGTCGTGTCGGGCCTTGTTTGTGATTCGCCTTAAAGGCGCCGTGTCACGGTACTGCGCATGTCACAGTCTCCAGACATTGAATTGACAGCTGTATTGTGTAACATCCAATGAGAATCAATCAAAATAAATTGCCGGAAACGCCACACTGTTCGCCACACTGCCGTGATTCACAGATTGTAGTTTTACACAGTATATAACGAGATTTACAAGGATTTTATTCTTCCTTCATCCAAGGAAAACAGCATTGAGTAAAGAATGGTATCTATATTTCATTACTTGCTTGTATTTTAGCTGTTTCCAGTCGTAAACAGTCCGAATTTGACCAAAGTGAAACGAGCTGCTCGCGTCCATAGATATATATTCTTCGTTATGCACTTTTGACCACAGGCAGCCCAAGCTCAAGTTACGAAAATATAAGGGTTTGTATGGGAGCGTAGCGAGCTCAAGTTACGAAAATATAAGGGTTTGTATGGGAGCGTAGCGAGCTCAAGTTACGAAAATATAAGGGTTTGTATGGGAGCGTAGCGAACTCCGTTTACTAGCCAGAAATACTGTAAAATATTTGAATAAAATGACTTACCTTGCCACTGTTACATGTATTTCTTCTGTCGTGTTTCTCTCCTTGTTGGGTAGTTTTAAGCTGATTTCAGGCGGGGTTTTTTTCCGGAGCCCCAACAACGAGAGAAACACGACAGAAGACATAACAGTGGCAAGGTAAGTCATTTTATTCAAATATTTTACAGTATTTCTGGCTAGTAAACGGAGTTCGCTACGCTCCCATACAAACCTTTATATTTTCGTAACTTGAGCTCGCTACGCTCCCATACAAACCCTTAAATTTTCGTAACTTGAGCTTGGGCTGCCTGTGTTTTGACATGATATAATTTTTCAAATGGCACTATTGTTTTATTTCTACATGTCTAATAATACAGTTCTCTGCTGTAAAAAAAATTAAACATACTATGGAAAATTTCTCGTCCTAAAGTTTGGAAACATAACACATGCATTTGACGCTAGAAAGTTCAGTACTCGCGGAAGTACGCAAGGTTAGTTACTAGTGGCAGTTTACTAGTTTTGCACTATCGGCTGTTATGGAATGGAAACTTACTTTCACAGCTTAATATGTATGTCGATTGGTCAGAAGGATATATTGTTTAAGATGCTATGGTCCTTTCGGCATCAGGTAATTTTTAAACGGGAGTTTTCGTACAGTATTTCAAGCTATGCTGTACGTAGCGCGAGTTCAGTTAAGTCACAAATGTCCGTGAAACTATAAATACCGCGTTCATTATTATCAGTTTGCTCTATGGCTTCTCATGTATTCAATAATTACTTGTGGAGCTTCATATGTATGTCGATTGGTCACAATGATTTCCTCTTTCAGTTTTTTCCGTTAGTTTGGACATTAGGGATACATCCTTGGAGATTTCGTACAGTTTAGCGATCGTGTGTCGAAAGTAGAAAAGTTCGCTTGTCGCGAAAGTGCGTAAACTGTCACAAGCGGTTTCATAGCAGTTCGATGTTTGACTCTCATGTAGTCGATGATAACTTATATAGCTTCATATGTATGTCGATTGCTCACAATGATTTCCTCTTTCAGTTTTTCCCGTTAGTTTGGACATTAGGGATACATCCTTGGAGATTTCGTACAGTTTAGCGACCGTGTGTCGAAAGTAGAAAAGTTCGCTTGTCACGAAAGTGCGAATACTGACAAGCGGTTTCATAGCAGTTCGATGTTTGGAGACTCGCGTAGTCGATAATATAAACTTCTATAGCTTCATCTGTACGTCGATTGCTTACAAGGCTATCGTATTTGAGTTCATGAGGTTGTTTTGCCAGCAAAGAAAGGTTTTATCTAACTTTTCGTACAGTCTTTGCACTCCGGTCGGTTCGTCGTTTCATCGTTTCTAAGTTCCATCGTTTCTAAGCCGTAGATATATATTTCTTCGTGTCGCTGTTGAAAACTGCCATATCATTTATAATATGACTTGAAAAGTTTCCATGTGTTTCGCGAACTCTACTGGACATCCAAACCCTCTTCGCTTCTGGTTGGAATGCCAAAAAAGCTTCCAATTTCTTGCGTATTCAGAGTACTCAGTGGCGGTGTTCCCCTCCGGTAAGCATCACTTTGCTTTTTTGTTTTAGTTGTGTTGCAGTCTGCAACGACTAATTTTTAATAAACAAATAATTAAAACTTATTTAAGCACATCTTACATTTCCATAAATGACCAAAGGAGGCAAGGATGAGTTAAAAAAGAACACTGATGGAAGTCGATTTAAAAATCGGTATTTCACCCCTCTGAGAATTTCGTTCCGGGCTAGAACATAATTCTAAAATAAATCAGATTTTCACACATGCGCAGTACCGTGACACAGCGCCTTTAAGACTAAAAGATTCATAAGAAGAAACCCTATGGCGTTCCCCTGTGGAAAATGTTGATGTGTACCCACAATTCTTTTCGGTCCGTGTTGAGTCCGAAGATAATCCGAAGGGAATTGGGATATATCCGTGTTAGCTACGGGGATAGCTCGCGTAGTTGATTATACCTGTACATGATTGCATAATATACTTTATTTATTTTATACTATTTGTAAGGAATCGCGCTGTTCATGGTGATGTTGTAGTGGTTGAACTTCTACAAAAATCAGAGTGGAAAGGAAGGACTACAACACTAAGGAGATCTGAAGAGGGTGAGTTCTGACCATCTTTGAACATTGTAACTGAAGTAATGATCACATTCTAAATTCTCCCTTAGGAAACAAAGATTTGAAGGAGAATGTATAATTTGATCAGGTGTCACTTACACTTGTTTCACACAATCCTTCAACTGTAGTGACCCATTGACTGTGAGCACCATTGCCCGAGAGAAGATTGGGAATGAGTCAAAACTCAATAATATTGAGGTAGCGGGAAGACAATATTCTTTTTCCTGCCTCCCAACTACCCTCCCCTTGGAACTACTTCAAAACTCATCACTTGATCAAAAATAATAATCTGGGCAGTGACCGACAGGTCTGCAAAACGTTTGCGCATGCGTGAATTTCACGCGGGAAATCACGCTCGCGCACATCATTTTGGTTGAATTTTCATTCGAAATTTGGACTTCAAAGCATTGTTACAGAAAAGTGTGAGCTTCGATTTTTAAGTCCTTTCATGGACCAGTCACAAATTTAATTAGCTTGATGACTAAACTAATAAAACACTTAACTCTTGCGACTTTCCCCTTAATCCCCCGTCTTTTTTGCGATGTATCAAGTTTCTGAAGATTTTCTGAACAGAAACCATTTAGGACTGCTCCCGCGATTTCTACCGCTGACTGGACATGCGCACATATCGCTAACCTGCGTGGAAAGCGCAGGGGGAGGAGGAGCGGAGGAAGAATGAGGACTGAGAGAAAGAGGAGGGGAATGGGGAGAGGAAAGGGTAAGGAGCGCTTGCAGCGAACCTCCCCCCTCCACGTTTTTTTTGCATTTAACGTTCATTTTTTGGACGCAAAATTCCGATTGGCTAAAGCGGTGTTCAATGACATTTGATTGACACTTGTAATAAAAATAGCGCTTACGGCGCGATGAAGAAGTGTTCAATTCATGCAGACCTGTCGCAGTGACCAAGAAAAATAGAGGCACATGGTTTCAGTCTGTGATCACCGTCAACAGCACACAGAATTTGATGAAAACTATATGTACATGGACCTATTTAAAAATATAGACTCGACTTACCATTCTCAGAATCATGAACTATATTTCACTACTGTTCTTTCTCGTGGTCAATTCGTGTGCCTCTGTGTAACTTTATCTGCTGTGTTCATAACTGAAATGCATGTTGGTTATCTCTAATTAAAAGCTTAATTACCTTCATTCACAAATCTTCAGTCTTGTCACTAGTGTATATTACAGAGCTATAAAGGGAACTGTTGGAAGCCTTTCTCGAACCAAAACCTCGCTCGTGAGAGGATTCTCGTTTAAGGTTACCGTATACCTTCGCGGCATGTTTTCTTAAAAAAATTAAAAAAAAATTCTTTTTAAATTGATGGATTGATCTTCATCTTTCCGAAAAAAAATTTTTTTAACAGGCAAAAGTTTGCGAGATATTAGAAAAAAACGTAATTTGAAGGAAAGTAAATAAATCGCTTCGGCATGATAATCCCTCTGATCCCATTACGTGCCACAGGCACCCCGCTGAATTTTTGCGGGTAAACTACATCCGGGAGCTTCAGACTCACAGTGAGCCGTGACTCGTGAGTTCAGTAATTTTATAGCGTTTAAATTACCGGTATATCGATCGTGGATATGTCCAGAAGAGAAAAGAATAATCCTTGGATAAAAGGTAAAAAAAAAAGAAGACAGGCCCCAAGAAGATTCAAGAGAATGAGCTCGAGAAGGAGCAAAGTTTCAATATGGAGAAGAAAGTGATGCTCGCGGAAAGCGACAAAGGCTCGTGGTTCGAACAGCCTTCATGTTCGACGACTTCCACTTTGAGTTCTATTAGTACTGCTACAACTCCGACGGAAAGCTGCTCAGCTAGTAGGCTTAAACTTTTGCCAGGTACAAGAAAAGAGACGGAAGATTCAGAGAGTAGCAGCGAGTCCGCATCCGACTCTATCTCTATTCTCCGATTCTTGTTTGCGGCGTTGCCTTTCGACGCGGTTTAGTTTTCGATATCCGGCCCTCTCCTTTCTTGGTACAACCCGTTGATTTACCTTTCTTTTTGCCCTTTTGCGCATTATCTCTAGTGTTGGCCATAACACAACGCTCTTTTGAATATTTGTGACACGACACTAGTTTGTATGTTTCTTATGCAATTTGAGCCACGTACTAATTTCCGGGGAAAGCTCCGGGGATCCTTACACATAATTGGCTAGTTGGTTTAAGTGTTGACGTTTGCTTTGATGAGGTGTGATGTGTTTCCTAACCTTCAGAAGCCAAAAACGCCGATAGATTTTTATGCGTATTCACTGTCTTTGGATGAATTTATAGGGTATGAAGACTTGTCAGATCTTGATGAAACTTGGCCTAGTGTTAGATGAGCTACATATGAACCAAATTGTGTGAGCGTTTAGCGATATTTTAATTATTTTTCTTATAAGAGTACTTGCCGCGATGAAACACAGAAACTATTTCGATTGAAACTTTGAAGATGACTGATTGCATTTGAACAAAGTAAATTATAAAAAAACGCTCACACACTTTGACAGGCCATCATGTGCTGATTGACGTTATGCAGCCGAATCGTTCGTAGGCGCGAACGCGGAGGCACATAAATTCACTTCTGTGAGACTCGTCTTTTTTGCGTTTGTTGCCTTAGCATTTCCTGAAAATGTAATATTTGTGCAAAAAAAAAAACATTTCAGCGCATTCTACATTTTATAATCTTTCCAGTGATATATAGGTTTCTATACTTTCCTTTAAAATGATGCGCGTGCGATTTTATTTGCGAGAGACACCCGCGAAGGTATACGGTAACCTTAACAACTCTAACGAAAGTTAAGCATGCGCCAATAATCTCGCCACTCGTGGTCTAGCGGTTACTGTTTGGGTAAGATTGTGTCAGTCGTTCTATAAATCTTAGCTTCCTGGATTCGATTCCTACGCTGAGCGCAGTGAATTTTTTTTTCAAGTAGAGGCTCCCCAATTCCTTGTAAAATTTATAAGTGCCGCTTCGGGTGCTCGGGAAATATTCTAAGTCCCAAATTATTCATAGTTAACAAAGAGAGTTTTGTGACGCAGTCTGTGAGGTTGTTACACTGAGGTAAAGCCCCTATTTTAGAACTCTCCACTTGCAACATCTAGGCACCTGAAGAAGGCTAGTTTGGCTAGCCGAAATATAGTACCTTTAAAACTGTATACACGTTGTTTCAGCTTTGTTATAGTCCTCAGGATAGAGTAAAAAATCTATCCGCAGTCTGTAGCTTCCGGTTGACCTTTTCGACATTATGCGGCGCCAGGGCGGCGCGGTGTTCAAGTATGTGCACTTGAACAACTTGAACAGTGTGGGCTGATTGGTTGGGGGCGAAATACCTCGACTTGGAAAATAAAAATAACAAGAGCCCATCTGGGCTTTCACTCGGGCCACATGAGATTGAAGATGAAATACACTTTCATTTGAAATCCTCTTAGTAATAACCAAAGGGAAGAATTATTATCTGAATTTAGCAGTCTTTAGGAGTGGCCGGTAGCGCGGTGACTTTCATTCTCTGCTCCCCTAGTATATGTAATTTAATATTTTTGTTCTTCTCGTATGTAAATTAAAGAAGTTGACCTTTTAATTTAAACACTACTTATTCATGTAACACACGTTTACAGTTTAGTCTGCTGTTCTGTTATACTGCAGGTTCCGAGTATTAGTACATGATTGACTCAAATGTATGTTTATATTTGTACCATATTATAAGTTGTATCCTGTCCATCCTGTGATGGAGCTATGTCAATTTGTGTGCCTCTGTGTAACTTTATCTGCTGTTCTTGCTATACATGATGAGCCATTACGAGTCCATATTGGTATTTGTTGGATTAAAGATTATTAACTGAAATGCCTGTTGGATCTCTAGCTAATTAAAAGCTTTACCCTCATTCCCAAAACTTCAGTCTACTCATTATATTACAGAACTATAAAGGGAATTGTTGGAAGCCTTTCATTTCTTGAACCTGAACCTCGGCCGTGAGAGGTTTCTTGTTTAAGTTTACCTTGAGAGTTGAATATTGCTTCGCTCATCATAAGTTATTCTGCGCTGAGTGTGTATTTCTCCGGGGTATTTCTGGCTTCGTGTTGGCGAGCGACAGTGTTGCTCTCACAGTTCAGGAGTTCAGATGTCTTCAGACTTCGATAGAGGATAGTAACCCATAACTGCTCAACCACAGTATATATATTTGCTAGTAAATCGCTATATTTCGCTATAAGCATCAACAGAATTGCACTGGAGAGAAATCTATTAGTGCCACGAGTGCGCGCATACAATTAATGCATAATTTAACGCATGCGCAGAAATGTTGCTGCATGAAACCAAAAAAACAAGGCCAGTGATAATATAGTGAACACGAATGATTAATTCCATCATGCTCTGCTGTTATGAGACTTACAACTCTTTACCAAACAAGATTAATTCCACATGGTTCAAGGCATGGTTTTCAGGGAAGAATACAAGAGGCCAAGTAAAACCTCGACAACAAGTCTTTAAAATAACACATGCAATGTTCATTTGAACTTCCTCCCAGTGATTTAGCATTCAGTTTTGAACTGTATCAGTAGCTTTGCATATTTACTGGCAGCTACTACAGCAGTGTTATGCATGTATCAGTGGCTTCCCCCAGGGGTCATGTACCCTGGGGATTTGTCCAAATGCCCAATCAAACCTGTCATATCAAATCCCCTGGTATAGAGCACAACAAATAGTAAAAATTCATACAAGGTCGGTCCCCTTGGTTACTAATCCATGAACCAAAGTGAGCTTCCCACCCCCCCCCCCCCCCCCCCCCTCCCCCCCCCTCACCAATGGGCAACAAACAATTAATTCTGACAAAGTTCCCATGGATCCACCCCTGATGGAAGCTGCTGATACATGCATTATTTACCCATCCATTTACAACAACAATAAAAAAAGATTTTTTTAAGGCAGCAGTCATGATTATGTTTTATGTAGTATGTAATCTACTAGATTTAGCCTGTATATTTATAATATATAAAATGTATATAGTGGCACCAAGAGAACTAGTACTAATACTTCTAACAGAGGAGATAGTCAATGTATTTAGCATGGTATTGCTATAATTGGGGACAAATTCATTTACTCTATATCTACACGACTATATAATTCCCGGCTACACTTGAGGGTGGTCACTACCAGAGATTTGGTTGCATTCTCAGTGTTGGCCTACAATTTAACATTGTGATCCAAGAAGACACAAAGCTTTTAGAACCATTTGCAGATGTCAGAGCAAAGGCATATGCAGTACCAGTTCTCCCAGTTATTTTAAGGTCCTACCTGGATTTGAACTCTGACTACCTCCTGCACAACAGACTGACACTTAACCACTGAGCTTACTGGTTCTGTGATGGGCCAAATTTTGTTCAGATAAAATTAATCCAATTCTATTAAAATAAAATTATAAATACAGTACATCTGAGACATGGAGTTTTAGCATAGTTTTTGTCATAAATAAATTTATTATTATAGCCAGAGAATAATACTGGTTCACTACTCATGCTCTTGCGATAAGTGATAATGGATATATAATGAACTACAACTGCCAGACAGACAGACAGACAGACAGATTTTATTGGTGTTTTGTACATGCAAGTACTTCGACATGGGTCCAATAAATTTCAGTTAAATTAGGTTATGTATATCTCTGTTAGTGGGAACAGGCATCACTGCGTTAGAGCTTCAGCTCTGATGTTGAAGCAGTTATAAATGAATTTTGCTGAAAGACTAGAAATTCTACTGTCAGGGTTCATGATTGTGCATAATAGGCTATTTTCAGATCGGTGTGCCGCATTTATATTAAATTTATTATTTAGTGAAGCATAGAATTCCTTCCTTAGGTTTTCATATTTCTTGCACTTCAAGACAAAGTGGGTTTCATCCTCAATCTCCGAGAGGCAGAAATGGCATAATCTTTCCTCGATTGGTTTGTATGGTCTTGCATACCTTCCTTTTTCGATCTCTAGTTTGTGGTTGCTTATTCTTAGCCTTGTTAGTGCTATTCTGTGCTTCACATTGTATACTTCCTTCAAGTAATTTTCTAATTCGTAAGATTTCTTGAATATTCTGTATGTTCTTAACTTATTTCGCTGATTTGAATTACTTCTAGAGTCATTATGGATCTCGCTGTACCAGTTTTGGCATTCAACGTCTCGTAGCCTTTGTTTTAGTTTGCTAGCGAGTGCTGTGTAATTGGTTATATTATTCTGGTCTAGCCACAGATTGCCAAAGCCGAGATGACATATTATGCTTCTTATCTTTTGTCACCAGACCATCGGCTTGAGTAAGAGTCTGGAGTCAGCGTAGGCCTCGGTTGCCAATTTTGTATTATCCACATTTTCCAGTTTTAGCCAATATTTAATGCTTCGGAATATCGCTTCGCCTTTAAGTGGGAGTCTGCCTAGTTCAGCACGACAAGCATTATTCGTAGCATTCCTATTTACTCCTAGGAGCCATTTGCAAAACTTAACATGAACTGACTCTATTGGATCTCTGTCAATAGGACCCTTACAGTCGACTCCCCAGATTTCGCTTCCATATAGGAGGATTGGCTGAATAAGAGAGTCAAATAATTTCAGTGTGAGCTTTAGGTCAGTTCTAAAGTGGTCACCCATTTCTTTGCGGAGTTTAAAAAGGGCTTTTAGTGCTATCTTTTTCAGTTCTTGTTTGGCTAGTGTGAAGTTACCGTACGCACTGAACGTTAAACCAAGGTATTTAAATGCTCGAACATTTTCCAGGGTTTCGCCGTCGTAATTAAAAACATAGTTGTTCATTCTCTTTCCTGTATTGTTGAAGACCATGGTTTTTGTTTTTTCGGTATTTACTTCTAAATTGTATTGGTTGCAATATTCCTTGATTCTATGTAGATATTTCTGTAGACCTTCAGCGGGATAGGTTGAATAGCGTTGGACTTAGCATACACCCCTGCCTGACCCCTTTATAACATCTAAATTCCTCTGATATCGTATCGCCAATTTTCACTGCTGAGGAGTCATTTGAGTACATTGATTTTATGATAGAATATACTTTCCATCCTATTCCGGCCCTTTTTAACTTCGTAAGTAATTTGTCTCTTGGCACGCTGTCGAATGCTTTTTTAAAGTCTACAAAACAGCTAAATAAGAATTTTTTTTTGTGTGGCTTAGTCTTAACGTATTTGTCTGTGAGAGTTTTTAGGATGAAAATACTATCCGCTGTTCCAAGGTGTTTCCTAAATCCTCCTTGTACTTCTTTGGGTATTCCTTTGTCGACTAGGTAATCATACAGCCTATTATCATAGTTAGTCTCCTCTACTAACTATGCTTAAACTAGGCATTATTTCCGTTTATATAAAGTTTCATAGAATTTTGACCGTTGTTGAGTTACTTGTTGAATTAGGCCCTCGTCGCGCAAAGTATCACGGGGCGTGCTAAAGGGTCTTTAAGTATAGAGGTGAAAAGTTTGCCGAGTGAGGATCAGTAACAGGCTTATGCCTCTGTAGTTATCAGTTTTGTCCTTATCGCCTTTTTTGTAAATTGGAACACTAAAGCCGGTACACCAATCTCGAGGGTATTCCCCTGATGATAGAATAATATTAAAAAGCGATTTCAGTAGTGGTTTTAGTTGCTTTTTACCGTTTTTTATTACTTCGTTTAGGATATTGTCTTTGCCCGGTGATTTATTGTATTTTAATTTATTGATAGCATTTTCGATTTCTTCGTCAGTAATTTCAAAGTCTAACAGTTCACTTTCCCTGCCAAATGCCGCACGTTTGCCCGGGGGGTAGTTAATATATTGTAACCAGGACTGATCAGTATTACTTTCATTCTGGATGAGATAGGACGTATTTCTCAGCAAATATTAGCTTTTATGCATTTTTTAAAAGTAAAAATATATTATGCTAGAGAAAATAAGACTGAGTTTGTACTCTTTCTCTTCATATTTATTTATTTATTAACACTGTATTAATCGTATTACTATATATATGCCAGCGTATATATTGTAAATAACTTGACCAAATGGAGTAGTTTGTATATGTATTTGTTCATGTCGTCCGACCTAGTAATTTAATTTCAATTCCATGTAAACTGGCTCCTGGCATTTTTAACCTCTCAGTTATTTCAGGAAGCCAGTACCCTCAGTAAATATGTATTTTTTCTTACCATTAATTTGTCACACTTGTAAACTTTGTAAGGGTATAATAAAAGGGTATAATAAATTGTTATTGTTGTTGTAATCTCTCCACCACCACCAACATCTAACGGTTTTAATCTCAAGCAAGAGAATCTGGCTGTTAACCTAAACATATCAGCACTTATTATTGAATCAAAAAGACCTGTTCAATGTCATTAGATAGCATGATTTTGCAGTGATTCTTTTTATGATTCAGATTTTTGGAGAGAACTGCTCGGGTGTGTGAAATGATTGGAGATACTGTAGTATGAAATTTACATTTTCCTCCGGTTCGCTTTGGCTTTTAGTTACCCCACAGACTTTTCGACGTGATTTTACAAACAAATTATTTCTCCATTTAAAAAAAATATCTCTGATTTCTCTCTACTCCGTCCTTACGGCTTTGTTTTCTAACTCGCCTCACTTTTCTGCTTTTTCCTAAAATTCGTTTAAGTAATTAAGATGTGCTTGCGACTCGTTTTATGACAATGAGTGTTTGCAGCACGTCTCTGTGTACATGTGATTATGTACGCGTACATGTCTGGTTCTTCTACTTAATAAAATTTGCAGTTATCTTCTACTGGCATGTCTGCATTCTTCCAGAGATTGACGTATATAATCATGATCAGAAGGATAACACTGGATATAAATAGACTTGGCAAAAAAGTACACTGACTATCGCAAAAAATCGACAAAGAAATGCAGATATAAACACGCAATGATTTCAACCTCACTGTACCTTCATGACCTGACAAGACACTGTTCAGTTTCACTTTCCCTCTCAGCTTTGCTCTTGAGTTGAAGTTGAGTTAGGCTTTGTTAAAGACTTCTTATTCAGTTGTATGGTATTGTGCAGTATATTTGAGTATACCAATCCACAGAGATTCAAATAACAAAGCCGTGGCGGAAGAGAAGCTTAAACGGGAAATATTTTGTCCTCCTAGAAAAACACAACATCTTGCCATTTCTATCGAAGAAGCCTTTGGTTTCAGCAGCAAAGCAACACGCTAAATTCCAATTCGATATGTGGATTAGTCGGATCCTGGCTTTGATCATGCAACCCCTTCAGGTCGTCGTGTCGTATATAAAATCACTGGCCATCTGGGTAAAAAACGCGGTCCTTCGGCTCAGACAAGAACGCCAGTTGAAATATCCTGAGCCTGTTGGAAGGCTTTCGCACGAGTGAAGTTAAATAAAACATTAAACTGCTTACATTTGAGAGATGGGACTCCAAATTTGAGAGAAATTTCCTCGCGGGTCCCACCATCTTGATTTTACTGTATTAAATTATGTAAATAAATTAACCTGGCGATTGTTACGTGACCAGCACAGTGCAATCTGATTGGTGGTGAACTTGAAATTTAACGCATGCGCAGAAATTTTGCTGCATGAAACAAAAAAAAAAAACGGCCTGCAGATTTAGACTCGGTGCTGCCACAGTAATAATAAACACTTGCGATTTAAGATTCGTGCCGGCCGAAGGCCTGACCCGAGTAATAAGGAGCTTGTATCATACCTTCTTTGTGCTGTAACTCGTATAATATACATGATTTGACATCGCTGTAGCTCGTATAATCCGGTATTCCGCCGCCATATTGAATATTGAACCACAGGCATCCCAAGCTCCACTTTTGTATTTCGGGTTACCTGTGGTCATTACCGCTTGGTTTCATATGTATAGAAAAATACAAAATACGAACAGAGTGAAAGTACCACTCAATCAACTACATAAAGATATTTGTTGCATGTTGTGAGAGGTAACGAGCACAGGTTACCTAAAATACAAAAGTGGGGTTTGGGATATCTGTGGTTATTCAAAATGGCTGCGGAACGATGGCAAATCATGAATATTATACGAACTACAGCACAAAGAAGGTATGATACAAGCTCTCTACAGCAGCAACTTGCTCAGAATAGTATTTTTTGGGGTAGTCCATTTGGGTAATCCATAGGGTAGTCCATGGACTGGGAGTCAGTTTTTTGTCCACTCACAGTCCGTATCACAAAAATAACCTTGTGAAGCGCATTTGAATACATTGATATAGAATTTGCGCTATATAAATGAATACCTTTTTTGTTAAACTGAGCTACAGTACGCAGTGCTTGTAGCGGCCACAAGCCAGGCCAATCAGCATCACGCATTTGACATAGTGAGAAGGAGCAACAATGGATAACTAGTTCCTGTAAAAACTAGTGTAGGTGTACGTCAGCGGGGAAGATAAACACTGGCACAATGAACTAAAATTCGACTAAGGAATGCTAACCGCGCCCCATGAGAAGCGATAGCAGCTGACGTTTCGAGTATTAGCCCTTCGTGTCTCTTTACAGTATACGTAACAGACGCTGTGGTAGTGTGGATTTCTCACGTTGTACCTCTGTCTACAGGTGTTCGGCCTGGCGCACAGGAGGATGAGTTGAGTGATACCATGCCCACAGGTCACGTGGTTGGGGTGCTGCAAAGAAACTGGCGCGATTACGTCGCAACGTTTGCCGAGGACGAGGTAAACAACCACATCGTACCCAGGGTCCTTTACGCGCCTAATCCAAGATGATACCGTCTAGAATAACGAAAAGTCACAAGCAGTAATCCAAAACCCGAATCATAAAACTTAGCCTAACCATTTCGAAAATAAGTTCGCAGGTGAACGATGAGTTCTCACTGGCCCAGGGCTAGGGTCATTCTAGATCAGACGGTATGACTCTAGGAATTACCCTGGTCGCTGATTGGCTAGAAATTTTGCGCGCGCTGATTGGAAAACGTCGAATAGCACGTTCATTTTTGATTTTCAAAAAATTACTGTTGAGGCCTTTTTGTTGCAATGCGCGTTCAAACTCGTTGAAAACAACTGTAAATTCATAAGTGCTTGTTGTCGTGATTACAGGTATCTCACAGACAGAGACGAACCGCCGGCAAGGTAAGCCAGTGATGTCACTGTGTTATATGTTGGGGGTGGGGTGGGGAGGTACGTCCCGTTTTCATTCAGGATGGCGACGGCAGTGACGACGGGACGTAGAAGTGTTTTCTCCCGAAATTTGATGTTTACCATTTCCGTTATTCGCCTTGAATTACTTTTCAGTAAATTTCTGAAAAATTAAATAAGTCTGAATAAGTAGATAGATAGATAGATAGATAGACTGGTTTATTTGAGTCACTTCGCAGTAAGAAAACTGAATTGCGTAACTATTACAAATTGTGTACAACACTAAATGATACTGAATAATAATATAATTAACTACTACAAAACTAAGTACTACTATGAGAACTACTATAGCTAGAATTATTATAAAAAGTATATATGGCATTAAACGAATTCCTATATAACTACTACCGAATGTATGATAGCTAAAGCCTTATAACACGTTGTAGGCATTACAACTGGAAATAATAAACGATTTAGAGAACCGTTTGGTTTTTGTGCATGTGACCCAAAAAAACCTTTGTTTCCTGAGGTTAAACCTAGTATTGGAGTTGGCTTTGGGTAGGAGATGTTTCAACTTACTCTCAGGATTCTTGCTTATAGCTTGGAACTGTTTCCTAGTTAACATTTCGTGATGGTCATGGATAGAACTAATTCCTGCCTGAGCTAGTGCGTCGGTATAGCAAACCCCCGGAAAAATACAAGCCAATGTTCTCTTCTGGATACGCCTTAAGCCTTCCTGTAAGTATTTGGGGAGAGCATGGTGAAATACAGGACAAGCATAATCTATAGATGACCTTATACATACGCAATAGTAAGCTACGTTTAAGCTGTACCAAAAAGTACAGTTTCCGAGAGGCTCTTTTAACAAGGTCTTCAATGTCATCATTTCATGTTAGCTTGGAGTTAATCCTTACGCCCAGTAGCTTTGTACTGGCCACGGTGCTAATGGGTTTCCCCTCGATGAAAGCTGTTGGGAGAGATTCCTCCTCAGCTGAGCGGCTGAAACTGATGATAAGATTTTTGGTCTTGTCGCAGTTGAGCTGGAACAAATTATTTCTTGACCAATCGTGAACTGCGCTTTGCTTTGCTCGCCTTTGGCAATAGTCTCACACACTGTAGTGTCGTCTACGTATTTCCAAATGCTGAATGGATCTGAGATGGAGAGGTCATTTATCATGACCAGGAACAACCATGGACCCAGCTTGGGGTCTTTAGATAATTAGTATAGTATACTAATAATTAGTATACACGCTGGACGAAAGAGAGTGATTTCCTTCTTGACTTTCACGTTCTCTGTGAAACGTAAAACGTATGGTTTTTGCGCTGCAGATGACGCGGGATAAAATGTAGGCGACTGGGCTCAATCCAGGTTTCTGGGAAACTACCCACCAACCCCTCCCTTAGATATGCATCGTTTTATTAATGATTAACCATTAAAGGTTAGGATGAAGTGTGGGGGAGGGGTGGGGGTTTCCCAGAAACCGTGACTCCGTCGACTGCATGGTGTCTTAAAGTCCCTAATATTTCAGTCATTAACTAGTTCACAAAGCAATACTTTATCGGCTATTGCGTCGTGTCATTTCTGCGGCGAATGTTCAACACTGAAAAATGAGAAAAAGAGAGAGAGTGCTATTCAAGCTAATGTAAACACACAACCTGTTTTTCGCCGTTAAAACGTTTTTTCAGCTGGTGTAATAATAACAGAGTCCTAGCACATGTGTGAACTTCTATCTATTTCTGGCTTTCTGAGTTGTTTATCTAAGCCCCCAGCAGGTGATGTAGCCTCTGACATCTTGTAGAAGTGCTTTTAGAAGCTCTGTTCAGTGTATATTTAATCAGTTTTGATGTGTATGACAGTAATAAAAGACTCTTGGGGCGGTGTTTGATGTAGCGAACAGCTGTGAACTGTCATAAAAATTCGTTTTTGCCATCATTTCAAGAAATCATAAAAGCAGCTAAAGCCATCGTCGTGGTAATTATCTCGCCCTTTACCTGCGTAATTAGAAATTCACAGTCGGACTATTCCAAATTACAAATCGTAAACCAATTAATTCCCTATCGAATTATTCCCTTGTTTGCAATGGATTTTTCGCACAATTGTTGGCTATTTTTCCAGCGACAGAATCGTCTTTGTAAATCTATTTATTACTCAGTCTTTTGTTGGACTTCGTTATTTGTGCTTCAAGATTCTGTGTTTAACTCATAACTATGGTAGTCATTTGAAATTAATAGAAGATAAAAAGTATATCCCGTCCATTTGGTTTTAATGATTTTATTCTTGATATGATGCGGATAAATGTTTCCTTTTCGCACGCCACTATGCTAGCTTTACAATGGTGACTATAGTTCCAATAATAAAAACTTGTGTAGGTCTGTGTTAGTCTGCTCTCGCGAAGGACATGCGGCTTCGACTCGCTTCTGTTACGGGAAATGTTTGAGTAGATTTTAGAAGTTTCTGGAAAGATTACGAAAGCTCTTATAATCTTAGGAAGTTTTACTCAAAGAAGCATCAAACAAAGAATGAAGCTGAATGAGATCATGACAAAAGATAAACGTTAATAGTGCAAATTTCCTGTAACACACAGCAGTTAAAATACTATAATCGATTGTTACTTGATAACAACCTTTTATATGTATGTTAAACTACCAAAAAAATGAATTCCTCAATGAGATTTTAATTAAAAGTTCAGAATCGGTTAATACGCCCACTTGTCAATACACCTAACTAAACAGTTGCTGTGTCTATAACACAGGGAAATAAAAAAATAGTTAAACTTCCAATCAGAAACTGTTCAATTGATCAATTCACTTATTCACCCAAAAAACTCTGATACTTTTAGCCTCCGAAGTTTCTAAGAAATAGAATATCGGTTTCTTTGTTTTTCCCTTTTTCTTCATTGCAATAAATGTAAGAATCTCCAAATCTCAAGTTAAATTTCAAGTAAATGAACGTTTTTGTTCAGCGCGGGTTTTGTCTTTTCCTTGACTCATCCTTGAATATCATTCCCCGTACAACACTTTTCCAAGCGAAGCTTCCTAGATATGTTCCTGAATATTTTCCTAAACGCCTCCTTAAACTCTTGGTTAGTCAGTGCATAGACGACTGGGTTTATCCAGGCTGCTAGTGAAGCGAAAAGTGTCAAAGGCTCTATTTTTCTGATCTTAAAGTCACAATCTCGGGGCGGGCCATCTTTGTCTATTATATGTACTAAAACAAAAATATAGAGAGGCGAGTACAAGATGAGGAATGAGCCGAGGACGAGTACTATTGTCCGAGCAGCCTTCATCTCTACTTTTCTCCGGGCTTGGGTGTTTGTTATCGGGTGGAGCTGCTTGCATTGCTGTCGAGATATTTTGAATATAATGGCGTAGCTAGTGAGCATTATAAGGCACGGGATGAGATAACCTATGAGTAGGTGGGTTATGACTATGACCGTGCGGCCGTACGCGGCTGTAATGTTATGTTCGGACTTAAAGCATCGACTCATTAGTTTCCAAAATGCGACATCTCTTTCATCGCTCACTTTCTCAAACCATTTCGCTGTGCTATAAAGAAGCGACATGATCCACAAGATGGCGGCCACGATAGCAGCTCGGCGATTTGTCACCCAGTACATATAGCGCAGTGGATACTTGATCGCTAACAACCTGTCTACACTGATGCAGCTTAGATGAAAGATTGTTAGTACGTAAGGAATGGAATAGACTATGGAATAAGATAGGCAGAAGTCGTCGTTCTCCATATCTTCAAATAACAAGAGGGCAATGTTAGTGGCGAACACAACTACATACATCATGTCTGCTATCGAGAGGCTCACGAGCAGGGTATTAGCTGGAGTCCGTAAATGTTCGTATTTGTACACCGCCCAACAGATCAGCATATTACCAATGGCGGTGAGTGGAATTTCTATGGAGCTGAGAACTAACGTAGCGACTCTCATTTCTTCCTTTCCATCGAGAGTCTTGGAGCAATTGAGATTTGACCGAGGGCCGGTCATCATTGCTTTCTTGTCAGGTTATCCTGTACCAATTTGAAACTAGTTTTTGCTATATCTTCCGGTCGCTTTGTGGCTTTGAACTATGACAGTGTGTCAGTGTGTGACTTTGCCTTTTCAAACCACTTGTTTTTCTTCGTGGTTATTTATCTATCAATTCTAGGCCCGCCCATCCCCCCCCCCCCCCCCCCCCCCCACCCACCCCCGGGCAAGATGGGGCTACTGACAACCTATTTGCCCCTAGGGTGGTGTATCAGTTTGTTGCGCCACCGCGGGGCATTTGTCAAAAGAATAACCCCACCACTCTTCTGTGTTTTTCTGTTTGCTCCACTGATCAACACTCGCTTCATCGATCAACGTGGCGGCGGAAAAGTCATCCGTGATCATGGCGTTAGGAATTTCCCAGTTTTGGGGTGAAGGTGTGCGGTTTGTTGGGAACTGGCTTGTTAGTGTGGGATTGGGGGCACATTGCTTTAATAAAGAAAAGCGGTGAAATGTGGTTTTGAAACGGCGAACAAATTTGGCGCGTTCACCGTTTGCTCTCTCAACCATGTCTGCCCCAGGGTGGGGCATAGAGGTAATCAGCTAACTCTGTTGTCACCCAATTCAGATCATTTGATGTAAACACACATTACTCTGGAGAATTGACTCTTTGAAAACTAATTTTATTCAGATAGGCATGACTGCATTATGATTAGAATGAAAAAGGAATAATTCCCTAGAGTAGCATCTGTTTACATCACATGATCTGAATTGGGTCGCAACAGCGTTAGCCGATTAGTTTACAGTTTACGTTTATTACTGAACAACGCTTTCGCATCGAGTCCAGGACCAAATCAAAATAAAATGTTACTTATTTACAATCTTTGGTCAACAAAATCCTGATAATAGTAAATATTACAATGATAATCAAAATGTAAAATTACAATATGAATCCAAATAAATGGAATGAATAAAGATAATTAGTTAAATAAATGTAATAAAATGCAAGAAAATAATAAGTAAAAACCAATGCTAATAAAAAATATATATAAGTACAGTACTTAATTATTACGTGGAAAGTTATTACAGATGTGAGATTTAGTTGAGCTAGTAAATTTTACATAATTAAGAGATCTTATATTAATGGGGATAGAGTTCCAATCTGTTATGGTCCTAGGGAAGAAGCTAAATAGGTAGTAATCATGGTGTGCAGTTGCTTGAATGAATGTAGTGCTTGAATGATTTCTGGTTGTACGTGTTGAGTAACAAAAATAGTTCTATGCTCTGTCACTGCGCTCCGCCGCATAGAAAATATTTATGTTGTATATTCTACATACACATCAAGCAAGGCGTGTTAGGAGGATGCCGACCAGTTATGTCAAGTTTATTGCCGTATAAACATTACATATTAATGTTAAACTAATGACGAATCGCCGGATACGAAAAACCATGTTAAAACCTCACTTTGAGGATAAAAAATATTCTGGAAACGTATACTCCAACCCAATGCGAATAGCGTTCCACACTAATGACGTCACGAAAATTCGACCCCCCGCGAGACTCGGACAAACAAACCACACGTGTGTATAGATTTCTTTACATTATGTGTAAGAATGGCATTCACAATAAGTTCTTCTACTCGTCCTTTAACGATCTTAACTGAAAGCGATGGCGTTCCAGGCTCTTACTTTGAGAACGATCCTTCAAACTACACTGTTGAACAGTTGAAACGCTGGTTGAAATGTCGAGGGCTGAAGCAAAGCGGCAAACGTGGAGAGCTTATCGAACGTGTGTCAGACTGCATCAGTTCCGGCAATCACAAGATTCTCGATAGTAGTATCGACGCTGGGAAGTGGATAGCTTCAAAGGTTATCAAAGAAAATAATGAGGCCCAGAACAACACCAAGCAAGCAACTTCAGATGTCCCTGTCGCTCCCTCAGCTGGCTGGAATAATTTTCAGTCAAAAGATATACCGCCGTACTTTAACTACGGGCACATACATCACTACGCTTTGGAGTCTGTCAAGACGATAATTTCTAATCCTCAACAAAATGAAGAAGACGAAGATGAACAAGGCCTTGCACATATGACGGATAAACCTCTGAAAAATGCTCGAAAGTACGTTAACTCGGATTTTGTTCACGACGTTATGGATACAAAATCGGAGGAATATTATTTCGCAAGAGCTCACGTATGGCCATCGATGAGAACTGATCTCCCTCACAACATCCTCGTCATTTTATCTAACGTAAGTGGTGCTGTAATACATGCTTCTTGCGAACCATGCAAAGTCGCCGCATTAGGTCGTTGCAGCCACGTTGTAGCAGTTCTTTTGTACATACTTGATCACGTTGAAAAGCATGGTTTCTTGGCTACACCGACGTGCACAAGCAAGCCATGTACGTGGAATAAGGGGAAAAAACGCAACAAAAACCCTCAAAGGCTTTCAGACGCAAATTACAAATCAAAGGTTCAAAAAGGTGAACTAAAACTGATTGATTTTGATCCAAGGCCGAGTATTTACCGAAGGGTAACTTCTGAACACATAAATGGACTTGTGAGAAATCTGCAGCATATACCTGAAGAACAAGATGACCTATCTATGTGGGAAGTACAGTTACAGATGACATACAATGATTATCCTCCAGATGCTGAGATTTCTCTAAACCTGAGGGAAAAAACCAAGATCCTTCAAGAGAATCTCACACCAGATGACATAATGGAAATCCCAGGAACACAGGGTCAGAGTAGTTGTGAGGGGTGGTTTAATCAGAGGTTTTGGCGATTGACAGCATCAAAATGCCTAGCTGCATCCAAGATTGGTGAGCTTGTCAAAAAAGCAGCGTCCAATGCTTCAGTTCGAGCATACATTTTCATTAAGTCGCATGTTTGGAAACTATACAAGGACAATTTTCAGTCATCCTGGATGAAATATGGCATTGAAAGCGAGGCTAAAGCAATCATCAAGTATGAAGAGCAAACTAAATCCAAAGTTTGCCCAACAGGACTTTGGGTTAATCCCAAGTATCCATTTCTTGGTTGCTCTCCAGATGGTCTTGTTGATGAGGAGGGACTGGTGGAGATCAAGTCCTTGAAGATCTTTAAGGACCATTCTGTGGAGGATGTTATTTCTGGAAAGGCTTTACTTGCAAAGGAAATTATTAATAGGCAGTGCTTCAGAATCCAAGATGGCAAATGTGTGCTAAGGCTCAAACATGCCTATTACTACCAAATACAGATGCAGTTGCTGGTCACAGAGAGGAAATTCTGCGATTTCATTTTGTATGCAGAATGTGGCGAAGTCTCAATCGAGAGAATATACAGGGATGAAGCTGTCATTGCTGAGATTGTATCTAACCTCACTGCATTTTGGGTAAGGGTAATTGCCCCTGAGCTTTTTGAAATGCGCGTACCCAGAGGCCTGCATCCCTTCATCTTATCAGATGATAATCCCCTTGACGACGCTCAGACCCACACTCCAGATGAATTAGATGTAGCTGCAGATGATAATCCCCTTGAAGATGCTCAGACCCACACTCCAGATGAATTAGATGTAGCTTCTATTTTAGTAAATGAAGTAGCAGCAAGAGCCTCACCATTGCCTATCTCTGATCCAACCAATGATCTGGTGATTATCCCATGGGGTGGAGTAACAAGCACAGGTATTAGATTGATTAACACCTGCCCTCTTGATAATTGGCTGATGATTTTCCAAGCACTAGTAAAATCAAAACAAATTGACTTGACTGACCTAACTGACACAGGTTACATCATAGAGTATGCACTTCAGCTTATTGATCAGCATCAGTTTGGTGATGCAAAAACTGCAACATTGACAACTCAGCCTCAGGTAATCTCCAATACAATAAATTTATATGGCAATGAGGATGACTACTTCATCAAGCTCCTAAGACCTTACCTATACAGCAAAGTGACCTCTACATGCAGCCTGAGTACATGTCCTGCCCCAACAAATGTAGCTACTCCATGTACTGTGAACCTGGGATTACCAGCTCATCTAAGAAGCAATGTGTTCTTAGATTCACTTGATGATTGGCTTCACCCTGCAGCCTCCATTTGTGGACGGAAGTTTAACGCAGAACCTCAAGCACACATACCATGTGCCCAGGATGTCACCCTAGATGACAATGGTGTACCTCACCCATCATGGCATTGCATAGGTCTGAGAGACTATTCAGAGCGTTCACTTCTTAACCCAAAAAAATTCTTCATTTTCTCTGTTGACCTTTTAAGTAGAAGAGGAGCCCTAACGATATCTCAGGTACCATCATCCATATTACTACAGGGAAATAAATATTGTTTGTATGGTGCTACACTCTGGAATGGTGGACACTATATAGGAATGTTCAACTACAAAAACAGATGGGTAATGTACGATGGCATGAAAGAAGCACAGAAGCCTAACTCTGGACTCTCTTATTCTCAGGCTGCCTTTCAAGAGCCACATGGATACTTTCTGAGCTATCTTATTTTCTGCATTTAACTTATTGTTTGGATTATTGTACACTCAATGTATGTGTTACACTGGTGCCGTCAGTGTATACTTATAAAAATTGACAACACGCTATTATAACAGTAGAGTACCAGTACTATAAAAATGTACTATTTAGTATTAGCGTGATGACTTCAACCTGGGCCACTTGGACAACGAGAACCAATCACAATTCAGATGAAAACAAAGCCAATTTCAATTTTTTGTACTTCAGCCAATCAGGAGAGAGCATTATCATTGTCTAAGTGGCCCCGGTTGAAGTCGTCGCACTGTAAATAGTGATATCTCTATTGTTACATACATACATACATAAACTTTATTTCAACTCGAATTTTCAGAGTAGCAAATACATGCTAATATCTTCGAGAAAACTACTGTTACTAATACTAATACTATTGTTATATTACTAATACTAAAAATATTTACAATGAAACCTAGAAATTATTAACAAATAGACATTACTGTAAAATTAGATTAGATTGTATTTACGGATTTCTCTCTTAAAATCAGTGATAGTTGTTAAAGTTTACTTATAGCTGTTTAGTGCCATTAGTAGAAATGATTGCCATTTTTATTTAGTGTTTGTACTTTAGAGTGCAAACAATATAACCGTGAAATTGCACTAACTATTTAGTACTAATTAGCACTGTTGAAACAATGGAAAACAATAGAGATAACACTATTAGTACTACTGATTTAGTACTAGTACTATTTCACGGTTAGAGTGCAATTTAGAAAAGCGTGAAAACTAAATCACTAATTAGTACTAAATAGCACTAATTAAACAATAGAAAACAATAGAAATAACACTATTTAGTACTATTTAAAGTTAGTACTATTTCACGCTTTTCTAAATTGCACTCTATAATGTCGGTTTGCACTCTACCAAAGACAACAACAATAGATATAGTGATTTTTATTTAGACCATACATGGTCTCAACCAACCATACTAAAAGTAGCAGTGCACATGTGTACATTTAGTCACTTGCAAAGGCACTTCTGGAAATTAACCAGCCCACCAGCGACAACAACCATCTGAGTAGCAAGGGGAGCAAGCGATAAAGGTATCTTCCTTCCAATGAGACGGAACTGCTTGAGGCGCTCATTATAACGTTCTACATGGATTCTTGCTTTTGCTATTTTTCTTGTTTCAAGTTCCTCAGCAGCACTCAAATTTCCCCTTCCTTTTAAAAATGCAGGGATCTTTAAGTGAGCACGAAGGGGATTCAAAAGATGCTGCACTGTAAACCCACGGTCAGCTAACACAATATCATCTGGATTTATGTGTTTTAAAATTCCACACTCTGTGAAAATTGCAACATCACCAATATCTCCTTCATAGAGGTCTGAAATAAAGCAAGCACCTCCATTAGGGGTGACAGCAATAAGGCACTTAAACGTGTTGGTGTGTTTGTAAGAAGAATAAGTGTTTCCTTGTCTTGAAAAATTTCTTGAGGTTTGAACACTGAATTCTGTACAGTCCACAATACACCGCACATTTCTCATAGACTTGAAAACTCTAGGCAGGTATCTCTGCAAGACATTCCTGGTCGGAAACATAACTTCATCCATGTCTCTAAAAATTTTATAGATTAGTTGGATGTAAGTAGTGAATATTTTTCGAATTGTCGATTCATCGATCCTTCTTTCTGGTGTACTTAATAGGCTTGCCAGTGTTTGTATGGTAAAACCTCTTCTCAGGCGCACAAGAGAAATGAAAAGCTTCTCACGGTTAGAAAGCATAGGTTCACGTCCGCCTTTGCCCTTTCCAGACTTTAATTTGCCTGTCCAATATACAATATCATCTAGTGGACAAACACTGTTTATGAAATTATACAAGGCTTCGAATTGTTCACTTTCAAGCCCAACAAAATGTTTCATTGAAGCCGAATCTTGGCTGGTATATTCATAAGATAATGAACTAATAATTTCGGTATTTTCTTTGGAGTTTCGTTTTGTTATGACTTCATTTCGCAATACCATCGTGTCCACTTTGGCTGCTAACTCATGCTTTGTGTATTCAGTTTGAGACTCTTTGTCAGATACTACTTGGCCTGTTATAGGATTTAAATATACTTTTGCTTCAACTCCAAGATCAGACACAGACATATCATCTATTTCTTCCACTTCTTCTGTTGGTTCAGGCTCGATTTTCCTTTGTTTAAGAGCACAATCCGGCCTGACTTTTGGTGCCTTCCTCTTCAATGTGGAAGCCTTTGCGATTTCTCTCGACGTGAAATTCGCTTTAAGCGGATCTGGATGGTCTGATGTCGGACCCTTTTCACCTGGCCAGTGAAGAGCACAAATGTAAGTGTTCCTTGTAATACTTGCAGTTGTGAAAAACTCTCGTGAACAGGCTGTGATCCAACGCTGGCATTTATCTATTCCTTGTGAGGGTTTTGTGAAGGGGATAAACACCTTTTGCCCCGAAGCCATCATCTCTTGTAGCGATTTTGGTAGCTTTTCGGGGTATCTTGAATCGCTTTTGCACTCACCCCAGCAGCAGTGCTTAGTACCAACCATTTCTGTGCACTTTATCTGATATAAGACGTATTTTGGTGCTTGAAAAGGGATAAGTAGTAATATTTTGGTTCAGCCGCTCACACTCGCTTTGTAAAACTATCGATTTGTTTGTCCGAGTCTTGGCGGGGGGTCTCACATGACGAAATCTATTTTTAGAGTTAGTGTGGAACGCTATTCGCCGAGACCCCTGGAGGTTAAGGGTCATCAAAAGAAAAAACTTGCATGTACAAACGCTGTTAATTTAAGCCCGGATTACAGAGAAATGTCTAGAAAATTTTGCCCGGATAACCAAGCGTGTAAACTGGTTGGCGTCAAGTGAAAACTATATGTAAATATCATCTTAAATAACAACTCCAAGTCCTTAGGGAAGAGCACGAAGTGCTAATTACGAATGCCCAACAAAAATACATTTCTATGCTCTGTCACTGCGCTCCGCCGCATAGAAAATATTTATGTTGTATATTCTACATACACATCAAGCAAGGCGTGTTAGGAGGATGCCGACCAGTTATGTCAAGATTACAAAGATCGCGGTGGGAATTATAATAGGAATGTAAGTAATGTAGTCAGTGCAGAATAACTGCAGAATTAAATACCTAAGGAAACAGTCACGAGCAAATTTTGTTGCAGGTCCAAAGGCAAGGCTTTTACAACACTAAAAATAAATTTCTTAAGGAAATATGAATGACAAGGATTGGGTACACTACAGGCATGGTATTATCCTATAAAACCAATTGAACTATAGAAAATGTGTGACCCGACTGAACTAAAGACATTAAATACAGGGCAACACGAGTGTCTTCAGCAGGAAAATATAAGACTTCAGGGAAAGATGCAGCCCAGGACTTCCATCCTTTAAGTAACCGCCGTACGACTTCAGAGTGTTGGGAGCGCTGCTGTAGCTGAGGAAGCTTGGTACTCGACAGGGCAGCAACTGCAAGGCTGGATGGCGAAGTGGGACTGAAAAGACTTTGGGACCTAGAACTTACAACACAGATAGTAGGGAATAAGGGTTCAGTGTGGAATGGAATGAGTACCATGTCAATAACAACAACATCCGTATGTAAATAAGACAACTGTACATTAATGTAATTTTATTATTGCAAATATATTATCAAACGATAATTATTAAAATGCAAATACGATGAAACTACACCGAAGCAAAACTAAAGATTAACCACTATGAGAAAACGGAATCTGATACGGAATCTGATGTGAAATACATAATCGCTACGAAAAGACAACAATAAAGCAACGTTATAGCTATTATGACATAATCTTAAAAAGCAAGGCGTAGGCCATGATGCCAGGAGTGTCAAGCGATCTAACAGTGACCCCTACTAAAATGACACAAAACTAAACATCACATAATATATCACTCGTACCCTTGTACGGATATCTCCGCTATAAAGCGGTGTGCAATAAGCGATCTAACAGTGATCCCTATTAAAATAAAACAAACCATACATCACGTAATATATATCACTCGTACCCTTATGTAACGGACTGATCTCCGCTATAAAGCGGTGTACAATAAGCGATCTGACAGTGATCCCTATTAAAATGAAACAAACTGTACATCACGTAATATATTCACTCATACCCTTATATGCCAGGTATCTCCGCTATAAAGCGGTGTGCAATACATACATATAGTAAGTGCACAAACAACCAATGTGTTCCGCTATAAAGCGATGTGACCATACAATCACGATAAAATCACACTCTTACGCTCTACAGTGTTTGCATCCGTACATACACTAATAATGAAAACACCTATAACACCCCATTATAAATCGGTAGTAAACCAAGCAATGCCACGAAAATTCAGAGGAAGTATCTAAACGGACAACTAGTACCGCTGAATGACAACTGAATGCACTGAAAATGGTAGGAAAACCGAGATATACCTCAAAGGTCGTAAATGTCAACAATGTATGGAACTGAAGCTCTAGGCGCACCAGACGGGAGAAGGAAAAGGCTAAAAACTAGCCGATTGTCGTTAGGAATCACCAGCATCCCCGCGAAGCATGAGAAAAACTCAAGGTGTAAGATGTTTCGAATTACACGACAAATAGGCGGAAATAACCAATTGTTAACACCTCGCCAATTAACATGAACTGATCAACTTCTTCACACCCCAGATTGCAGAACTTGGAGAAAACGGGACGCACTTAGCTGAACACGGAGAAGCAAATCGATCAACTTCGAAAGAACCGGGAAGATAGCAGATAAGCCGAAACAATTGCAGACAGACCAATCATCATAATCAACAATCCGACTCATAGAATCGGCAAACTCATTGAGAGACCTAGGAATTCATTGACTGTACCGCTCAAGCGAAATATATAATAAAAACCCGTATATCAACCGCAAGGACATGGAGTCGGAGGGAATTCAGTGTTACCTCTAGCACAAACAGATGCTGCAGTATTAGTCAGTGCATGAAAGTCTTAACTGCCTTATTCCGCAAAGACATCTTGAACGACTTCAGACTATACAGGAGAACAAGGAGCTCCCTAGCATTACTGTCAAGAGTGATTTAAGTAGAAGATCAAAGCTTGCTTGATATAATAATTCGAATTCTCTATCAAGATACAGTGTATAGCCACCGCAGGCATAACCACTAGCATCAGAATGAACCAAACCAACCGGAGGTGAATACTCGAGGAGAGCTCTACCATTGAGCTAAACGCAGTTATGAATCTAAAATGGTATTTATTGAAGCCACTGCAGAAAACTAAAACTCATTCGTGTCAAGTGGAGTATCTCAATTGATGAAACTGAACGAAAGACTAAGATTTTTGGTATCAAAAGGGTGACGTTACCAACTCCGAATGAAAAGGAGAAAATTTTACCCACGACTGAGGCAACGAACCGAGGAGAGACTATAGGACTCTTGTGTATAAGCTCTACGAGGACTAATTAGCTTAATAATTTTTCCGTACAGGAAAAGAAACAAAACCGTTATGTTAATGTGCCGGCATAGTATGAGAATCCATACTAATAAATACCTTGTGCTCGCCAATGTCGAACTAGAGGACGGAAAACTTTCATAAAGAGACAGGCCGAATGGTTAAAACAGTAAACTGAAAACGCTTAGGTATGTTGGAATTAAATAGCAGCCGCTGAAAACCCAAGCACTGGTTAATGTCACAAATATTAATGTGAAGTTGACCTGGTTTCATGTCAAACTTGTATATGCTGATAACGGAGGTACTGAAGAAAATGTTGGCGTCTTCAATATTAAATTTAAGTTTATAAATATACTGATTAACATGTCTAAGATCAGATATGAGCCTACACTCGTTTGGCCACTCTCGGTGAAGAAAAAACTTAACGACAGTGCTCATACTCAAGAGTAAATCAACAACATCCTCGTTAATAAAATCGGTACGTGACAACGCTGATGTGTTGTTATTTAAACGCGGCACTAGGTGGTAAAGAAATAAAAGGAAATCTTATACCTATTCAAAAGAATCTAAAACCCAGCCAGGTATTCCTATATTAACCCAAAACTGAATATGAGTTTTGAGACGATACTCAACTTAAGTATAAGGGGAGCTACCTTTGCTGGTACTCATGTAAATTACATTTCAAGAACTGCTCATAATACGAATTAAAAGTGTACTTATCTTGCGTTAGGATTTCCTTGAATTCATGATAGTAGGCCGTCCGGAAACTGCAGGTAAATCCCTGTTACCGGTATCCGGAAGAAACATCTCGTGGCCTCCAAGAACTTTAGAGGCGTCAGCCTTGAGCTAGTAACCCCAAAAATGAACCCCTAGAAACCGTTTGGACGGAATGGGGAGTGGAACTGTACAGGCTTCCAACGGGAGGGTTTTTAGCGAGCCTGGTTGAGCACTCAAGCCACCAATGCGTAAAGGAACCGCAGTTTCTGCAGGGGCCCCAAGATTCATTGAACTGCCGGCCTTCTTGGTGATACATTGAGAGGCTAGAAAAAGCGCTGGTTCTGGGTCGGCCATTACCGACCATTGCCCACGTGACCGAGACCTGTTGCATCGCCCAGAATGCTATTGTTTTCGGCGACATGTACTTACGGCTGTGATGTTTAACTGAGGTCTGCATAATTATGAGTAATACTAATTATTATTCAATAACACGACTATGATTGGCTACTAACTAATCGGTGTGGGAATACCATACTCCCACATCACATTAAGCACATGTCAATCACTGTCGTTCACTCTCCGGTGTGGGACTAATGAAACCCTACGCTCGTTAAGGAGATGTCAATATCCCTAACCTCAATTAGTAATTATCCTAATCTTGTTTATATATCGATAGATGAAACTTCTGTGCCACAAAATGAAACCTTGAGAAGCACATACCCGTTATATGAAGTCCCCACTAGAAAATCGTTCTGGACGCTTGGCCAAGAAGTTACCGTGCTAGTTTGAACTCAAACAAGTGCGGCTCTTAGCCAGTTCGGAGTGAAGAGTTTGGCTTCTATGGCAGACAAAAACACGAGAAACGTCTTATTTTAAAGATACAGATTATTTGGTTTTAATCCGCTATCGCCTTTCACGTTCTTCTCTGATCGAGGTTGTCGTGTTCACTTTTAATTACCGAGTTAGCTTGAATTCTACAGTTCCGCTCTTAGCCGGTTCGGAGTGAAGACGGGAGGTTTCATTTGTAGGAGTTTCACTACTGGCACAGACAAAACACCAGGAACGTCTCATTTCAAAGTTGAAGATTTAAAAAAGTCCGTTTCTTCATTTGATTTTGATGCGCTATCGCTTTTCACGCTGTTCTCCGAGAAAGAATAATTCATATAAAATTGTGATAATACTAAAACGATATTCAAAATGTCGAAGGGACTAACGTGTAAACCACTGCAATAACTATCCGCTTTGAACGGAGTACAATATATTCTGTCGAATAATAATGTTATTCATTATGCCTCATATTTTCTCGTCCCCCCTCCTGTGCTAAAGCACTCTATTAGTGCTCATTCACAACAGCCATGGGTTAATTAACTTGCTGAAAAAGGATAGGGGGCTATCAGAACGAGTTGAGGAGAGGCCTGAATTTCAGGCCAAGTTTCTATTGTCGGTACAAAATTAATATTTCAAAGCCACATGTTTCCTCATAAATGTGCTACTTGGCTCCCACCCCTCTCCCCGTAGTGTCTACCGCTTTCTGTACCGGCGCCCGTTTCACTTTTTTGATAATAAACTAGATAAGCCTATGACATGACTTTGTCTACAGCATTAACGTTATCATAATAGTTCTTTTGCTGCTTAATTGTGTTAACAGGTGAAAAGCATAAATATTTCGTATTAATTAACTCAAGAGTGTTTTTAACCATTTGATGTATTAGTTTTGTTGTATAAAGATGTTATTTAAAAAATGTTATTGTTTTGTCCAGACGAAGTATTCAACGCATAAAATAATCGGGATTCATTATCGAATAAATTACCAATTTCTGATCTAATTTCTGACTAAAAGCCATCTATTTTAGACTTCCAATTGAATACATTATAGAGCGATTTCCAGTTCATATATGAACCGCACTAGAAAACACAACAGGCCCGTGTTTATCTGCAATGGACAGAGTCGTTGAACGTTATTAACGAACGCGCGATTGAACAGGAGAAACGCGCTCTAAAGATCAGTCTTAAAGTGCCACTACGACGAAAATTTACCATTTCGATTTGCCACTTTTTCAGTGTCTATAGGTCAATCAGTATTAGAAATATCCGAAATAGTAAAAAATATTCCCAAATGGGCATCTTAAACCACAAATTTTAGGAGAGTTTACCGGTAAAATCCTGTCCGCCATTGCTGGAAGCCGTGCCCTTTGTTCAGCTTTAAACAAAGGTTTATTCACCGGAAGTGATGTCATACACTTAACACGACAACCTCGTGGCGCGAAATAGCGTGCATAAAAAAGTAGCCAACCTCGCAAAGATAAATATAACTTTCTTCTTATGTACGTGAAGACGTTTTTAGTAGAAATATGCCTCCAGGCGTTGTGTTCTGCAGGCGAGCGTTAAGTGTATGACATCATTTCCGGTGAATAAACCTTTGTTTAAAGCTGAACAAAGGGCACGGCTTCCAGTAATGGCGGACGTGTAGATTCAATATTCGGAGCTAAAAAAATAAGACTTCCTGTCGTTGTATCGAAAAACAATTTGAACTGGTAATAATATATGAACTCTACTTTATGAATATGCAAAAACATTGATATGTCAAAATTTGATCGTAGGGGCACTTTAAGGGCCCGGTTGTTCAAAGGGTGGATAACTTTATCTAGCGGCTAAATCCTTATCCAGTGGATAACATAAGCCAGTTTGGTTAATATTTATTCACTGGATAAGGATTTATCCACTGGATAAAGTTATCCGTCCTTTGAATAACCGAACCCTGTTCAATCAGCAACGAACCCTACTTCAGCTGTAAAGTGGCTTTTTCAAAGTTAGCCAATCAGCAACGAGCCTTTTTGTAAACAACTTCAGCATGGCTTTCCTTTGCACATTTTTATTATCAAAGATACCTAAAGAGCTGAATATCACGGGGGGGGATCTAGAACAATTACTGAAAGAGGCAGACTAAACACTGAAGGTCATACACAGTAATGACATCTATTTTATTTAACGTTTTGCGAGTATTTACAACCATTGTATTTTCCTAGAAAAAAACTCTGAATTTCTAACGGGACCTGAAACAACCATAGGGGCTGATCAAAGCCAGGACCCGGCTAAACCACAGATCGAATTGGAACAGTAGCGTGTTGATGTCTGTGGAGGGAGTAAAACAGGATGACCCGGAGAAAATCCCTCGGGCAAGGGCGAGATACCAACACACTCAACTCACATGGCGCCGCGTCCGCGAATCGAATCTGGGCCACAGAGGTGAGAGGCGAAGCGTTTAACGATTGCGCCAGCCCGGCTCCCCTAAAAAAGTTAATAGTTTCCGGTTGTCTGGCACGAAAAGGTGGTTTAAGTCAGTTGACTCCTGCATTAACTGTTCGTTAGCCAGCTTCATATAGATTGCGTGAAACACGTTTTTCTTAAAATGTTCTTGAATATTTTCTTAAAAGCGGCCTTAAAATCTGTGTTTGTTAATGTGTAAACTAAGGGGTTTATCCACGCGGGAGTACAAGCGAACTTACACGTAATTAGAATTATCTTGTCTAGATTATTTAACAGTTCAGTACTTGATACTCCTTGGTGGCTTTGCAGGGCATAGTATGAAACCCCGATATGCGGGATATTCAGTACGAGAAACGTCCCTACTATAACTCCAACAGTTCTCGCAACCTTCATCTCGATTTTCCTTCTCGCTTCGATAGTTGTAAACGGTTGGAGCTTTTTGGAGTGTTTTCTAGATATTTTGAATATACAGGAATAAGAAATGACCATTATTAAGAATGGGATGGCAAAGGTTACAAGAACGTTGACGATAATGTGCTCTAAGTTCAGTTCTTGTTTTGTACAGGGGTTTGGTTTGAAGCATCCAGTCATGACCTTCCATAAGTCACCGGTGTTCGTTTGTGTTAACGGTGAGAGAAGTATTTCAACGATAGGAATGAGAATTGCCGCGATCCATAAGATGAATGCTACGATAGCAGCTCGGCGATTTGTCACCCAGTTCTTGTAGCGCAGTGCATACTTGATCGCTAGCAGTCTGTCTACACTGATGCAGCTCAGGTGAAAGATACTCGCCATCACAATGATTCTATAAAATGTGACGAATATGAAGCAGAAATCATCTCGCGGGGCGTCTTCTAAGATATCTACAGCGATACAAGAGGCTAATACAACTATAAACATCATATCGACCACTGTCAGGCTCACGAGCAGGGTATTAGCCGGGGTCCGCAAAACTTCGTATTTGTACACCGCCCAACAGATGAGCAAATTCCCCACAGCGACGAGTAGAATTTGAATTGAGTTCAAACTCAAGATGAAATACAACCAAAAGGATGTTATAGTTTCGCTGTTTGAAGAAGCTGTTGAATCAACTGAGCAGTTGTTTGGTACTGTCATTTCTAAGCTGTGCTAATACTCCGTAGAAAGTCCAGACCGAGAAGCTGTTATGAAAGTATTACAGCAGAAAAATTGCAGTTTTCTCAAGTCGACAGATACTTTGTTTCGTATTTCACCTTTTAAGAGTTTGTCGACTGACGTTTGTATTGCGCTTTCTTGTAGTTATAGTCTCACCCAGATTTGATCTGATTGGCTAGCTCAAGACTACTTGAGTCATTGGACGCTGCTTGTTAAAACACTCTTGCAGTCAATCAAATTAATTGTGGAATTATCTTCCTAAAACATCTGGAAAGAAGAATTGGTCTCAACCATTTAAAAAAGAACATTTAAGCAAGCGATGTAACGGTGTAAAGCGTAGAAATTGCTAGAATGGATTAAAAGTCGAGTGCGTAGGGGAGTTGATATTCAGAGTGTTGAGGTTCGTTTCCCGCTTCAGATATCCACATAGAAGACGCCCTTATGCAACACAGACAAACTCAGCTGCACCTGCCTGTATACTATAGCTGAATGTTCATGACTTAAGTTATGTGAGAGCTTTTAGGCGGCGTCCTTTGGGTTATAGTCGAGACAGGCGGTGTCATTCTAGTTTTGAAATACAACTAATTACCCAAACATCGACAAAATGAAATCGAGAACGCGAAAAGTAAAAGCGAGACAGTGTAAGAGAGAGATTCTTGCTAATGTGGTTTTACTTTTATGTGAGAAGAACTGTCAAAATGAGAGGTGGAGGGAGATTGTTTACTCAGTCGTGTTTGTTATAGAAATTGGTTCTAAAGCCCGGCACTCCTAAGCACTGCTAACTTGGACACATCACTCCTAACTTGGACACGGCACTCCTAACTTGGCCACGGCACTCCTAACTTGGCCAAGGCACTCCTAACTTGGCCACGGCACTCCTGACTTGGCCACGGCACTCCTGACTTGGCCACGGCACTCCTGACTTGGCCACGGCACTCCTGACTTGGCCACGGCACTCCTGACTTGGCCACGGCACTCCTAACTTGGCCACGGCGCTCCTAACTTGGAAAGAATGTGATGTAACGTGGTAAGCTGTAGTGCTAAATGTGCACGCCCTATGAGGGAAAGAGAAAAAATCTCTGACCCAAGTGGGACTCGAACCCAACGACCTCCAGGTTACATGTCTGGCGCTCTACCAACTGAGCTATCAAGTCAGATGAGAGCAATCGTGGGTATTGGTGCGTTATATGGGGTCACGGCGATTAATATATGTATATGTAGTTATGATATGAAATCATGTTTGCCGCGTAGCACTAGTAAGTGTAAAGAATGTGATGTAAAGTGGTAAGCTGTAGTGCTAAATGTGCACGCCCTACGAGGGAAAGAGAAAAATTATCTGACCCAAGTGGGACTCGAACCCAACGACCTCCAGGTTACATGTCTGGCGCTCTACCAACTGAGCTATCAAGTCAGATGAGAGTAATCGTGGGTATTGGTGCGTTATATGGGGTCACGGCGATTAATATATGTATATGTAGTTATGATATGAAATCTATCTATCCTATCATAACTACATATACTAACTTGGACACGGCGCTCCTAACTTGGACACGGCGCTCCTAACTTGGCCACGGCGCTCCTAACTTGGCCACGGCACTCCTAACTTGGACACGGCACTCCTAACTTGGACACGGCACTCCTAACTTGGACACGGCACCCTAACTTGGACACGGCACCCCTAACTTGGACACGGCACTCCTAACTTGGACACGGCACTCCTAACTTGGACACGGCACTCCTAACTTGGACACGGCACTCCTAACTTGGCCACGGCACTCCTAACAGACGGGCCGAGACTACCTCAGAAGGTCTCAGAACCCCTACCATTTACACGACAAAAATTAGGGGTACTGCGCCGATAATTTTAGGCACTCGTGCCTAAAATTTAGTAGCCAGTAGTGCCGTGCCCAAAATGCCGAGCTTATGTCACGTCTTAGACTTCTGCCATGTCACAGGCTTTCATTACCAACTGTATCGTTGGACCTGGCTAAGGCCTTTGACACTATCCCACATAATCTCGTGCTGGCTAAATTAAAAGCATATGGAGTAGATGAAAAGAGTGCGAGTCTCGTCAAGAACTATCTGACTGACAGAAAACAAAGAGTCAAAGTAGGAGATAGGTATTCTTCTTGGCACCTCATATCCAAGGGTGTTCCGCACAGATCAGTCCTAGGACCACTGTTCTTTTATGATGTTCCTTGGTGATTTCTTCTTGTTTGTGGAGAAGGTGTCCGTTAGCGCATATGCTGACGATATACAGTTCTATGACTCTGATAAGAACCCTGTAACATTGGAATCTAAACTACAACGAAATTTGCTAAATGGCGGCTCTTGGTTTGGTAAAAACGGTATGATTGCCAATGCAGACAAGTACCAAGCTATGGTCTTGGGAGAATCTAGCTATTGCTTTACTTTTAATGTTAAAAATTATAACATGGCATGAACACAGATAAAGAGTTACGGTTTAGCAAACATACCTCGGGAATTTGTAACAAAGTCAACAAACAAATATATGTACTTTCAAGATTTAAGAAACTCATATCTCCTGATGTACGATGTAAACTATTCAAAGCCTTTAGCCTTCCCTGTTTTACGTATTGCTCATCGGTATGGCACTTTTGTAGTGTGCATAATAGTGAAAAACTGGAACTTCTAAATAAGAGAGCACTTAGAGTTGTTTTTAATGATTACTCCTTAACATATCAAGAACTGTTAGATAAAATAGGATCTACATCCTTAAGACATAAGGTATTCAAGATATGCTAATAGTTGCCTTTATGGCCATTAATGGCAGTTGCACGCCTAAATATTTAAAGGATATTTTTGAATTGAGGTCTGCTGCGCTTGGGCTACGTGGGTCAAAAAAAATAGTTATTCTTAGGCTTAACTCTACAACTTATGGCCTACATTCTTTTAGATACACGACAGCCAGGACCTGGAACAATCTAACGAAACAACCTAGAACCCCCATAACGCTATTCGTACTATGTCTTTTGAAGATAGTCGTTGTACATTTTGTATCGAAATATTCAAACAACTTTTATTAGTACTATATTTATATCTATTTTTTTTATATATATAGTTGTTTCTTACTTGATAATTTATTTATTTATTTCAATTACCTTCGGAGATGTTAGCATCTTAATGCTACTCTGTAAATTCGAATTTAAATAAAGTTTATGTATGTATTGTTACGAGAGGATTACGACCCGGGATCTTCACTTCTGGCTTCTTTTTACTTTCTTGTTGCACATGACATTACACTGCTACTACGGACTAACTACAGACTGACGATATACTAACTATATTTTACAGAACATTTTGGCTTTCTTTTATGTTCTCGGACCAGACAGTATACCTGCGGGAGTCCTTAGATTAGGTAACTTTTGAGGAGCTGTATCTCCTTTCCTTTTCATAATTTTGTACCAAATAAGGTTGCATAGTTTTGTGTTTTGATAAAGTTGTCAACGATGCCAATTTAATGTAGGTACGCACGCTGGTGTGATACTGCCTGTTCCTGAAACAGCCAAGGCTACAATCGTGATATCGAGGCCACAAGCCCAAGTGTCAATCATTCATTTGTTTAACTAATCACGAGATTCCCAACTTTTTCATATTTTGATTCATATAGACATAAAAAGCGTAACTAAGAATATGCAACTAATTCATAAACGTTCCTAATAATTCATGGTATCCCAAAATGGACTCACTTAATTACAAAAGCTCATCGAAGCGCTCAAAATCAACTGCGTAGCCAAAAGTGTAAATTAAGTAATAGTCAGCAAGTTTTCTTGCTCATTTTGAGACACTAGCACTTCAAGACTGTCTACAATTAATTAACATGATATTCAAAGTAGATTAAATTTAGGATATGACTTCAATGATAAAAATAATAGTTCCAAACATGTAGTTGACACAGTATTTCCACTTCTAAGTTATTGGATATGTTTGGTAAGTAAGTTAAAGTCTAATGGCCTGTTTGAGCGACTTAGCCGTGTAATTTGTGTGAATAAAGTCAAACACTATTTGGTGTTAGTATAAAATTCTGCCAATTAAAAATGCACGAAATATGCACAACATGGTACCTAGTATGAGACCGTATCCGGAGTTACAGGCAAATGGATTCCCAACATGGTATATAAAATCCCATTTCTCGAGCGAACATGTAAGGTTTTTGGTTATCATGGAAAGAAAATTCTGTTTCTTAATTGGCAGAATTTATATAATAAACAACTTATTAGTCGCCTAAACAGCTAATACGGCTGTTTTGTTTTACTCTTCATTCGTCTTTTGGCGAGCCTTTGAATGACTCGTAAAAATACACAGTATTAGATGCTTAACCGACTATTAACCTGTATTTATAATACTGATAGATTACGAGAGAATCCTAAGGTACTTTCGATGTCTTGAAAAGCTGTTAAATACACCTGTTAAATGCACTCGCGTTCCCCTCGTGTATCCGCAGTTTTTCAAGACCTCGAGCGTGCATTATGTAAGGGTTAGAGACTGCTTGTGAGTGCTTTATCGACAAATACAGGCACGCGCTGACTGTACGATGAACGAAAAATAATGAATACTGCATGAGGCCGAAGGCACTGTTAATATTCAAACTGAGTGCACTGTCAGCCGTGAATTTAAATTGAAATCAGTTGTCAATAACAATTTCATAAAGAAGTCAAATATTTCGCATGAATTATATCATTTTACGGTAAATATCTCCACAAAGAAATGTCATTTCAATAGACAATGAATAAAAACAGAAGTAGATAACTTTGCAAAGAATAATTTACTTTGGCGTTCGGTCAGTTTAGTTGACGCCTTGCGAGTATGTTTGTACATCTCGAAAACGTTTCTCTTGGAGCCATGTATTCAAATATCGAGTATTTCGCCGGCTTAACTCCTAGATAGTCTACTTTCTTTAATAGTTTATTTCATTCGAAAATAACTAACCTGCAGATTCCAGTGAATTGAAATCTTGAAACCGGACTCCATGTGCTCGGCTCTGATGCAAACATTTTCTAAATAAAAAATCCTAGGTTTTCGAACCTTCCACTGAATTGTCGCTTCATTGTCGCTTCATTGTCTCCTCTTATTGACAGAGTAAGGTCTCGCCGGAAATAAAATCCATTTCTTCAGTAAGACGTCTAGAGTGTTGTAGAAACTTTTGTTTACTCGGACACATGTTGACTTGTTAGTTGTTGTACTTCCAGCGCTTGCAAATCAGCCATTTCTAACGAACGATTATGCAAATGTTTGCCTCCAAACATAATGTGAGGCGAATAGTATGATTGTACATTTAACTCGAAAACGTTTCTCTTGGAGCCATGTATTCAAATATCAATTATTTAGCCGGCTTAACTCCTAGATCTGATAGTCTGCTTTCTTTAATAGTTTCTTCCATTCGAAAATAACTAACCTGCAGATTCCAGTGAATTGAAATCTTGACTTGAAACTGGCCTCCGGTGCAAACATTTTCCAAAGCAAAAATCCTGGGTTTTCGAACCATCCACTAAATTCTCGCTTAACTTTCTCCTCTTATTGACAGAGTAAGGTCTCGGAAATAAAATCGATTTCTTAAGTAAGTCTACTAGAGTGTTGTAGAAACTTTTGTTCACTCGGACACATGTTGACTTGTATTGAAGTTGTAAAGTTGTACTTCCAGCACTCGCAAATCAGCCATTTCCAACGAGCGATTATGCAAATGTTCGCCTCAAAATATATATCTTCTGTCACACAGGCAACAGAGTTCAATCCTGCCGTTACCTTTCTAGTAATTGTCTGCATTTTCACTGTTAAATAGGCGATTGTAATGAGGTTTACCAAGCCGTCCACACACGTAACTAAGCGAAGGACTAGGTCTCCCTTTCCCTAGGTAAGAAAGGGTCTGGGTCGAGTGCTGTGCTCACCAATAATGCACGCTCATTAGCCAATCACATGCTTGGATTTTGTACAATGCACGAAATTTGAACATTAATTTGTTATAGAACATGGAGAACCATCTTTTATTTGTTAAATAAAACAGTTCACGAGGCCATCAGAGTGTGGCCCACTGAAAGTCGAACCAGACAGTGTATAAAATTAGTTTGGTGAGTGTCTCTTACATCTGCTAAAAGTGAACACGTTATAGCGGAGCTTCTGCACGGGCTGATCACAGGCGAAGCACCAGTTGTAGCATCACCGTCCGGCCATTTGCGGCCCTCCCGACCTCTACTAATCGTAGCACTTTTTCTTCTAACGAAATCGATTTGTGTTGCGATAGATTTCCCTTAAAAGTTCCCAGTTGGCAAGGTCGTGAGTTCGAGTCCACGACTGACACATTCATTGTTTCTCCGGATAGCATTGTATTTAGCTCTACCGTTTTTCCTCGTTGTGGAATTTTGTTTCAAGAAAAAGAATAAAATAATATTGTTTCATCCATCTGGCCTCGTCTCGGACTAGAGCTACTTGCTTTAAGCCCAATGCGTCAAGTCTTTGGCATTACTACCATGCAGATGACGTTTATTTATATGTAACAAAAAGGTGTTTTGTTTGTTTTTCTCTAATTTTAACCTTCATAATTTTCCCGATTAGCCTGAAACACAGTCAGTTAGCTTCGACCCATGAAACGAGCTGCGATGTCTGTATTTCAGGCTATTCCCCGATGAGATATAATTGGAGCTCCGGGCATAGACTTGCCTGTGTATATATTATTTTTTCACTAACAACACCGGAAAGATTATGACATGAGACACTCACTCTCAATAAAAAACGTGGTGTCAAAACTGCTGTACAAAACCGTCACAAATAGCTTTTAGGCCGGACTATGGAAAAATCAAAATTAATTTATGGATCATGACAGACATTACAGTGCATTTTATACATTATGTTTGAATTTCAACTGTCATGAATCCAATTACTGTTATGAATACTTCTTCGCCCTCCATGGTTCTATTCTTTTCCTCTCGTCTCTGTTTTTCTTTGCCATGTTTTACTTTTTGTTTCTCATTTACTTTGTCTGGTAAAAACGTAGCCACGGCTTTCGGAAGTTTTAGTTTGTTCTTGAGATTCTCTGATTTTCATCACTTTTCTTCTTTTCCTCATTGGTTTAACCTTTTTCTCGCAATTCTTTCAGTTTCGCGCACATTTTTCTTCTTTCTTATAATAATGTCTCGATCCCGGTTTCTTGGAAACTACCCACCCACCCCTCCCTTGGATATGCATCGTTTTATTAATGACAGACAGACAGTATTTTATTTGGAGCTTTGTACGAACGCGTACATCGACTTGAATCCAAATATTTGATACAGTATAACTAAGATTATCTCTAAGAGAAAAGCAGTTAAATATGTATTTCGCTACTATGATTAGGAGTTTAGGTGGAGGATCTATCATTAAGAGGAACAACTGATCGTCTGATATTCTTTTTCGATTGATATTAAGGGAGCTAAATTGAGCTAATAATTCGTTCCTCAAGTTGTTATATAAAGGGCATTTAACAAGAAAGTGCTTTTCATCTTCAGTCTCATTGGGGCACTGAGAACAAGTTCTTTCTTCAGGTTTTTTATAACCACCTGAGTATCTGCCCTTTTCTATTTCTAGCGAATGATTGCTTATTCGTAATCTAGTGAGGGCGTTTCTGTACTTAAGGTTTCTTAACCTCATGATAAATAGCCTTCAAAAGAAAATGTTACTTTGAAAAGGCGATATGTTCTCAATTTATTCTTCTCCTATTGTCGTTATGTAGATCCCCAGCATGTCAGAGTACATATCACGAGAGAGTTTGGGTGGGGCATCTGGGTTTGCTAGACTGGACCAAAATTTAATACATCTGAATTTTGCCTCATTATGTAGTGCAAATCTCCCCAGTTCTGCTAGACAGGCAGTTTACGACCCCAAGTAACATCTTACAAAACTTAATATGTACACCTTCTATTATATCAGGGCTTATCGGTCCCCCAAACTTCGCTTCCATATAGTAGAATTGGTTTTACTAGAGATTCAAAAAGCTTGATCGTACTTAAGGCATGGATTATAACTAAAAGAAGGACCCATCTCTTGCTTCAACTTAAAGGGATACCCGAGTGAAAAACACATTGGGGCTCAAAAGAATCTTCAACATGTTCTTTGTTCAGAAAATGTATTAAAATTTGATCAAAGGTTTTTAGTATTAAGAACGAGCACCTCAAAGTTGGCCCCACGAAGACATGGACGCCGCCATCTTTGTTTGCATTTACGGAAGTGACGTCACTTCGTCCCACCAGCGTTCTCACTCTCTCACTTATTAGGTGTTTTTAGGATGATAAACGCCTTAACTGTACCTCACATACATTGTAGTTCTTATACTTATTCAGAAGTCACTCGAGTCTTTTAAGCCATGTTGTTTTGCTGTTATTAAATGGCGGTTACGAGACCTTGTTGTTCGTCGGCTGATAATTTCTCGCCTTCCCAATGCTTTTCTTCCTCCTCCCAGTCTTCTGACCTTTTCTCATAATGTCGTCTTCATCATAATTCCGGTTTCTGTAAGAATTCCTCTGCAATCTCGATGAAAATATATCCACTTTAATTCCGAGCGTGTGAAAATCATACAAAGACAAGTAGCCGCGATACGCTGGTGGGACGAAGTGACGTCACTTCCGTAAATGCAAACAAAGATGGCGGCGCCCATGTCTTCGCGGGGCTAACTTTGAGGTGCTCGTTCTTAATACTAAAAACGTTTGATCAAATTTTAATACATTTTCTGAACAAAGAACATGTTGAAGATTCTTTTGAGCCCCAATGTGTTTTTCACTCGGGTATCCCTTTAAACAATGCTTTTTAAAGTGCCTGTCACCCTTTTGCAGTTTTGATAGCTTGTGAACCTCCGAAAAGTTTTGAGTACTTCTGTGAAGAAAGTTTTGGTTTAAAGTGAATACTTTATGTTCTACGCTTGTTTGAAATCGTGTAAATGTGACCTTTCCTGACCCATGACCGCGTAAGTAAAAGCCTGGGTCGAAACCTGGGTAGACGTCATCTTGACGTCATATAATTAATTCGGCTTTGCAATCATTTGAATAAATACTTAACATGTTGACTAAAATGACTTTTTTCTTTAGTAAAAACTCAAAAACTGTGTATATTTTCTATGCATCGATGTTGTTGTAATAAAAAGGCGCCATGGAGAATAATGTATTAATGAGATGACGTCTACCCAGGTTTCGACCCAGGCTTTTACTTACGCGGTCATGGGTCAGGAAAGGTCACATTTACACATTTACAATGCTTTCAATGCCGACTTCTTTAGCTCTTGCTTAACAATAGTAAAGTTGCCAAACGCACTAAATGTAATACCAAGGTATTTAAAACACCTGACATTGTCAATCTTCTTATTATGATAATAAAAGGCATAATTATTCATTATTAAAAATCAGAGTTTTTTGTTTTCTCTATATTAACTGCAAGACTATTCAAGTGCGAGTGATCCTCGAGCTTAGATAAAAGAGTTGGTTAACCATTAAAGTTAGGGTGAAGTGTGGGGGAGGGGTGGGGAGGGGTGGGGAGGGGAGGGGTGGGGGTTTACCAGAAACCGTGATTGATCCAATACTCTAATCGCGTTATTGAATTTCGCCACTTAAAACCTCTCGAAAGGCGCTCAAAATGGTTAACTTACAAAAGCCGATAAACAAGTTTTTCAACCACGTGAGATTATGCCGCACATTTTTCAATTGAAGTAAGCTGTCGACAAAGAATTCCAGTCCACTTCTCATGAACATTAGACTCCAAGATAACTATTTCGTCACTGCATGGTCGTCACTGGATCGGAAAGTTTGTTAAGATACGAAATGGCAAGAAATGCAATGGAATGCTTTTATGGATTGTCGACAAATGGCTTGTATCGCACTTTTTTAGGCCATGTTGACACCATACCGGGTAGGTTTTGTGCCGGCACGAAAACCATAACGGATCACACATGAAAAGCTTTTTTCGGCGCGATTTCTGTCAGTACCGGAGCGATGTCGCACCCATCCACTCTTCAAAGTGATATACTTTATAGCGGATAGGTTTTTGTGCCGATTGCTTCGTGCCGGCATACACCATTTTCATAAGTCTGACTCTAAGTATAATCAGTGACATCGTCCGCGTACTTCTCGTGTATCAGGACTAGAAGCCTGTTTGGCCGGGAATGATGTTAGCAGCGCCTTTGCTGCATCTTGGAAAGTCTGAATTTTATTTTCATCTCTTGTTCAAGAAATCACGAGTTAGACATTTGTTTGCTTTTCCGCGATTTACATTACTACAATTGAATTCCAACCACTTATTAAAAGGATGTCTTGCGAACTACCCGATATGGTGTGAACATAGGAAATATCAATCAGATTGTATTCACACAACCATGAATTTGCACACAGAAATATAGACTAAGAACTTCTAACCGGTGCTAGTGAGCAATAAATCTTTCGCTAATTTATTTTTCAGGGATAACCAGAACATGTTCATTTAGCGCCATGTTCCTGCTGTTCTGATTACTTGATGTTTTCTCATTTAGAGTTCCGATTCGATGCGCGGTATTGTAATGCCCTTCAGATGCGGCCAGCGGTCAACATCTTCTTGGTTGCCAATAACTTGCTGTGCCGAGTTTAACGATAGAAGTACGGCTGTGTGTAGCTGGTTAAACTGTGACGTGATATGCAAATTAAGACCATTTTAACCCGCGTTTGTTGTCTGTTTCATCTGAGTGATTTAGGGCTTTCATTTGGTATATTTTTGCGCAAAACTTCAATGTTCAATATCTGCTTAGCGAACTGAGCTTAATTCTGAACAATACCCTTATATGGTATGAGGAGGAAACAGAACCTATTGTTCGTTTGCATGTGACGTGGTCAAAAATTTAAACTAAAAGACCTACAAAGCTGTTCTTTATATATACAGCTATGTTAAAAAGGTTGTTCCTGACAAACCGCAAACGACATTCCCACACCGAACTGGATTGTGGTTATAACCGTACATCTGTGTGAAACGGAGAAACTGGAAAATCGATTCGCAGGAGACCATTAATATTCGTCTTAAAACTTTGTGACCCAAAAACAAACGAATTCACCAGACTTTCAGCTACAACCACAATGCATTTCGGTCTGGGAATGTCGCTTGTCGTTTTTCCCGGACAACCTTGTTGAAATAGCTGTATTCTAGATATTGATAATAAATGTCTAAACAGAAAATTTCACGTCGATAGGGTGTTTTGTTCGGGAGAAAAAATAATTGAATTTTACGACAGCGGCAAATTTTATTACCTTTACGTAGCCTTTTATCTGTATTTTTAAAACATTTAAATTTTAATTAAAAGTTCAGAATCGTTTAATACGCTCACTCATCAGAATAGCTAACTAAACAGTAACTGTTGCTGTGTCTATAGTACAGTTAGTAAAACTTCCAGTCGGAAGCTGTTGAATTGATGTATTCACTTATTCACCAAAAAACCTTTTTCGTAACACTCTGGTACTCTAGCCTTATGAAACATGTCTTGGTCTCCGAAGTTTGACCCCCATCTAAGAAATAGAATATCGGTTTCTTTCTTGTTTCCTCTTTTTCTTCATTGCAATAAATGTATAAGAATCGCTAAATCTCAAGTTAAATTTAAAGTGTATGATCGTTTTCGTTCAGTCATTGTTTTCTTGGCCTGAACTCATCCTTGAATGTCATGTCCCGTACAACACTTTTCCAAGCGAAGCTTCCCAGATATGTTCCTGAAGATTTTCCTAAACGCCTCCTTAAACTCTTGGTTAGTCAGTGCATAGACGACTGGGTTTATCCAGGCTGCTAGTGAAGCGAAAAGTGTCAAAGGCTGTATTTTTCTGATCTTAAAGTCACAATCTCGGGGCGGGCCATCTTTGTCTATTATTTGAACTAAAACAAAAATATAGAGAGGCGAGTACAAGACGAGGAATGAGCCGAGGACGACTACTATTGTCCGAGCAGCCTTCATCTCTACTTTCCTCCTGGCTTGGGTGTTTGTTATCGGGTGGAGCTGCTTGCATTGCTGTCGAGATATTTTGAATATAATGGCATAGCTAGTGAGCATTATAAGGCACGGGATGAGATAACCTATGAGTAGGTGGATTATGACTATAACCGTGCGGCTGTCTGCTGCTGTAATGTTATGTTCGGGCTTAAAGCACCGACTCATGAGTTTCCAAAATGCGACCCCTCTTTCATCGCTTACTTTCACAAACCATTTCGCTGTGCAATAAAGAAGAGAGATGATCCACAAGATAGCGGCCACGATAGTAGCTCGGCGATTTGTCACCCAGTACATATAGCGCAGTGGATACTTGATCGCTAGCAACCTGTCTACACTGATGCAGCTCAAGTGAAAGATTGTTAGTACGCAAGGAAGGGAATAGATTGTGGAATAAAATAGGCAGAAGTCATCGTTCTCCATATCTTCAAATAACAAGAGGGCAATGTTAGTGGTGAACACAACTACATACATCATGTCTGCTATCGAGAGACTGACGAGCAGGGTGTTAGCTGGAGTCCGTAAATGTTCGTATTTGTACACCGCCCAACAGATCAGCATATTACCAATGGCGGTGAGGGGAATCTCTATGGAGCTGAGTACTAACGTAACGACTCTCATTCCTTCCTTTCCATCGAGAGTCTTGGAGCAATTGAGATTTGACCGAGGGCCGTTCATCATTGCTTTCTTGTCAGGTTATCCTGTACCAATTTGAAACTAGTTAGACATGTTTTTGCTATATCTTCCGGTCGCTTCGTGGCTTTGAACTATTACAGTGTGTCAGTGTGTGACTTTGCCTTTTCAAACCACTTGTTTTTCGTCGTGGTTACCTTCGTGCTCAATGCAGCCTAGAGGTTAACGCGTGTTTATAAGGAACTGCTATATTTTCCCTTCCTTCCTAAAGAAAAGTCATTTAACTTCAAGCCTTGCCACTCTCGTTCTTCGCAGTTTTTCTTCAATGAAATGTTGCAGCTAGGTTTTTGTAGGTACAGCTGCTAATGTTTTCCAATGCATTGCTTATAAAAGCAATTATTATTCAGTTCCTAAGTATCCCGGATTTCGTTTGGTTGATTCACCTGCAGACAATGGCCCGCAAATAAGCGCTTGCTGCAGATGTTGTTGTGAGCATGCGCAGTGCTGTTCAACAACGAATCCCAACTTCCAGAGCGTTCAGAGGAGGAAATTGCGAGCATTTTGGATGCCCAATTACTGAATAATAAAACAATTGGAACTGCGGCTATCGCAAAATTGTATATCAGCATCTAGCGGTAAATAACTGGTAGCTCGCCACTCCCAATAATTGCTTATTATTATACATTTAATTCCCTAACCCAATTCTGATTGGCTAAGAACACAGCTAATTCTAGATAGCTGGCTACAGCCACACCGCGGCAAAATGGTATGCCCCGCTGGCCAAAAGAACGAAGGCTCTGCTATCAAATACAAATTACCGAGGGTTTCAACTTTTTTAGTAAATAATTTTATAACTTAGTAAACTCACAATGAATTATAAATTAAGAAAACTTCAACCTGTTAAAGTCTTAAGCTTATCTTTTAAGTAGTTTTCTTAGTTTTTGACAAAACAGTTCACAAATGAATACTTTTAAGCAGAAACGTTAAAATCACGGGTATGTGCCTGTTGTTTCATTTCATCTTTCGCGGAAAACTGGGGGCGGCCGCGAGCCGACAAGAAATAGCAAATACGCATGCGCGAGACGTTTTGCCGCGGTGTGGGCTACAGCATTGAGTGCGAATGCGTACAATATTATATGCAGATAGCGCGGCTCGATGATAAGCAAGGACGACTATTTTACGCTAGAAAGTAGAGAAATATTTCGCTTTTTTTGTGCCCATTGTGCTATGTTAAGCTCTAATCTATGTTTCCAGTCTTTCTTTTCCCCTAAACGTTTAAATAGAAGGAATTTGTAGGTCGAATAAGAAACAAAACGTCTTGAAATTCAATCGTAAACAAACCAATTTTCGGTGTTTCATTTAGCTTCGCTTTCGCTAGCTTTTATTTTTGCTAAAACGTTTCCTTAAAATGTATAATAAAACAATTATTGAATTCGGTGTTCGCATGATAGTGAAAATCATCAAGACCTCGGTCTGTGTTATCACACACACATGTCTACAGTTGATAGTTTTCGCTATCATGCTCAACCTCATCTAATAATTGCTTAGTATTTGCATGTAGTACGTATAGCAGTATTTCGTTGCCGGTTGGGTTTTTACTTGAGAATATTCTTGGCTGTATTACATATGTTAACCTGCGACATACATTTACAACAGAAAATAACTATTTCGTAGCACAAACGTAACAAAATATGATTTCCAATATAAAGCTGCATCTACTTGAATGTGTTGTCTTGCCGCTGCCAAGTTGTCGTCGACATTCAGTATTATTCTAAAGAGCAGAATTACCATACAGAGAATTGTATTAAACACCTGGGCCTGGTTGTTCAAAGGGGGGATAACTTTATCCACCGGATAAATCCTTATCCAGTGGATAAGTATTACCTAACCTAGCTTATTTTATTCACTGGATAAGGATTTATCCGCTGGATAGCGTTAACCACCCTTTGAACAACCAGGACCATACAAACTGTTAATATTTTACATCCAAAATTAAACTCTGCTTCGCCGATGATTGTTTCTCTTTTTGCGCAAAAAGTTGACGAGTGCAAACGCGATAAAATAAACCTGATAGTGTGTATAAAATGCCGGATTATTTTTTTCATCGGCGACTGGACAAAAACCTCACGCGATGTTTATTAAGCGAACTTTGGATAACAAAATAGCAGGTGGTTTGTTTAATAGCTATTGATGTTTGATATGAAAAATATATAATATTGTGATAATAATCGTTGTGTTTGATAGTTAATGATGTTTGATATGAAAATAATATTAATATAAAGTTGTGATAATAATAAAACGATATTCAAAATGTCGAAGGGACTTGTTGAAAAAGGACACGAAGCTTACAGAACGAGTCGAGGAGAGGCATGTATTTCAGGCCGCCAAGTTTCTATTATTGGTACAAAATTACAGCAACATTTCAAAGCCACATGTTTCCCCATAAATGTGCTACTTGGCCCCCACCCCCCTCCCCCTAGCCCGTTTCAACTTCTTGATAATAAACTTTAGTATATACCACACAAGTGAGTAGTGCTTTTCGCGCGCTCTGATTGGCAACTCCGGGGTTGAATAAATCCTTTGCTATTTACTTCGCGCGATTTTTTGTCCTTTTGACAGCAGATAAAATAATTATTTGGTGCTGGCTATTCACTTGTGTGGTATATACTAAAACTATAATTCACCTCAGTTTCGGTGAATAGTGATGGTTATTTACCTATACCTCGCCGCTTCGCAACTCGGTAAATATCCACCATGTACCACTATCCACCTCCTTCGGTGAATAATTGTTCACGATAAGCCTTTGGCATGACTTTGGCAGTATTGGCGTTATTATAATAATAGCTCTGTTGCTGCTTTGTGTTAACAGGTAAAAAGTCCAAATCGTTCGTATTAATTGACACAATAATGTTTTGTTTTACTATTTGGATCGGGTTGTTCGAAGCAAGGGTTAAGCGCTACTCCAGTGTTAAATCGCAAACCCGAGGTTAAACTGTACAGATCAGCGCAATCATTCGGATAAAGTTACTCTTGCTTCGAACGACCGGGCCTTGATGTGTTATTTTTATTGTATAAAGATATTGTTCCTTTAAAAATGTAAATGTCTTGTCCAGTCGAAGTATTCACTGCAAAAAAGGCTCGAGTCGTTTGTCAAAGGGTTTCAGTCCGATTACTTTTACCATTGAACCATTCATTAACGAATAATTATCAATTTCTGATCTAATTTCTGACTAAAAGCCAGGGCAGGAAATAAAATTGCAATCCAGTTGCCCAGTGGACCAGTATATATTTCATTTTTCACTTGGCCCGCACACTTAAATTTTACTTCCCAAGTAGGAACTCCTTGACCAAAGGCTTGGTAATCCATAACAGCAGCAGTTCCATGTACTTAATACCGTCCGTACAATGCAGGTTGTTCCATGGCAAACTTTAAGGTTATAAGCATAGAGGGCTCCACCCTGACAATGACAAAAAAGCAGGCCAAATTTCGGGAATGGCAGTTGAAAATAATTTTGAACTGCCAAAGCAAAAACTAATTTAAACGAAAGCTGTTGTTTGCTTACTGAACACATTTATTGCTGGTCCTCTAATGCAAACTATTAATGGCGGATTACTGATGGGAAATACAATAAAGAAATAGCACTTTCCAAGAAGGTTTAAACTGCCTTTTTCTCGTATTCCATTTTCTTTAGTTGGTCAGCTTTCCGTTTGTTAGATTCACTTGGACGACGAAAAAAAATGTAGAATGTTTCTGTTTGACGCCATCTTGAATGAGTCCAAAAATTGCAACATCCAATATGGCGGCCGAGGACGATTTTTAATTCAAGCCGTCAAGGTTTAAAATAGTTACTGACGGGAAATTATTGTTCATCAAGCTGACAGAGACTCACAGATCAATACTTTATTTTACTTGCCCACTGGACTACGACACTTCTGGTAGTTTCTTGGTATAGCAGTTCACCACATCACGTAAAACAAAGAAAACTATTGTCTTCTAAAGCAAACGACACCCTGCAATACATCGAACCCTAACCCAGAAAACAATGCATCTGCTACACTAAGAAATACCCAAACTTCTAATGATACCTAGCCAAAAGCAAAACCTACTTGCCCCGGGCAATCGGACACTGGTATTTTCCTGCCCTGAAAGCCATCTATTTTAGACTTCCAATAGGCCCTTTGCAGCTAACAAATCACGTGGTTGTACTGGAGAGCATTTATTTACAGGCCTTGTACGAGATCGGTGTTGTTATTAGCAAAACCTGTTTGTAAATGCTATTTTCCACCTCCAATCGATTGCCGATCTTTCTAAAACTGCGTTTTTGAAGATAGCTTGCTCTCCAGTATTCATGGCAACGCCTTCCCCATGGGGATCACGAGCTCGATTCATTCGTTAATGAAGTATTATATCAGCACGTGACTGTTAGCTGCAAATGACCCTAAGCGTGCCTGTCAAGACGAATGTTCCAGATCCCTCTTTAAGAGAAGTTCAAAATATTGAGAGTTGGTCTCAAAATAATCTCATGACATTAAACATCAGTAAAACATGGGAGATGGTAGTTAGGGGCAAGAAATGTAAGCCTCTAGCGGATCCAGTACCTACAATAGAGAGAAAAACCTCGCTTAAATTACTTGGCGTTACTTTTAATGAAGATCCTTGTAATTGGGATTTACATATAGACAATCTGCTACACAAAGCTAGTTGTCGCCTATATATTATAAGGGTATGTAAGTTCTATGGCTATTCTTCACAAGAACTTACTACTTTATTTGAAAGTTTAATTATGTCTTTATTTAAGTATGCTATTGAGGTATGGGCCTGCGCCTATGAGGATAAATACCTAAGTCGTATCGACAAATTTTGTAGAAGAGCCATTAGATTTGGCTATACAACAAAATATATACCAATTACTGACATCATTAGAGAAAGGGACTTTAAACTTTGGAAGAAAATTATTCTAAATCCTAATCACCCCCTTTATGATCTACTTCCGCAAAAGAGAACAAGACAGTTACGCGACCGTGGCCATAATTTTATTTTACCTCGTGTCCGTACTGAACGTTTTAAACGAACTTACATTAATAGATGCCTTTTTAACTTTATTTAATTTTATCATGTTCATTTCTGTAGTGGATACGCAAAATATTTCTAAAACATTTTAAATCATTTCTTTAGACTATACATTTTTCTCTTTATTATTATTATATTTAACTATTAGAATTTATATACTTTTTAAAACTATTTTTAGCATATTTGTAAACTCGCACGTCTGTTGCTAGTATTTGTTAATAAAGACTTATTATTATTATTAATACATGCATCATAGAGTGATTTCCAGTTCATATATGAACCGCACTAGAAAGCACAACAGGCCCGTGTTTATCTGTAATGGACAGAGTCGTTGAATGTTATTAAAGAATGCACGATTGAACATTCTCGGTTCGGAGGGAAATCGGAAGTCAGCCAATTTTTGCTCTCCGCAAAAACATATTTTACGTTGCTGAAATCGTTTGGCCACCCCATAAGATACTGTAAAATATGTCTCATAAAGAATCGAAATCTTAACCGTATGCCTTTTTAATGGAAACTGAAATATTCACATCATCAGTTTCAGTTCGAGTACGAGATTGTTTCACAAAGGCAGCACCTACTCAGTTATTTTAAGAGCCTTAGTGTTGGTCCGGCCGGGGTTTGAGCCGTCGACCTCTCGTATGGTGGTCGACGTTTCTCTCGAAAGCGCCATCGGTTGCATCGCTGTTCATCGTCTTTGATGTTGATTTTCCCCTTCATCTTCAGGTTCTCGTCGTGCCGTGGGATTATCGAATTCCTAAAATCCGCATCAGCACGCGTCAGGTGGACGCCTTACGTGACCAGAGGTGAGCCTTCTGACCAGCGGTCATTGCATGAGTTGTACTTCAAAACAAAACTATTGATAACTTCTCTCTCTGCGGCTTTAAGGAGTTAAGGTAATTCTATTCAAAAAGAATCTGAAATTAGCTCTCTTTTAAACTTCGCCCAGTTGTTATCAGTCTCTATAAATGCAATGTCACCATTCTCGTTTTTGCGTGAAGTAGCTGTAGAAGTCCTACAGCAGAAATGTGTGTCAGCATGAGTAAACAGCGCCCATTAACTTGCTAGGTTTAACTGTTCATAGCGAACAAATGCATTTGTTATGCAGTATATGTCTACCAAACTTAACGTAAAAACCTTTAAAATACTGCAGGTGGATAATGCTATAGTAAAATACAACGAAATCTGTTTTGTTAGTATCCCTAAACGAGCGTAATAATAACTACTTACAGTATTTGCGTAAGAATATCTTAGCATCTAGAAATAAAAACATATTTATACATTGGTATCTGTTGGCCAACCCTGCTGTGATTTAATATATGGAAGAAACAAAGGGGGTCGCCATTTTCGTTTCGGAGATATTTTACAAAATATCACAACAGACTTTTCCGAGGAAGGACTAGGGCAAGTTTCGTAAAAGTTCTCTTAAATCACCCAAATGAACTTATTTGTCATTGCCAACATCAAATAAGTGTTAAAATAGGTTTAACCAAAGGTTATGTGAATGCTGCCAAAGGGAATATAGCCTGCAAAACAGGCGCTTCGAATTGGACTTTAGACTTCAAGAGGAAAGAGATTATTATATTATTCTCTACTAATTATAAGGCTGCATTTTGTTTTGAACAACAAGTTTTCAACGATACAACACTTCATTGAATGAAAGAAAAAATACAGCTTTTGGTTTCAACTGAATGCGTAAAGCCATGATTACCATGCACAACACAATTCAACGAAGCTCTCATGGTTCATGAACACTCGTACGATGAAATCGTATAATAATAAAGGACTTAAATATCTTTCCTCTAAAGTCTATCGCTCTCGTCTCCGGGTTGTATTAATCACTGCGTCATTACCTCGGTTAAGCCAGTTTAAACCAGTTTTTTCCGGAAAAAACTCCGAAAACACTTGCTCATGTGCAAAACTGGTTTGTACGAATTACATTCATGATTGGTTGAATTACAAAAACTAATCAAACCGGTAGGATAATCCGCGATTCTCAAAGCTTTTCCTGAATGGTAAGCTGCCAATGCTCACTCGCTTGACAGCAAATATGTAAGATTCAGTATAATACACCCAAAACATATATTTGTACCTGTGCTTTTAGTTTTCATCAATGTGCGCAGTAAATATGCGCATTGCAAAGCAGTTTTCATAGTTTATCTCTTCGAGGTTTCATGGAATCTAAAAATGGGTCCATTAGGCTGTAGTTCAAGGTAGCAGAATTTGCTCTCGAGTGAATATGAAAGACATTTTGTATGTATTAATTTCCTTTCCTTTTTATACCTTTCTTAATTGTCAGCTCCCGTGTACCTTAATCATATCTCGTGCCCGCGCGGTAAGAAGTCTGGTAACAATGGTATCAGAGCGAGGCCAGTTGTCCCAGAGATCTCAACAGTGGAGTCGGTCAGAAATGTCTTAGTTTCTGTCGTATCGAACTGTTGTGTTCTTTTGTCTCGTATGGAAAGTTACGTTATTTTCCACCATCGACTGTAGATTTTTCTCTTTCTGTGGCATGTTGGGACGACTAGCCTCGCTTTGATGCCTTCATGAATAAGGTCCATAATCCATGTTTAGAGGCGAATCCTTGTTTACGTTTTTTCCTCATTAGATATACATCAAACTTCAAGCGACATACATACAAACAAACAGAGTCCGTAAATCGAAAGAGATTGACACACTTGATTAATCACCGAAAATTTGAGAGTGATGTGATAGATAAAATTTGGGGAATGAGCGTTTAAAATTTCAAACTTTACAAAAAAATGCAATTCTTGCCCCCAGCCCATTTTACAATTTTGAAAAGTCAGTATCTCCGTAAATATTTAACATATCAATCTCAAATTTTCGGTGATTACTAAGTACATATTTCAACTGATGTAGTCTGTTTGTTGGAAGCTTGAAGTTTAATGAGGCAAAAATGTAAACAATGACGTCAGCAAGGATTCGCCTAAATGGATTGAATTAAACTTGCTTAAGCGATCGAGTCTCTTGGCATGGAGCGCGTTCATATCCATGCAAATTATACTCTAAAATCCTTTCATAATGTAAACTTGGGAAGCATCTAAAAACGCGAGTATATCGAGTCACAAGTTTGCACTGTTAAAAGATACCTCAGTCTCAGAAAAATCAACTGAGGGCTTTTATAATGAATAGAAAATGTTTTTTCAAAGATTGTTAAGTCTGGTTTTCACTAAAAATATAAGCACAAGCAACATACGCAGTTCCGTATTTATCATTAGCAGTACTTGTTCTACTGAGAGGCGTGAGATTAGAGCAAGTGCCGCTAATAATAATAATATATACAATTTATATAGCGCAGTTTCCTTACAAGTCCAAATGCGCTTCCTTAAAAACTAATTAATTAAAAGTTAATTTAAAATGATGTGTCTTCGGTTTACATTTAAAAGTTACGACCGAGGTACTGGCCATTAGCTCCACGGGTAGCGTATTCCATAAAGTCTGCACACAGACACTAAACGCCCTCGATCCATACGTTTTCAGTCGATAAATTGTAGGTCTAAGTAGAAATTTATCGGCACATCTTAAATTTCTTGTTAGTACATATGGAGCAATTAGGTAACTCAAGTACGCCGGTGCCAGACCATTAACTACCTTAAAAGTGTATAATAAATTCTTAAATATTACGCGCTGCTCTGCTGGAAGCCAATGCAATTCAGTAAGGACAGGTGTGATATGTTCGGCCTTGCTAGCCAAGGTGACGAATCACGCAGCGCAGTTAAGTACATACTTTAAGTGCTGCGTCGAGTGCTTGGGAAGACCATACAGCTAATAATCAATGGATCACTGTGTCTGGGTATTTTTGCTTGTGCTTATGTCGCTAGTGTGAACCAGGCTTACCAATCTTTGAAAATAATGCAAGTCATTCCCTTCTGTAACCATTTCTTCTGCATAGTAGTCAATAATTAGTGGTTATCATCAGATCTCATAGATCCCACGATCCCTATGATTAAATTTTTAGATAGTGATGCTCATTTGTATTTTTGGAGTCAGGATCTTGAGTTTTTATGTCCGCCATTACCCGACCCCGGTCTAATTTTCAGCGAAAGTAATCAGTTTTACCCAACAACATGCTGGGCTTCTTTTCACAAAACCTTCGCGCGAACTTATAAGTAAAGTACTATTATTTACTAGTTTTTCACAAAAGAAAGAGAAGAACGAAGTTTTGAAATATATTTCACTTGTAATGGACTATGAATGCAAAGAATAGGTAGTGTAAAGAGAAATAGTTTCCTAAATGGACGAGAGGGCCTGGATCCCTTGTTATGATAATAAGTTTCTGCATATTGTATATAACTGTCAAGTGACAGAGTCTTCTCCAGTGTGGTTCTTGTTTTCAACAAGATAGGATTCAGTTACAATAGTTTACGAGTTCAATTTTCAAGTGTTTAGAGTAAGTTTACCAACTATCTAGTCATTTTCAGAATTGTAAGCATTATGTGATACTTGTATGCATCAGTAGATATGACATACTAGATTATGGCTGCTATAAATTACAGATGTATGTCGTGGTCAGTTATCAATGATATAATAATACAGTGGATATTGTGGGCCAGGACCCGCCACCGCAAAGTGCTGTTATTGTGTTTGTGGGTCAGGGACTCGAGGAGTATTTAGGAATAGAAATATGCCTTTAAAAGAGCGTCGTGTTGAGAAAATGACGTCACGACAGCAAACCGCTGGACTAAAATCGCGAACTATTTAGAACACACTTCAGTAATGACGACGTGATTTTGACGGCAAACTCTCCTCAAAATTCATAGTTAATTTGGTCCTTTGGCAATATTTTTCACTGATTTGGATATTTCCGCCACTCCTTTTGGACGACAAAAAAGTGCCAAAAGAATTTCGTTGTAGTGTCACTTTAAGTAGTTGGTTAATTTTGGACACGCTCCTTGTGGAAACGAGCTCTTGTTGACGAGGCTAACGTGTCTAAATATAGCTTACCTACCAGCCTGTATCAACGTACAGCAGTACTGGCCTTAGTGCGCAGTATTCTTTGATATCAATTGCAAACACATTCCAGTGTTCAGCGGTCCCTTAGCCATTCCCTTATTTCTGTCTCCTTCCAGGATCATCGTTCGCATTGACTCATGGGAAGTGAACTCAATGTATCCAAACGGCCACTTCGTGCGTTCTCTTGGTCCAATCGGTGAACTGGAGACGGAAATAGCTGCGATTCTGGTGGAGAACTCACTGTCTGTGCCGCCATTCACTGATGGTCAGCTGAAGGAGTTGCCTAGCAACGGCCCCGAGGAACCTTGGGTAATGGATGAAGACGAGATAAAAAGAAGGCGGGACTTAAGGTGAGTAGACTTAAGATGTTAAATGCTAGGTACTTATTGACTGAGTTAGATCGGACCGGACGGGAAAATATTTGTCTGTTGGTCATGCGTGACGTCCATACAAATTGACCACAACTCAATTTTTTTTATCATGTGACCACTTTCAAAATGGCAAAACAGCAAGCAACAAATCGTGAAGTTCGGCCCGTCAAACACACAGGCCCTCATCACGTGACTTATATAAATGGTTTTGAATGGAATGTACGCATGGGGCCGTACGGGTTATTTACTGACAAACAAAAGATGGTTCTCCTTGGGCTATTTAACTCGTAGCCCATGAGGGCGAGAGGTCTAATTGTTTTAGTATAAACTAACTAGTCGGACAGTAGAAATAATAGAAAGAAACAAATTGAAGTTGAAAAAATGTTATTAATTCGTGAAAATGCGTGCGGTTTTTCTCTACCATGGGCTATCACAAATAGACCTATAGTAGGGTAGCCAATCAGAATGCAGGATTTGTAATAGTCCACTAGTTGGTTTATACTAAAACAAAATAATGCACGCACGAGGTTTTGAAAAACTGCGGCTGAACGAGCGGAACCCGAGTGCATTTAGCAGGTTTTCAAGACCTCGAAAGTGCATTATTTTGTTATGGACAAAGGAGAACAATGTTTTATTTGTTTTATAATATAAAATTCGATCTACGCGTTATAAGAAAATCAAGCACGCTGAGCAGCCAATGAAATCGCACGTTCTTAGGATGCTCCCGTAATTTATATTATAAAAGAAAATCAAGCACGCTGAGCAGCCAATGAAATCGCGCGTTCTTAGGATGCTCCCGTAATTTATATTATAAAAGAAAATCAAGCACGCTGAGCAGCCAATGAAATCGCGCGTTCTTAGGATGCTCCCGTAATTTATATTATAAAAGAAAATCAAGCACGCCGAGCAGCCAATGAAATCGCGCGTTCTTAGGATGCTCCCGTAATTTATATTATAAAAGAAAATCAAGCACGCTGAGCAGCCAATGAAATCGCGCGTTCTTAGGATGCTCCCGTAATTTATATTATAAAAGAAAATCAAGAACGCCGAGCAGCCAATGAAATCGCGCGTTCTTAGGATGCTCCCGTAATTTATATTATAAAAGAAAATCAAGCACGCCGAGCAGCCAATGAAATCGCGCGTTCTTAGGATGCTCCCGTAATTTATATTATAAAAGAAAATCAAGAACGCCGAGCAGCCAATGAAATCGCGCGTTCTTAGGATGCTCCCGTAATTTATATTATAAAAGAAAATCAAGCACGCCGAGCAGCCAATGAAATCGCGCGTTCTTAGGATGCTCCCGTAATTTATATTATAAATAATATATATCTTATTAAACTCGTTTGCTCTATTCTTTCTGCAAATTATGCTCTTGTTCCCTCCATAAAGCCCTTGGACCACAAAGCAGACGAAAAATCTGTTAATAAGTAATAGATACAGGATGAGTGGCCGTGCTTTATGGGATTTACAAAAACTCGAGCCGGATGTGAGAGTTGTAAATCCGATAAAGCACGGAAACGAATTCTGTATATGGCTTATCAAACGTGTAAATGTATAGAGTCGTGTTTTTCAGTTATTTTGGCGATACGACCTATTTCGGCCGAGTAAATAGCTGTATCAGATTTACAGATCACTTATCGCACATTGATTTCCTTCGTTTTTCCTTCATGCATCATTAATGAGTTTGATAACTTATGGTACGGAACTCGCACTCGTTTAAACTGAAGAGGTATTTAATTCGCCGTCGTCTTGCGTCAGATTATCAGATTCTGTGCAGCTGCTCTGGGGAGTCGGGGTGGCGCAGTGGTTAAGTGCATCGCCTCTCACCTCTGTGGCCCAGGTTCGATTCCCGGACACGGCGCCATATGTGAGTTGAGTTTGTTGGTATCTCGCCCTTGTTCCGAGGGTTTTTCTCCGGGTTCTCCGGTTTTCTTCCCTCCTCAAAAACGAACACGCTAAATTCCAATTCGATCTGAGAATTAGCCGGGTCCTGGATTTGATCAGCCCCTATGGTTGTTTCAGGTCCCGTTAGAAATTCAGAGCTCTGACGGGAATTCACTCTTGAGATTTCTTCTTTGTTCTTTTCTAACTTCGACAAACTGGCAACACACCGCACCGTACTAATACTGTTCAATGTAATAACTGCGTATTTTGGACGAAAATTTTACCTGGACTGAATCGTAAACGAGTCGACTGAGACGCTCTCCCTTAGTTTTAAGATAAAGTGATTGAAATAGATGTAAACGAAGCCGGTGAGGTGCGCATAGTTCCATTACCACGACAATCTGCTGCTTGCGGCACTTTTGGGTGTGTGTGTCTTTCGGGCAAGATTGATTTTGTGCTACCTGTGGAGCGTGGTTCAGGAAATAAGGTTTAGAAATGCTTCTAAACCCGCGCAAAACACATGTTATTGTGACGGACCGACTTAAGACGGACCGACTTGTTCGAAGTAGGATTGATCCTGACAACCATGAATAAAGACAAACCCTTTGCCCTTAACCAAGGAAAATGTTCCTTAATCAGCAGATACTCTTGGGGTCTAAGGCAGTTTTCATTTTATTAAGATAATTTGGTTAAGAATTTCAAACTGGCCTACGAAACAAATCTGCGTGTGTGTTCGCTAGTCGCTGACAATGGCTTGTACAGTCTTGAAAGTCCGCTCGTCTTGAAAAGAGCTTGAATTTGACTGCTCGTCTTGAAAAGAGCTTGAATTTGACTGCTCGTCTTGAAAAGAGCTTGAATTTGACTGCTCGTCTTGAGAAGAGCTTGAATTTGACTGCTCGTCTTGAGAAGTGCTTGAATTTGACTGCTCGTCTTGAAAAGAGCTTGAATGTGACTGCTCATCTTGAAAAGCGCTTGAATTTGACTGCTGGTCTTGAGCTTGAATTTGACTGCTCGTCTTGAAAAGAACTTGAAATTGACTGCTCGTCTTGAAAAGAGCTTGAATTTGACTGCTCGTCTTGAAAAGTCGTTGAATTTCTTCTTAAAGTACCTATAAGCCCTATCCAGTGAGCCAGTTATCTTTGATTTAAAAGACAAACTGGAAAACAAAATGACTGACATAGGAAAAATAATAATTAGTGTGTGCCATTTTCGCTTATTAAGGAATCAAATTTCCGGCAATGTCGTCATTTAAGTCAGAACCTACTTTCATTTCCTTTTGCTCTGATTTTATGTCAGCTCAATGTATTAAAAGGTATTTCTCTCAGATTGTAAGTATCAAATGTCTGACACCTGAAAAGCAACTGTATCAGTAAAGACATTCAGTGTTATTACTCAACTCATGTTCAACTCATTAGCATAATGTCCCTAAAATGACGTCATTTCTAGGATTTGTAATGCATTTTAAAGCGGTATTGCGATTTATGGTCGTCATATTGCTTTTAAAAGCATTGCAAATCCTAGAAATGACATCATTTCAGGGCATTATACTGACTTTAAACACTTTACTACTAGAAATGACGTCAGTTAAGGGCATTATACTGACTTTAAACACTTTACTACGCCCAAATCAATGATTTCTGGCTAGGGCGTACATGTATAGGTACTTTACTGAAGTACATTTTCCAAATATATACTTGTTATCAAACGCCACATCAATCAGAGCGAGCTTCGTTTCTGTTTCCAGGGCGTCGCATCTCGTGTTCAGTATTGACCCCAAGGGCTGTGAAGACGTGGATGACACACTCTCTGTCAGGTGGGTCATGTGCGTGAATTTACCAGCTGAAAGTAATCGTAAGCGATCTTATTTTTGTTATAGCAGGCTATGTATTTCAGCATAGCTGGTGGAGGCCTGCTTTCAACTCCACACACACTCCCCACTACATTCATATATTTGTGTACATACTACTCTCAAACTCACATGTTGATTTTAACGGAGGAAGGAAGCCGGAGAACCCGGAGAAAACCCTCGTGGCAAGAGAGAGAACAACACAACAAACAAACTCAACTCACATATGGCACCAAGTCCAACTCGAACTCGGGCCGCAGCGGTGAGAGGCGAGCGCTAACACACTGTGCCACCCATGGCAGGAGCTATGTCATGGTGGAGCACATGTATGTGTTCGAGTGGTTGCTGTCAATAGGCCCTTTGCAGGATACAGTCACGTGCTGATATAATACAGTCACGTGCTGATATAATACAGTCACGTGCTGATATAATACTTTGTAAACGAATTAATTCAGCTCGTGATCCCCATGGGAAAGGCATTGCATGGCAAGCTCTCTTTAGCAACGCTGTTTTAGAAAGATCGACAATCGATTGGAGGTGGAAAATGGCATTTACAAACAGGTTTTGATAATAACACTACCGATCTCGTACAAGTGCATTTAAATAAATGAAGTCAGAATGTTTTGCCATGCAGTACAACCACGTGATTGCATTCCTGCAAAGGGCCCATTGGCTATAAACAGTTCGAGTCGCCTCCCACAATGCTTGATAACAATATGCACTATGTCCTTAAAGGCTATATGCCTCAGTCTGTACGCATATTTGCATTGATTTTAACCATCCCACATGTGCGGAAGTAGACTTGCTCCAAGTCGAACTCGCTGAGTCACTGGGTAAGCGATTACTGGGTCAAAAATCGAGCTCGAGAATCGAAGCGAGATGCGAGTTCGACTTGTTTCACTTGCAGGAAATTGAATCGGGGGATTATGTATTGGCGCGAAAACACGTTTCAGGGGCGGAGCTTACATTTCGCGCCTTTGACAAACTCTTTCTGAGTACAATCAAATTGTAAATACCACATCCACGGTCGACTGACTTGACACGTCAACTTACAATGCCTGAAGAATTGACGCTTTGTGATTGGGCAAATCTTAGGACGTCATAAGCCACGCCTCCGGTTGAAAAATCAACCGGTAAATTTTGGCGCGCTGCAAGTGGGAAAAGTTATTCGTGCGGGGGCCTAAGAAGGACTTTGAGAAAGTCTAGTGCGGAAGGTTCGTCGGTTGATATGAAAATCACTGAAAGTAACTGTACCGGCCCTATCTCAAATATAAAGGTCTCCCACAGTGACGCATCCCTTTAACGTCCATAACTTAGTACTGAAATACTGGTACACGACAGGTGGGCTGAGGACTTGAAAACCTGAAAAGCCAAAACAGCATCCAGATGTGAAGTAATATATGTAAAACACGAGGAGCTGTTTTAGAAGCGATTTCTAAATACGGTGAGAGGGGGTTGAAAACCGAGGCAAAGCCGAGGCAAAGCTAAAACAAGCTCTTCGTGTTTTACAATTGGCTTCTCAAACTCCAAAGCAGTTAATAGTTCAATGGACGCAAGTAAAGTTCCCCCGGGAGAATACCGCCGCCATCCTTACCATCAAGCTCGTCAGGAGATAACAACACGCACTTTAAGAAGATTTAAGAAATTCAGGGAAAGTTGGAAATTGGTATATCACTTAGAATGTTGCTCAGCCAGTGCCGCCATATTTGGTTTGATGCCGACAACTCATGGTACATAGCAACAGTAACTAAGGGGATGGAGCCAGTTGTTCAGCTGTTGGACTCGAATACCGTGTAAACGGTTTGTTATTATGTTGCAGGAGTCTGAAGGACGGCAAGATAGAGTTAGGAGTTCACATCGCTGATGTTTCGTTTTTTGTTAAGCCAGGCTCACTTACCGACGCCGAGGCACGCTCCAGGTAAGGTTGAACGGTGGCATTCTTCCTTTTTCTTCTCATTCTTCATTACAAGTGTTATTCAGTAGTTCACTCACTCTCATTCTCACTCACTCACTCAAGAATAACCCGACATTAAAAGGAAAATCATCACGTCTTTATTGGCGAATTAATTATACATTACTGGACAGCCATGAATGGGGTTTGTAATTAAACTCTGAAAAGATCAAATGTATGCTGAGGTATATGGATTAGAACGGAAGTTTTGAAAGGCAAGACGCGGTTTCCGCGATTGCTCTGCGTCATCGGTAGCACTAGTCTATATACTTAGGCAGTCATAATATCATGGTTAATTGACGTAAAGTTATGTTGCTATATAACACGTTTCTCCCATTGAACAGGTCTACAACAGTATACCTAGCAGACAGACGGTATGACATGTTACCCGAGATACTTAGCGCGGATCTGTGCTCGCTCATAAGTGGAGTGGACAGGTACGTCTCTCAGTTTCCTTTTTTTTTTTTTATTGCTCACGGAGAAATATGCTCTCGCTTTTTCACTGGCACTGCTATTACACGTTCGAAATCTGCGTTTTGGACCTCTTGCTTTGCTGTTTAATACTGATTGTTTCGTCTGCTCTCAGCCACTAAGAAATCCACGTGTCTCTAGAAATCCTACAACGATAACACCCTGGAATAGAAGAGAAATAACTTGTGAATGTCGTGATATGCTTTCCAAATAATTTAAAAGGTCAAAAGTGGATGACTGAGTTTAGAAGGTTTCAGAAGGTTTAATTTTTTTCACACACACAATACAATATACGATACATTAATATATATATATACAAGTGGTGGATGCAAGGGCTAACAACTCTTGAAGGGTTAACAAATGTCCCTTGCACCCCTATGTGAAAAAGAAGAGAAAAACAAGTGATTTCATGCCAAAGATAGCAGAACATATAGTGCATAAATGTTAGTATAATCGAAACTAAGAGACAAATAGAAAGCACTGTGGTAACTGGAGAAAAACACTAAGAGATGAACAGGTATTTCTTGAATTTTGATTTGAAAATAGCACAAGATGCACTATTCTTTATATCTTGTGGGAGATCATTCCAGACTTTACAGAAGCCTGTTTAACATTAGATTGGCCATAGTTCAATTATGGTTTTTGGGAGGGACAGATTGTTGTTAGTTTTTGAATGGGTGTCATATCATTGAACGATTGGAAGCCGGAAAATATCTAATAAATATATCAGGTATTAGATGATTTGCCATGTTTGTAAACTAATTCTCTTCTAGTGGTTCGATTTCGGCTACATGCAGTGAATTGAAATCAATGTTGCTTATTTTTTTTATAAAGCAGAATACCGTAAAATTCCGGTTATAAGCCCTACCGGGCCTTATGCAACTGCGTAAGGGTTTTGGGGAGTGCTTATAACCGGAGGGGCGTATATTGGGGATTTGTAACTGGTATGAAAAGGACGTTTGGAAATGCGTTAGCGAAAAACGATTTTAACACTTTTTGACACTAGCCTTTTGATGCATGCCGGTATTGCCGTATTGATGCGTGCCGGTATTGCCGTATTGCCGCGTGCCGGTATTGCCGTATTGCCGCGTGCCGGTATTGCCATATTGCCGCGTGCCGGTATTGCCGTATTGACGCGTGCCGGTATTGCCGTATTGACGCGTGCCGGTATTGCCGTATTGACGCGTGCCGGTATTGCCGTATTGATGAGGACAGGGTCTGGGAGAAGGGGGCTTATATCCGGGAAGGATTTTATGTTACCAAACTGAGGGGGGAGGGAAAGGGGTGATATGAGCTAGATTTTACGGTTATTTCATCCAATCTTTGCCATCCTTCACCATAACATGTATCATATTTTCTCCAGTGTATTTGTACATGATACTCTACTAATATGAATTGTTTTTTCCTTTCAAATAATGGATTAAAGAATCCTTTCAAGTCAAATTGTCACTGATTAAATTATATTTCACCATTTAATGTACTCGATTGTCTGTATGAATTAGATTCTTTAAAATCAACAGGAAGTGATAATATACCTATTAAATATATAAAACAGTCTGCTGAAATCATTTTCAGACCCCTTTGTTTTATTATGAATACATCTCTTGATTGTGGAACATTCCCTGATCTTATGAAAATCGCTAAAGTAATCCCTGTGTTTAAGGCCGGTGATCATTCAGATGTGACAAATCATCAACCAATTTCACTACTCCCTACTTTTGCAAAGATATATGAGAAGATAATCTGTGAAAAGTTAACCCAGTATTTAGAACATAACAATGTACTTTATCAAAATCAGTTAGGTTTTCGTTAAAAGAGTGGCACACAATTATCTATTATAGACTTCATTGAAATAATAAGAGATTCTATAGACAATGGCAAATTATCAATTTAGATTTTTTTAGATTTATTGAAAGCATTCGACACAGTGAATCATAAAATACTATTGGAAAAATAGCACGATTTGTAACCCTCTGGGTTTTTAAGCTTATTATTCTGTGCTTTATAATCTTGTGCAATGGATAAATAAATGAATCTGAATCTGAGTCACTTTTGCCTTTGTTAACGTTTAGCTATCCCATCATGCTCGTTTCAGATATGCCGTGAGCGTGATGTGGGTACTGGACTCAAATTATGACGTCATCAACACGTGGTTTGGTCGTACCGTTATTCGATCATCATACAAGTTGTTTTATGAGGTGAGCAGTACATCATTACTTGGGATGTCAAAGAACCTGTTGTGCTATTCGTGAAGAGAAGGGAGTTGTTAGCCGGAGCAAGACGTTAGTTAAATCGTATGCCTCAGAATTAACCTCGGTCAATTAGCTGTTTTTAAAGCTAGAGGACTAATAATACTGAAATCCGAGAATAAATAACTTTCATTTTCCTTTCCTTGTATAGCCAAGAGTAAGGATGAATTTGTCATGTTTTCGCACTTGTGAATGACGTATTTCTGGGGGTGAAGCGTTCAGTGACAATTTCTTTGATGTGCAATAGCTCAGTGTTGCAGAACAGAGTTGAACAGCCTCCTCCACAGGTAACAACTCTACATGTATATAACACTCCATCGGTCACTCTAAGTCTCCCTGTAAATAAATGGACGCGGGTACAGTTGGCTGTGAAGGAGGCTAAGGTTTGAAGTAGTAAGGCAACTCTCAGATAAAGTCTATACACCAGTTACGCACAGGAAACAAGGTACTGTATCTGAACTGACCAATACCCTGTTTACAGGGAGGTAGGGTAGGACAAAAACTAGCTTGCCGCGTTTTATATATGTTTAAATGACCGGTCTTAAGCTTGTTACTTCAGCTGTTGAAGCATACGTACCTGTTTCCAGGCTGCCCAGGGCATAGCTGATGGCGAGGTTACCGAGGAAGCACTCATTGAAGACATCCCAGAACTTCAGGCTCTCGACAAGAACACCGCTCTTAAAAGGTGAATATACTGAAGGCTCCATGGATAATAAAAATTACCCGAGGGGGGGATCCGTTTTTTGTCAAGTTTGAAATGAGGTAAAAGTTTTGAGACGCCAGTGGCACACGCCTATCCGTCCCTCCCCCGGAAAAAAACATTGCTACTGTGAACTGCATGCTCTCGATTGGAGCGGTTTTTTATACGTGTCGTAAACCAATCCCAAAGTAATTAGAGTCAATCATGGGAGCAAGTAAAATCGCACTGTGCCAACATGAAGATAAGTATTTCGTGACTGGTTTTACTTAAACCAATTGTTTAAGCCGGTTTGTCTTAGTCAGTTTACACACACAAATGGCAGTGTGAAACGAGAATATACTTTCGGGGTGTAAGCGAGCCGTCCTGGATTAATTAAACACTGGTAGTGTTTTATCTGTATCACGGCGTGACGAAAATGTTTCTACGGTGTTTGAAGATTAATATTTTTCATAATGATATTTTATTAAACACAATATTTTTTGTTTTGCTCTGATTTTGAAGAAAAAAAACAAAGGTTGAGGATCAGAGCATTTACGCCCAGTTGAAACGTCGAATTTCTGCCGTGTCTTATTCAATTCAAATAAGTTCGGCAGAAATGCGACAGTTTGGTTGATACGTCGAATTTAATCTGTCGCACTTTACCACACTAAAAATTCGATGTATGAATCAACTGTCGCATTTCTGCCAAACTTATTTGAATTGAATAAGACACGGCAGAAATACAATGTTTGAACCGGATTTTAATTCAGTGTTTCCTAGCATTAGCATAACGTACACATTAGGTTCGATACGACAGAGATACGATGTTTGAATGATGTCGAACTTTCGGTACAAATTCGACTAGTCGAACTTAATTGATTCGAACATCGAATTTCTGTCGGATTTCATTCGTGAATTGAATTTGACACGGCAGGAATTCCACGTTTGAACCAGGCTTTAGCGAACATTAAAGCTGCTAAAATTGGGAGCAGCTTCCAACAGGAAAATCGGAAGAATCAAAGAAAAGAGGCAAAACAAAACAATAGCACCAGAAATTTAAAAAATGGCGGGAAATGCAATCCAATGAAACTGTGAAATTTCGCGGGTTTTCTTTTGTATTACGCCAGAGCCAATCATCAAGAACATTAAGAGAGTGAAACAAAAGCTTGTCAGAACAATACTTAATTTACAACTTAGACCGAACACAAGTCGTAATGTCAACCAGAGAAGGACAGGAAAAGGGCTAAAGGACTATGCTACAGAGACAGATGAATGATCTATTACGTTGTACAATGTTTTCAGAAGTCGCTGTCCAGCAAAGAACAATGTACGCAAACGCCATTTTTCCTGGTCGTAAATCCCGCCGTACACGGGAGCTATCAGCTTAGCCAACGGGTACGACATATATTTTGCTAAGCTGTTAGCTCAAGCGCCGTTTCACCGTACACGGTGAATTCACTAAGCTATCCCCTTAGCTAAGTACTATTACTTCGCTGGATGTCGCCATTTTGAAATCACGTGAGAGCGCTGTGCGTTTTCATTGGTCAATAAGCTGTTAGCTCAAGCGCCGTTTCACCGCACACGGTGAATTCACTAAGCTATCCCCTTAGCTAAGTACTATTACTTCGCTGGACGTCGCCATTTTTAAATCACGTGAGAGTGCTGTGTATTTTCATTGGCCAATAAGCTGTTAGCTCTCTTAAGCGTACACGGTGAGTTTCTCGCCTCAAGAAACTGAAACTATCAAACACGATATATATTTTCCTCACGATCAATTGAGGCGAAAAACTCGCCGAAATTCGCCGCATACGAGAGGGTCCAAGAGCTATCAGCTTAGCAAACGAACTCGTGCCTCAAGAGATTAAAAATATTACACATGATATGATAAACATTTTCCTCACGGTCAATTGAGGCGAAGAACTCGTCGAAACTCGTCGAAATTCGCCGCACACGAGAGCTATCAGCTTAGCAAGCGAGATTTCGTGCCCGTTAGCTAAATTGATAGCAATCGTGTGCTGCGGGCTTAAAATATAAGCGAGCTCCAGTCATACAATACGCAGTCTACCAGCGACCACAAGCTCAGCAGATAACACACCGCGGCAAAATGTCACGCGCATGCGCTTTTGACGAGCCGGTCGCACGCGTTTCTCCCCAGTTTCCCGCCAAAACTAAAAGAAAACAGAGTCACGTGAAATGTTTCGCGAAAAAACAAGAAAACTACTTAAAAGCTAAGCCTAAGACTTTAACATGTTGAATTTTTCTTCATTTGTAATTCCCTGAAAGTTATAAAATTATTTACTAAAAACGTTTAAGACCTCGGAAACTAGTATTTGAACTCGAGAGCCTTCGTTCTTTCGGCCAGCGGAGTGTAACCCAGTGTAAGCAGACAACAACCTCAAGCCTTTGTTTCCACAGTTAACTGCTTCGAGAAATTTATCAATGTCAGGCAGCACTGACCGAAATATAGAATGCAGTTCACAATTAATCCCTTCCTAGAAATCAGGGAAGTTTTGATTGCAGAAAATATCAGCGATCGTTAGTTCCAGATATGCCATGGCCCAGTAAAAGTTGTCTAGGGTACAAACAAACGGCGTATCTATAGCTAGCTGTCATCGAATTAGTGACGATGAAGATTTTAAAATTTCTCGCCGACCACATGGCACATAAGCGAACGGTTTGGTTATCTAAGGGTGCGTTCGATTGACCATATTCCGGAATAAGAATACACAGAATGATATTAACTACAAATCGCTTATTTCGGGATTTTTAGTCCATGGAATACAAGATGTATCCTGAATATCATATTTCAGCAAACTTTAGTAGCTTATAGTGCAAAATGTGCCTGAACCAGTGATTTCCAGAGATTATTCCATCTATTCTTATTCCGGAATACGGTCAATCGAACGCGCCCTAAGTGCCAACATACGCCTCTTACCAACCCTTTTTCTACGAATTTTACCTTTCGTGCACTTTGGATTAGCAAGTTTGCTATTGTAAATGGTTCTGACGTCTGACATTGTATTACCATTCATCTTTTGTCTTAATAATATATTAACATAATAGAATAATTAATAACGGATTAATCAGTGGCATTTCCACGAGGTGGCTCTTCATCCACTGATGGGCGTACGGTTTAACGTCCTTATCCGAGAAGACGTAAGGTCTAACCATTTGCAGCTCGTGAACGAAATTGTTTCACAAAGGCAGCACCTTCTACTCAGTTATTTTAAGACCCTGAGTGTTGGTCCGGCCGGGGTTTGAACACATGACCTCCCGCACAACAGACCGGCGCTTAACCACTGAGCTAACTGGGAGGTGGTCTCGATTTACGGCGAGGTTTGAAATACTGTAATCCTACCCAAGATGATATGAAACGGCTCGGGCTGTACAGAAAAGACCTGGGTCTGATATGTCTCCGTACAGACCACGCTCGCGGTTAATAAGCAGTTAATTGTTCTCGGAAACTGTTTTCTGGCAATGTCAAACGGTTTCAACATCGGTTTCAACAAATGTTGTACCGATGTTGAAGAAATAGGTAAACTGTGAACTGGGACCGGTTGTTCAAATTAAAGGGTGGATAACTTTATCCACCGGATAAATCCTTATCCAGTGGATAAGTATTAACCAGACTAGCTTATGTTATCCACTAGATAAAGTTATCCACCCTTTGAATAACCGGGCCCAGAACGATAAAATACTGAACCTCTTGTCAATACTAATGCCTTTGATCATTACTGTAGACTGGTAGATATCCGGTGGTCGGTGTGTCAATTGATGGACATAGCCAGACATCTCAAAGCGCGTAGGACAATAGAAGGTATTGATTGTTAAAGGGAATCACGGCTGAAAAATAATATTTGTTCTCAAGTGTTTGTTATGGATGTCTAAGTCTGCTGTTGTGTTTGTCTCTAGTAAATTGTACACTAGATGTCATTTATGCACCGATATTCCTGTCGATAAAACTCCTCTGAATTTCCTGTGCGCCGCCATCTTGGATCTCATGACGTCACAGTTTGCCCCTATTGTTGCACAACAAAAGAGCTATTGTTTTCTATCAATATGGGCAACACTGTGACATTGTTTTTCAGCCGAGATTCCCATTTAAAGCTGTAAAAGACTGCGATTCGAACCATAAACCTTCCGCGTGTAAGGCAAACGTCATAACCATTACGCTAAGCAGACGATCCACGGCTAGCCTGCGTAGCAAGCCCAGGGGGAATGGGGAAGATTGGGAATTGGGAAAGAGGGGAGAGGGAATGAGGAGAGGGGAAGAGGGGAAGAGGGGAGGAGGAATGGGGAGAGGAAAAGGGAAAGGAGGGCTTGCAACGAACCCCCCGTTTTTTCCCTTTTAACGTTCATTTTTCAGACGTAAAATTCCGATTGGCTAAAGTGGTGTTCAATGACATTTGATTGACACTTGTAATAAAAATAGCAGTTATGGCGCGATGCAATGAAGAAGTGTTTACGAAGTCGAAGGACTTGTTGGCCATTTGAGTTTTGACCCACCAGATTTGGAAAAAGTATCTTCAACTTCTTGTAGTTTATAGAGCTATTAGTAGATGTACAGCGATAGCTTCAGGGTTGTCGGAAAAACGAATAGCGAAGACCCAGGCGGAAAAACGAACCCCGAAAAACCGAAGACCGGAGAAGAACTGAAGCCTGTTGTGAATTTTTCCTTGTCGAAAATCGTATGTTTAAGCCAAAATGTCTTGCTGGAAATTTAGTACGGATACCCTAGAGGTTTTAGAGAGTTTTTATTTGGTGAAAATCCATACAGAACTCCATTTTCTAGCCCAAATGTTTGATCTTCGGCTTCGTGGAGAAGGCAGTTCAACATGGCGGCCCGTCTTGTTCAACCAGTGCTGTATACAGTTATAGACTTAGTCTAGGCCAACTTTAGCAGCCTTGAGTTGCCTAAGAAGCAGATTCTTTACGACTAGGATGTCAAGTGATTCAGGATAGCTACGTCTTGGGACCAGAAACTGCGAAGTTGTATTTTATTTTGATGCAAATGTCTGAAGGGTTGTGTTTTGTTACGCCAGTGTTTGGAAAGCGAAAGTCGTGAATGGACGAAAAACATTTTCAAACTTTTGATGTGGAAACACTGACTTGTATGGCCAAATATTGTACTACACTTGGATAATATGTACCCAGGAGACGTCAATAGCTTTTATTGCACTCAATTTGGTGCAGAAATGTGTTTTTGCGTACAAAACGCTCGCCAGATTGAGAGAGAAACCAAAATGGTCTTGGCTAGGCCAATTTAGTAGCCTTAATTTACCTTAGGTTGCCATAAGTAGTAGATTCTTTACGATTAGGATGTCAAGCGATTCAGGATAGCTACGTTTTAGGACCAGAAGCTGCGAAGTTGTATTTTATTTTGAGGCATTAGACTCTAGAGAGTTTTATAAATACTTAGTAACGCGAGTGTATTGTGTTTTTTCGTGTCGAAAAACGTATGTTTAAGCCACAATTTCCCGCTGTAAATTTAGTATGGTACCCCAGGGGTTGTAGAGTGTTTATTTGGTGAAAATCCATGCAGAAATCAATTTTCTAGCCCAAATGTTTGACCTCTGTTCTTCGTTTTTCCTAGGGGTCATTTTGAACTTCCTTCGCACCGAAGGTCGAACATTTGTAACAGACAGAAACAAGGAAGTTGATTGGTTGATTTTGACAGATGTCATGTCAGACGACACTGAAAATGAATTTATAATTTGGGGGCGTAAGGGAAAAAACGGGGGGTTCGTTGCAAGCCCTCCTTTCCCTTTCCCTTTCCTCTCCCCATTCCCCCTCCCCCCTCTTCCAATTCCCTCCCTCTCCCCTCTTCCCTCCTCTTCCCAATTCCCCCTGGGCTTGCTACGCAGGCTAATCCACGGCCGGAGAGCGACACATTTTCATCTTTATACTTGATACTCTACCTAAGTTTACCTCTGACAGTAATTTAGCTCACCTGGTTTTGGCGGATGTTATTTAGTGCCTTCCGTGTAACAACAGACGAAACCGTGTGACGTCATAAGATTCAAGACGTACTCTGAATTTCTAACTCTGAATTTCTAACGAGACCTGAAACAACCATGGGGGCTGATCAAAGCCAGGTCCCGGCTAATCCACAGATCGAAATGGAATTTAGCGAATTTAGCGTGTTGGGAGGAAAACCGGAGAACCCGGAGAAAAACCCTCGGAACAAGGGCGAGATACCAACAAACTCAACTCACATATGGCGCCGCGTCCGGGAATCGAACCTGGGCCACAGAGGTGAGAGGCGTAGCGCTTAACCGCTGCGCCACCCCAGCTCACAGCTGAATCACACGAGCGCGTTTGCGAAATCAGACGCTGATTGGCTGAGAGGAGTGGTGATTCAGAGTGGACTACACGTGCTATTTATAACTTTGCAACCGATATCAACAAAAGTCTAAATCGTCAAGTCGCTTCACGACTTCGGCGATATCGGTTTTATCGTGCAATTTAACGTGGAATTGCCTCATCAGGCATGTGATTTTCCTATATTACTTCTAAACCCTTACTTCTTATCTTAAAGTGCATATAAGCCCTAGCCAGTTATCTGTGATATCGATTGTACTTGAAGTGGATGATAGTCCAATGGTAGAATATTTCTTGATTTGGGTGTTGCGTGTACGAGATACAAAGGTTTATATTTCCAATATGCTAATGAGGTGATGTCATCACCGACATTTGCTGAATTTCTTTGTGTTTGTGAATTAACCTATTTACTAATTTAGAATTTTTTGGGGTAAAATCACTTTGATAAGCTTCAAATATAACTTAGGATTTAAAAATAGGTAATGTCTCTTCCAACATGCTTTTGTATAATAAATGATGTCAGTGATGATATCACACATTAGCATATTGGAAATATAAACCTTTATATCTCGTAGACGCAACACCCAAATCAAGAAATATTGTACCTTTGGACTATCCACTTCATGTAGAAACGATATCAAAGATAACTTTCTAGGGCTGATATGCACTTTAAACTATAAGAAAAGTTAAGAAAATATTGAAATTTTGATGAAAAGGGTAAAACAATAGTTTTGCGTCACGGGCATGCGCAGTGTAGACAATAACAGGTCCCATAATGGTGAGACGGTATGTAGTCATCGAGACAGGAGTTCTACCGTGATCCTTTACCAGTGTAGGGGAGGTCAGTGATTGGTTGAGACTACCTGCCCATACAACACTAGCTTAGTTAGTATTCTGTAACTGATACTGTATGGGGATTTACAGGGTACCCATGTGACTCGAGTGATGCGTTTGGATTGGTTAGCACCCTTATGAATTATTAATGATTTTTGCAAGTCTTCATACGTGTAATGGTTGTCAGGTGCTCTGGAGCTCGAGGGGGTGGAGGTTCAGGTCCAACTTGGCGAAAAGAAGGATATCAAAGATCTTGTTCCAAGAAAGGTGAGGAATCATTCTTTAAGAAATATGTGATGCTGTTTGGTTGGGGTATTTTTACTTGAAGATCGTTATGGGCATGAGCCTTCTGGTTGCTGGAAAACGCGAACAGTAAATCAACAACAACAACATCGACAACAACGATAAAACCCTATCATAGATCTCCTACCCGTAAAGACAGATGTGTTGTGTTGTAGGATTAGCTAACGTGATACCATACTGTTCTATGACCGAGTGGTTAACACGTGCGCTCGTTTGTCAATAACCAGTCGATTTGCCTACTCGTCGACTGGGATTAATTCTTATTCTGTTCAGTTTTAACACGGCCACATCAGCTTAAGCTACAATAAACGCACTGTGTATAATTAAGTACTGTCAATTGTTTATACAATAATAATATTATATGAGAAAATAAATTTCTGCAATCTAACTGGCTAAGATGAATGGTATTTCAGCGTAATAATACTGGCATTGGAAGCTCCAAGGAGTGGTCTGATTTCAAGCTAGCTCTGGGGGCACTCATGTACACGACGTAATAGGGATGTGCTGTGGTACCTGGTCCGTGTTTGAGCCTCCGAGGTCTTCATTAAAACTGCCAGAGTCAGCCCCTCACTAGACTTTCTCAAAGTCCTTTCCAATTTTTCCAAAAACATATATGTCGCTTGCTTGCTTGTTGCTCACCTCGCTTCGCTCGAAAAAAAGAACATTTAAAGAGCTCGACGAGTGGCAAGTCTAGCACGTCACTCGAAGTTTTGAAAATAAGTTTAAGCTTTCTGAAATCACTCCCAGATTTTACAAACAGAGGCATAAGTGATCAGTCGATGCACAAAATTGAACACCCTTTCATTTGAATTCTAAACTCTTTAATTTTTTACCGTGATTAGCAAGGCATTTGCTGCCTTTGTAGCATCCTTTTCGCACAGTACTAAGCATAACAAGAGGCCCTGAGTGGCCTTAACTCGGGCCATCTATAGCATGTACTGCATGGAGTTCTAGCATAATTTTGTGTCAACATGGTTTGTGCTAGAGTAGCCAGAGAATTGGTTCTCTACTGATGCCCTTGTCTGTCAAATGTCAATGTGCAAACGCCCCACGTATTCCGGGGGGTTTAGGTTAGGGTATGCCTGGGGGGGTGGGGGGGTTGGAAATGATAGAGCCATAATACACACACAACACACACATACATGCTGTGCATGTACATTTCAGCCACAATTTCCCTCAATTCTGTAGTTTAATATTACTTTCTTTTCAATATTATTGTTCCTTGAGGGTCGTTAGAATTACAAAAAAAAAATTGGTATTTGATGCATTGTAATTATATCAGGTGCAGGTAATTATATCAGAAATCAAGCAATTTAGAACAACGAATTCCACATAATGTTGCTATTCACTGTGAATAGTTACATGTAGGTAATGTCATTCTACATGTGAAATAAAGTCTTCTATTTGTAATTCTCAATTATTAACAAACCGGTGGAGATGGCTGACATTCAGGCTAAATTCTCAATACAATATTTTCGATTGAGGTCATAAACTACAGACCACCATTTTCTAGTATTAGTGAGCTGCCAGTGTGCTAGTGCTCATTTTCTACATCTTGAAGGAGACTGAAACTTATAATGGCAGGCCACAAATAAACATGCAATGTCCACTCATTTTTTTCTATCATTGGGGTCACAGCAAGATTAATTTTCATTCCCAAATAATTCTTAAAAGTACTCGTACTCCTGATCATGACCGAGTGAAAGTGACAATGCTGACGTCAAGAGCTGAGGAACAACAACAACAATTACATTTATTTTCTCATAAGATGATGGAAATGTTTACGAGTAATAAGGCAATAATAAGAAATACAATGATGAGAAGGTAGGTCCTTAAGGTAACCTTAGGGTTATCGTAAGCCAGGACGACCTCAGATGGAAAACACTGAAACAAGATCTAGCTTGCATGGATATATAATGGTACCAAGAAAGGGGAAGGGAAAGGGAAAGTAAGAGTGCCACTTGCATGTAAGTATACTCAGTTCTGGACCAAATTTAGTTATGTTATAAACTTGCAATAATGATAAATACACTACTCTATACATAATATCATTATGTCAGTTCTAAAAAAAACATTAAATAATAATCAAATACAAAGAGGTACAGGCCAGATGTAAATAGACCCGGGAAATAGAACAAAATAAAACCAGTGTCAATAACACGCCACAGATAAATATGCGATTTCCACATCAGAGTCATTTATCGTTCGTTTGAAAAAATCTTCATTTCTGATTACTTACTCAGTTTATACTCACTCACTGCATGTTGGATTTTCGTTCCCGAATTTATAAACATTTAAATACATGTGCATGGGGGACGAAACGACTGTAATTCTTTTAAAAGGCCCCTGTCAGTAAGAGAACTGAGAAATCTGGTCATTTCTACTACACTTTCGAGAGGTTAATAACAATAAATAACAACACAACGACAGTCAATTGGTATACGGGTTATCATGTTCAGATTAGCGGCTACTTGCATTTAGAAGCTGTTGTCTTTATATATAGTCAGTGTCAGTGTCACGTCTCACGAGTGTATCTTAAAGCATGTCGCATAATATGTGATAAATTCCCGTCCAAAGCCCGTGAAACACCTCTCAGCTTTAGAAAAGACAAAAATCTTGGTATTGCACTTGAAGGAACCTTTGGTTTACACAAAAAAACAGCTGATATTAAAGGTTTTGCTAAGTCAAAACTCCCACTCGCCGCCATCTTGAAAAACCTAAAAATTTTGTTCACTTCACTGCACTGTCACATGGCTGGCGCAACGTATGTGTCACGTGACCAGTCGAAATCTGATTGGTTGACGGCGCCAACCAGCGACAAGAAGAATAAAAAAAATAAACACTTGCGAAACTTGACTCGTGCCTCGGCCGAAGGCCTGGCCCGAGTAATAAAGATAGGTGGTTTGTAAAAGAAGAAGTAAAGGTATTTTTAAATTTACCAGAATTTCCATAACGTTTTTGAAAATCGTCCTGGAGTGATAATTTTACTACAAAACTAGACCTGGTTTGCCAAATGAACCAAACGTATACCTTCATCTCACTCAAACAGCTGCCCAGGAAGAGCTGAGATTTTACAATGACAAAACAAAACAGCATAGTAAGCCAAGTTTACTTTTCTATTTTCATTTCTTTTGTCTAATTATTTATGAGCGATTGAGAAGAAACTCTTGCCAACTCAGCCGCATTTGGGCCGTTGGCGTGAGACAATACCGGTAGATTCAACCTTGTCCAAGTTCCCTGAAGAAAAATCTGTGCTTGCGTTGATTTTCAGTAGCTCGAACTGGACTTTCCCAACTGCGATAGTTCATTTTTCAGTTCATTTTTCGATTATCAAGTTCTTCTTGGAGATGTAACTGTCTTAAAACGGCAAAGTGACAACTGTTAGTTTGATGTTGCTCGATGAACTGAAATTAAACTTCGCTTTTCGCTACCGTACTTGTTACAGAAATGGAGTTTCATTTACAGCTTAGCTATTTTGTGTTCGTGTTAATTAAAAGGCAAGTTATCTGCCAAGCGCACTTACAGGATTTTCAATGTTATTCGTTTGAGCTCAAAGAAGTAAACAAACCCGGTGCAACTGAGCGAAAATCATACCTTCTTCTTCAGGAAATTTCTTAGCTCCTCAGTATTATAAACAAATAATGGCAGGGTTTGTACGTGGTATTTGGCATACTGAAATGAATGCAGCTCATGATATTTCAAAATTGTATCGCGGCTCGTGAAATTACCAACAATTTTGAAATATCCCTCGTGGTATTACTACAAACCATGCTATTACATATACAAATTTGATCTCGACGATGGCGGCACATCAGCAAGGGACTATGTTAGAGTAGAACCAACCACCGCTAACTTGGTATTGTACTTTTGTTAGCCCCTAGAGGTACACGACACTATAGCTGAGTGTATGATATTCGCCAATCACTGGGTCGCCAAGAAAACCGCTGAAACATTCCCCACTGCGTCACTGGTAAGATTAGTTAGCGTTTTGTAATATACGAGCCTGCGTCGCATCCGAACTGAAACCCGGTTAACGGACTATACCAGAGAAAAGTCCGGATGTGACGCAGGCTAGTAATATACGAGCAAGCGGAAACCAGAAGAACGATTCAGTTGAGTTTAGGGTTATGGTCGAATGTCAATTAGGTCTTTCTCTAAGCTTAAACATGTACTTCAATGTATGCAAGGCTCTCCACTTGTTCGGATATTTCATGTTACCTCAAAAGAACAACCTAAATTCCAATTCCAGCGAGGAATTCGTGTCTCCGATTAGTAGTCCACTTCTAGTGTCAACTAGAAGACTGGATACCTAAATAAAGTCGTTTGTTTTAGTTTTAGTTGTTTTACATTGTTCGGTGGCCTTCGGGTTGGGAATCTTTTCCGTGGGGATTTTATCAATTTTTTTTACACACACAGACAGCAATTCCCACGCACACGTACTGATCAGTGATACCATAAGAGGGAATCAGAAACATATAGGGGAGTTGATACATGCGGCCCCATGCTCCGAATTATTCAGTGAATAAAAAGTACCATATTTGGAAAATACAGTCTGGTCTAGACACCGAGGCCGGTTGCCAGTTTATTCCATATATGGTCATTTTTATTCACTGAATAATCCAGAGCATGACACTAAAGCGAAGTGTGGGCGTTACATGTTTCAACTCCCTTATGTGTTTCTGAAGGAATTTCATGAGTATGAAAACCATACCATACATGTATGATAGGAAAAACTGTGGCGGATCCAAGGGGTTCCATCGATTCCCGGGGGGGGGGGGGGGGTACTCTACCCAAAGACAAAAAAAAATGCAAATTTCCATACCCTCTTCAAGACAAAGTGTTAAAATTTATATCCTTCTATAAGACAAATAACAAATTATCTATACTTGGATGTCAGTGTTTATTGTGATCTTGTCTTAAGTCTTATCAAGCACTAGACTTCTCATTAAGAAGTTTCGGTAATGAGTATGATGTTTACATCAGATAAATGTCATGTCGAAAGTGATAAATACCATACCCTGTTCAAGATTTGTCGATGTGAAATTGGATACCCTGTCTAGACCAGAAACTCGAAAAACCATACCCTGTCCAGCGGATCATCCCCGTATAGTCCATATATGGGAGTACCCCCCCGGCATCGATGCCCCTTTCTCTTGGAAAATCAAGAATCAAGAAGTTATAACAATGAGCCTCATCTCACAGAATTCTGAATTCCTTCCAGTCTTGTGACATGTTTTCATGTTTTTAAACCTTGTTTCCTTTTTATGTCTTAAATATCTGTGAATATTTTTAAAAAGCGACCGTCAATAGAAAACCTCTTGAAAGTCAAACACTGGTGTGATCAACTAAAAGTCGATTGAGGTATGCTAACTGCCGCGCTAGCCCTTCATCAGAGCAAAAAGAGGGAATTGTGGATGGGGAAACAGTTTATAAAGTGCATGATTACGGCTGAGGAAATACGTACTCGGATCAATTAGGATCAAAGGAAATTGCACCAACAATACATATGCTAATAGCTGCAATACAATAAAGAGTGCCGATGAATTGTAAGTCAGTTATTTGAGTGTAGTAATAGTTATATATGTCTATCCAACGTTCTTTGTTTTTACATTTATTGTAAATTGACGCTAATCGCGGGTGTGCATTACAGTACTACTATAGCTACTGTAACCTGGGCCACTACTAAACACTAAACACACTGCAAAACTAAAGTAAAGCATTACAAAGTATAAATCCGAGCATGTCCAAGCGATTTTCTTCATTCTAAAGACTTCGACTTGAGAACTAGTCCACCAAATTTGCGTTTTACCGGATCGAAGCTAGCCTTCTATGCAGATGTATTTTTTCACTCATAAATTCGAAGAAAAAAGTAACGTCTGCTTACCCGAGCGCTTAATAGTTTCCAATATGCATACCTCATTGTGTTATGGACCAATCAGATTTTACCTGCCATATCCTGGAAAGTGACGTAGTTTTGTTGCATTTAAAAGGAATTCAGACAATACGATTGCCATTGACCAATCATAGGAGAGTGTTCACTGGCGCGCCAATTCACTAAAATTCTAACAATGGCTTTGATTGGGCAGAAAAATAAAACAAACGTGCTGACGTCGTGCTTGCATATTGCAAACTAATTAAGCGGTCGGGTAAGCAGACGTTACTTTTTTCTTCGAATTTATGAGAGTGAAAAAATACGTCTGCATAGCAGGCTAGATCGAAGCTCGAGCAAGTTGAAATGCTATTGTATTGTACTCGACACTGATTGGCTCAAATAATCGTAAGGTAGAATGCTGTGTTTTCGTTCTGCAATGTGATTGGTTCTCGTTGTCTTAAGTGGCCCTGGTTACAGTAGTCACACAGTAATTATAGATTCTGTTGTAAGTTAACTCGTACGTTTTTCATAGTTACGTCGTCACCCTCTCCCTCGACAACAACACTTCTCCAATCTCATCCACTGCGCTAAATCCAAGGGATTCTCTGTAGAAACCAGGTATTTGTCGATTCTATCACTTACTAGATCAACTGAGATAACCTATACTTGTGGCTATATTGAACAATTATTCACCGACACTGTAGTCTACTTCGCAGCCGTTCTGAGGGTCGTCACGCCAACGCTAGCCTACTGACGGCTGCCTACACCAGCCAGACATTCCATTCCAACCGCATGGCCAATCAGAATTCAGTCCTCAGAATCCAAAAACCACTCGCGCCAGAACTTTCTGGCGGGAAATCTAGGAAATCAAATATAGAGGCTAAATTTGAAGAATTTGATATGAAATCGGTTCAAATAGCTTCGTATATATTCTGTTCTTAGTGTTTCCCAAGAAAGCAGATGGAGTTTAGAATAACGCTGTACTGATGAGCTTGAAAGTGCCCACTTAAGCGAACCGTTGCTAATTAACTCATATCATGTTACGTTATAACGGCCTTGATTGGCTTACACAAACAATCGGGAATGGAATGACTGGTTGGTGTAAGCAGCCGTTATTGGGGCTAGCGTTTTCGTGACGACCCTAAGAACGGCTGCGAAAGAGACTACCGACACTGAGGTGAATAATTATTTTAGTGTATACCAGACAAGTGAATTGCCAGCACCAAATAGTTATTTTACTTTCTGTCAAATGGACAAAAAACACGCACGAGGTGATCGCTGCTTCGCACGGAGGTGAATAGCAAAGGATATTTACCTCCGGAGTAGCCAATCAGAGCACGCGAACGAACTAAAGTGAATACCGATTGGTTTCACTGGCATGAGAAAGCAACCAATCAGGAGGAAAAGTAAACGCAATCGTGGATTGATGGCGCATTATACTCCATGGCGCCTTTTTATCACAGCAACATCGATATATATAGAATATACATAGTCTGTGAGTTGTTAGTACAGAAAACAGTTATTTTAGACAAAATGCTAAATATTTATTCAAATTATTGCAAAGTGGAATGAATTATATGACGTAAGATCAAGAATCGACCCAGTTTTTTTCTTGCGCGGTCATGGGTCAGGAAAGGTCAAAATTCACCATTTCAAACACGCATAGAACATAGAGTATTCTCTGTAAGCCAAAAATTTCTTCGCAGAAGTACTCAAAACCTTTCAAAGATTTATATGTATACAAATTGCAAAAGGGGTTAGTGACACTTTAATTTTCTTTTACAGGAGCACCATGCGCGCGCTACGCTCCCAGGAGGTGTATATACACAATAATCTATTTGTGGCATTGAAATATGCCCTGATATTTCGTCCGCGGACATTATCTGATCCGAGAAGAGAACAGTTCCCGAGAACGAAGCTCGAGGGAAACTGTGAGCTTTGAGGATCAGATAATGTCCAAGGACAAATATAAGGACATATTTCGACACCACAATGTAGGTTATTGTTGTTATCATCCTTCAAATATTTTCTTTGACGCGCTCTAACACTCACAGGGGGTGTATTCGCTGATATTTGTCGTCCGGCGGAGAGAAAATATTGGGTCACGTGACGCATTCCACCAATCACGAGCGAGAAAATATTTGATGGTTTTGGTAAATGATGTGTTGTTAAATCACCAGTGTGTATTCCTGATATCATTTTTTTTGTCGTAGCTCCAATAAACTGCTAGCAGATTCTCTAGATAGATGTGTTGATAATGAAGATCCCACGTTCAACAAGGTTAGTGACAAGCATTGGTACAGCAACCAATATTCGTTATTTGAAACAGAAGAAAACATACATACGTACTTACATGTATGTATCCATTGAAATAACTAAAGAAGCCTTAGCCATGTATTATGATGTCAGAAAACACGACGGGCATTCGAGAACAGGAGAGAAATGTTGAAAGCACAAGCCGAAGGTGCATACTTTTGATATCTCTCGAGTGTTCTTAAAGTACATATGAGCCCAATTATTTTGTCATTAAAATCGATTCTACGTCAAGGAAATGGTTGAATAGTAAAGTATTTCTTAATGTGAGGGTTGCGTCTATGAGTTATAAAGGTTTATGTTTCGAATAATTTAATGACGTACCGTCAGGCAGGGAATGAGTTATTATGCAAATCCTTGCTAGTAGAAATAGATGATCTTTTATTAACATATATGGTATATTTGAAGCTTATATCAGTGATTGTACCACATATTTTGTCTAAATCGGATGTCAATTTCATTTACAAGGAAAATGAAATGGCAGTAAATTCCCTGTATGACGTCACGTCATTAGCATATTCGAAACAAACTTTTATAACTCATACACTCGACAATCAAATCAATCAATATTTTACCATTCAACTATTTAGTTGATGTAAAATTGACTTTAATGATAAAATATATTGCACTTTAAATGTCTTGACTGTTTTATGGCAGTAGATTGTTTTTTATTTCCTTTATGATATACATTTACAAGTGCGATGAAAGCGAACAACAGTTCAAACAGTACGTCATGTTTGCGCACGTTATACACTGATAAAGCACTATTCGAGGCAATCAGAGTGCGCATTATATACTCTGATAAAACACTATCCGAGGCAATCAGAGTGCGCATTATATACTCTGATAAAACACTATTCGAGGCAATCAGAGTGCGCATTATATACTCTGATAAAACACTATTCGAGGCAATCAGAGTGCGCATTATATACTCTGATAAAGCACTATTCGAGGCAATCAGAGTGCGCATTATATACTCTGATAAAGCACTATTCGAGGCAATCAGAGTGCGCATTATATACTCTGATAAAGCACTATCCGAGGCAATCAGAGTGCGCATTATATACTCTGATAAAGCACTATCCGAGGCAATCAGAGTGCGCATTATATACTCTGATAAAGCACTATCCGAGGCAATCAGAGTGCGCATTATATACTCTGATAAAGCACTATCCGAGGCAATCAGAGTGCGCATTATATACTCTGATAAAACACTATCCGAGGCAATCAGAGTGCGCATTATATACTCTGATAAAGCACTATCCGAGGCAATCAGAGTGCACATTATATACTCTGATAAAACACTATCCGAGGCAATCAGAGTGCGCATTATATACTCTGATAAAGCACTATCCGAGGCAATCAGAGTGTGCATTATATACTCTGATAAAGCACTATCCGAGGCAATCAGAGTGCGCATTATATACTCTGATAAAACACTATCCGAGGCAATCAGAGTGCGCATTATATACTTTGATAAAACACTATCCGAGGCAATCAGAGTGCGCATTATATACTCTGATAAAACACTATCCGAGGCAATCAGAGTGCGCATTATATACTCTGATAAAACACTATCCGAGGCAATCAGAGTGCGCATTATATACTCTGATAAAACACTATCCGAGTCAATCAGAGTGCGCATTATATACTCTGATAAAACACTATCCGAGGCAATCAGAGTGCGCATTATATACTCTGATAAAGCACTATTCGAGGCAATCAGAGTGCGCATTATATGTAAGGGTTAGAGACTGCTTGTGAGTTCTTTATCGACAAATACAGGCACGCGCTGATTGTACGATGAACGAAAAATAATGAATACTGCATGAGGCCGAAGGCCGAATGCAGTATGAAGAAATTTTGAGTTCATCGTACAGTCAGCAAGTGACTGTAATTTGCCGATAAAGCACAAACATAAAGTCTCTAACCCTTTTAATATTCAAACTGAGTGCACTGTCAGCCGTGAATTTCAATTTCAATCAGTTGTCAATAACAATTTCATAAAGAAGTCAAATATTTCGCATGAATTAAATCGTTTTACGGTAAATATCTCCACAAAGAAAAGTCATTTCAATAGACAATGAATAAAAACAGAAGTAGATAACTGTGCCAAGAATAATTTACTTTGGCGTTCGGTCAGTTTAGTTGACGCCTTGCGAGTACATGTTTGTACATTTAACTCGAAAAAGTTCCTCTTGGAGCCATGTATTAAAATATCGAGTATTTAGCCGGCTTAACTCCTAGATAGTCTACTTTCTTTAATAGTTTCTTTCATTCGAAAATAACTAACCTGCAGATTCCAGTGAATTGAAATCTTGAAACCGGCCTCCATGTGCTCGGCTCTGATGCAAACATTTTCCAAATAAAAATATCCTAGGTTTTCGAACCTTCCACTGAATTGTCGCTTCATTGTCTCCTCTTATTGACAGAGTAAGGTCTCGCCGGAAATAAAATCCATTTCTTCAGTTTGGACTGCTAGAGTGTTGTAGAAACTTTTGTTTACTCGGACACATGTTGACTTGTTAGTTGTTGTACTTCCAGCGCTTGCATATCAGCCATTTCTAACGAACGATTATGCAAATGTTTGCCTGAAAACATAATGTGAGGCGAATAGTATGATTGTACATTTAACTCGAAAACGTTTCTCTTGGAGCCATGTATTCAAATATCAATTATTTAGCCGGCTTAACTCCTAGATAGTCTGCTTTCTTTAATTGTTTCTTTCATTCGAAAATAACTAACCTGCAGATTCCAGTGGCAGTGAGTGAATTGAAATCTTGACTCGAAACCGGCCTCCGGCCATGTGCTCGGCTCCGATGCAAACATTTTCCAAATCAAATATCCTGGGTTTTCGAACCATCCACTGAATTCTCGCTTAATTTTCTCCTCTTATTGACCGAGTAAGGTCTCGGAAATACAATCCATTTCTTAAGTAAGACTACTAGTGTGTTGTAGAAACCTTTGTTCACTCGGACACATGTTGACTTGTAAAGTTGTACTTCCAGCACTCACAAATCAGCCATTTCCAACGAGCGATTATGCAAATGTTCGCCTAAAAATATATATCTTCTGTCACACAGGCAACAGAGTTCAATCCTGCCGTTACCTTTCTAGTAATTGTCTGCATTTTCACTGTTTAATATGCGATGAGGTTTTCCAAGCCGTCCAAACACGTAACTCAGCGAAGGACTAGGTCTCCCTTTCCCTAGGTAAGAGAGGGTCTGGGTCGAGTGCTGTGGTCACCAATAATGCACGCTCATTAGCCAATCACATGCTTGGATTTTGTACAATGCACGAAATTTGAACATTAAACTCTGATAAAGCACTATCCGAGGCAATCAGAGTGCGCATTATATACTCTGATAAAACACTATCCGAGGCAATCAGAGTGCGCATTATATACTCTGATAAAACACTATTCGAGGCAATCAGAGTGCGCATTATATACTCTGATAAAGCACTATTCGAGGCAATCAGAGTGCGCATTATATACTCTGATAAAGCACCATTCGAGGCAATCAGAGTGCGCATTATATACTCTGATAAAACACTATCCGAGGCAATCAGAGTGCGCATTATATACTCTGATAAAGCACCATTCGAGGCAATCAGAGTGCGCATTATATACTCTGATAAAACACTATTCGAGGCAATCAGAGTGCGCATTATATACTCTGATAAAACACTATCCGAGGCAATCAGAGTGCGCATTATATGTAAGGGTTAGAGACTGCTTGTGAGTTCTTTATCGACAAATACAGGCACGCGCTGACTGTACGATGAACGAAAAATAATGAATACTGCATGAGGCCGAAGGCCGAATGCAGTATGAAGAAATTTTGAGTTCATCGTACAGTCAGCAAGTGACTGTATTTTGCCGATAAAGCACAAACATAAAGTCTCTAACCCTTTTAATATTCAAACTGAGTGCACTGTCAGCCGTGAATTTCAATTTCAATCAGTTGTCAATAACAATTTCATAAAGAAGTCAAATATTTCGCATGAATTAAATCATTTTACGGTAAATATCTCCACAAAGAAAAGTCATTTCAATAGACAATGAATAAAAACAGAAGTAGATAACTTTGCAAAGAATAATTTACTTTGGCGTTCGGTCAGTTTAGTTGACGCCTTGCGAGTACATGTTTGTACATTTAACTCGAAAACGTTTCTCTTGGAGCCATGTATTAAAATATCGAGTATTTAGCCGGCTTAACTCCTAGATAGTCTACTTTCTTTAATAGTTTCTTTCATTCGAAAATAACTAACCTGCAGATTCCAGTGAATTGAAATCTTGAAACCGGCCTCCATGTGCTCGGCTCTGATGCAAACATTTTCCAAATAAAAATATCCTAGCCCTAGGTTTTTTAACCTTCCACTGAATTGTCGCTTCATTGTCTCCTCTTATTGACAGAGTAAGGTCTCGCCGGAAATAAAATCCATTTCTTCAGTTTGGACTGCTAGAGTGTTGAAGAAACTTTTGTTTACTCAGACACATGTTGACTAGTCAGTTGTTGTACTTCTAGCGCTTGCAAATCAGCCATTTCTAACGAACGATTATGCAAATGTTTGCCTGAAAACATAATGCGAGGCGAATAGTATGATTGTACATTTAACTCGAAAACGTTTCTCTTGGAGCCATGTATTCAAATATCAATTATTTAGCCGGCTTAACTCCTTGATAGTCTGCTTTCTTTAATAGTTTCTTTCATTCGAAAAATAACTAACCTGCAGATTCCAGTGGGGCAGTGAATTGAAATCTTGACTCGAAACCGGCCTCCGGCCATGTGCTCGGCTCCGATGCAAACATTTTCCAAATCAAATATCCTGGGTTTTCGAACCATCCACTGAATTCTCGCTTAATTTTCTCCTCTTATTGACAGAGTAAGGTCTCGGAAATACAATCCATTTCTTAAGTTAGACTACTAGAGTGTTGTAGAAACCTTTGTTTACTCGGACACATGTTGACTTGTAAAGTTGTACTTCCAGCACTCGCAAATCAGCCATTTCCAACGAGATTATGCAAATGTTCGCCTCAAAATATATATCTTCTGTCACACAGGCAACAGAGTTCAATCCTGCCGTTACCTTTCTAGTAATTGTCTGCATTTTCACTGTTTAATATGCGATGAGGTTTTCCAAGCCGTCCAAACACGTAACTAAGCGAAGGACTAGGTCTCCCTTTCCCTTTAGGTAAGAGAGGGTCTGGGTCGAGTGCTGTGGTCACCAATAATGCACGCTCATTAGCCAATCACATGCTTGGATTTTGTACAATGCACGAAATTTGAACATTAAACTCTGATAAAACACTATTCGAGGCAATCAGAGTGCACATTATATACTCTGATAAAGCACTATCCGAGGCAATCAGAGTGCGCATTATATACTCTGATAAAACACTATCCGACGCAATCAGAGTGCGCATTATATACTTTGATAAAACACTATCCGAGGCAATCAGAGTGCGCATTATATTCTCTGATTAAACACTATCCGAGGCAATCAGAGTGCGCATTATATACTCTGATAAAACACTATCCGAGGCAATCAGAGTGCGCATTATATACTCTGATAAAACACTATCCGAGGCAATCAGAATGCGCATTATATACTCTGATAAAACACTATTCGAGGCAATCAGAGTGCGCATTATATACTCTGATAAAGCACTATCCGAGGCAATCAGAGTGCGCATTATATACTCTGATAAAACACTATTCGAGGCAATCAGAGTGCGCATTATATACTCTGATAAAACACTATTCGAGGCAATCAGAGTGCGCATTATATACTCTGATAAAACACTATTCGAGGCAATCAGAGTGCGCATTATATACTCTGATAAAACACTATCCGAGGCAATCAGAGTGCGCATTACATGTAAGGGTTAGAGACTGCTTGTGAGTTCTTTATCGACAAATACAGGCATGCGCTGACTGTACGATGAACGAGAAATAATGAATACTGCATGAGGCCGAAGGCCGAATTCAGTATGAAGAAATTTTGAGTTCATCGTACAGTCAGCAAGTGACTGTATTTTGCCGATAAAGTACAAACATAAAGTCTCTAATCCTTTTAATATTCAAACTGAGTGCACTGTCAGCCGTGAATTTCAATTGAAATCAGTTGTCAATAACAATTTCATAAAGAAGTCAAATATTTCGCATGAATTAAATCATTTTACGGTAAATATCTCCACAAAGAAACGTCATTTCAATAGACATTATAATATAATTTAGATAGTACGCGCGTTCTGATTGGCTGATAGCCATGTTTTCATTAGCCTGTGCAAACATGGAAATGACGTCACACCGTAAGACAAGCACCGTAAGTGCTTCTTTTATCAAAATAAATATTTTATAAAAGAAATGAAACAGATTTTCCGTATTTGCACAGGTTCATGCAAACCTCGGTAAGTTTGGGAGAATTCTCGAGCAGGTACAAACACTCGACCTGCGGTCTCGTGTTTGTTCTGCTCTCGAATTCTCCCAAACGTACCTCGGTTTGCATGAAACTGTGCAAACACGGAAGATCTGTTTCATTTCTTAAATGAATAAATTAAAACAGAAGTAGATAACTTTGCAAAGAATAATTTACTTTGGCGTTCGGTCAGTTTAGTTGACGCCTTGCGAGTACATGTTTGTACATTTAACTCGAAAACGTTTCTCTTGGAGCCATGTATTAAAATATCGAGTATTTAGCCGGCTTAACTCCTAGATAGTCTACTTTCTTTAATAGTTTCTTTCATTCGAAAATAACTAACCTGCAGATTCCAGTGAATTGAAATCTTGAAACCGGCCTCCATGTGCTCGGCTCTGATGCAAACATTTTCCAAATAAAAATATCCTAGCCCTAGGTTTTTTAACCTTCCACTGAATTGTCGCTTCATTGTCTCCTCTTATTGACAGAGTAAGGTCTCGCCGGAAATAAAATCCATTTCTTCAGTTTGGACTGCTAGAGTGTTGAAGAAACTTTTGTTTACTCAGACACATGTTGACTAGTCAGTTGTTGTACTTCTAGCGCTTGCAAATCAGCCATTTCTAACGAACGATTATGCAAATGTTTGCCTGAAAACATAATGCGAGGCGAATAGTATGATTGTACATTTAACTCGAAAACGTTTCTCTTGGAGCCATGTATTCAAATATCAATTATTTAGCCGGCTTAACTCCTTGATAGTCTGCTTTCTTTAATAGTTTCTTTCATTCGAAAAATAACTAACCTGCAGATTCCAGTGGGGCAGTGAATTGAAATCTTGACTCGAAACCGGCCTCCGGCCATGTGCTCGGCTCCGATGCAAACATTTTCCAAATCAAATATCCTGGGTTTTCGAACCATCCACTGAATTCTCGCTTAATTTTCTCCTCTTATTGACAGAGTAAGGTCTCGGAAATACAATCCATTTCTTAAGTAAGACTACTAGAGTGTTGTAGAAACCTTTGTTCACTCGGACACATGTTGACTTGTAAAGTTGTACTTCCAGCACTCGCAAATCAGCCATTTCCAACGAGAGATTATGCAAATGTTCGCCTCAAAATATATATCTTCTGTCACACAGGCAACAGAGTTCAATCCTGCCGTTACCTTTCTAGTAATTGTCTGCATTTTCACTGTTTAATATGCGATGAGGTTTTCCAAGCCGTCCAAACACGTAACTAAGCGAAGGACTAGGTCTCCCTTTCCCTATAGGTAAGAGAGGGTCTGGGTCGAGTGCTGTGGTCACCAATAATGCACGCTCATTAGCCAATCATATGCTTGGATTTTGTACAATGCACGAAATTTAAACATTAAACTCTGATAAAGCACTGCTTGAGCCAATCAGAGTGCGCGTGATATCTAGGGGGAGGTCTCGTGCAGTGTTTAAAATGTCTCGGTCATTATACAGTCAGCGCGTGCAGGTATTCGCCAACAAAACACGAACTAGAAGTCGTCTCTAACTTTTAATATGCAATCTGAGTATGCTGCTCTTGAAATTTGTCTGACTAATTTGAACATAAATGGAGAACATGAATGAAAAAGTATTTTAACATGCAAACCCCTAATTAATATTTTCAATAAATAGAGAAAGGAATACAACAGTCAAGATAAATAAATGATTCCTAACTTAAAATACGAAAATAATTCAATTATTCTGGCTCATCTTTTTACATGTTAAAAGTTGTCACTTTGTTTTATGACTTGTAATTGAACACAAAATTACAATTTTCAAACTTCGCATTTCCAAAATCAATAAATTTTGCAAATTATTGGTACAGGTTGTATTTTCATTGATAAGTGTATTGACTTGTTTTCGTCTGATCTGCGTCCTGGTAAAGGGTAAAGGTTGTTTAACCAAAGCTGTTGATATCGGGGCAGCCACAAGTTGGAAAGACGTGTTCTATAATAACTGATCCCGTTTTCAAAGTCGCTAATAAATTATTGAGCGCTAAATTGAAGACAATCAAAGAGAAAGGCAAATGTAAAGTTCAACACCATTAATCAATTCAACCAGAAGATATCAAGAAATGTTATGACAGCGGGATATTTGGCGAAAATGCTCCACTTCATTTGTCGCTTGGTAGCAAGTGGAATGGCTTCATCTATAAATTCTTCAATTTCACGGTCGTTAAGTTCCTGAAATCTGCCATTTGTGTTTAGTGCACTCGAAGTGTGTACTAAACTGTTTATAATCACAACACGCCCGTTGTCCTCAGATACAATGAAATTACGTGATCGATTTTAGCCAATGAGCTGCTGGAATTTTGGTCAGCGTACGAAGTTTATATATGGGCTGTTCACACAGCGGTCAAACGTCTACGCATGCGTCAAAAGTCTTGCAACAACAACATATTCCAAAACAAATTCAAAGCGAGCCGGCGGCCGTCACTGTTCACACAACAGTTGTCAAACCTTGAGAACTTTTTTGGTAAATTACGAAACAATTTGGTAAACTCACAGTTTGAAGTTTGTTCAATTTTCCGTCGACTGTGAAAATAAAAAGCTTAACTTTCACGTATTTTTGGGGGTAGAAGTTCATCGTAATAGGTTTTAAGGTAAATTTGCGCGGGAAATTCGCGCGGCCACCCACCAGACTGACCGTAATACGCACGCGCAGACGTTTGACCGCTGTGTGTGGGCTGTTATCGCAGTTCGGCCATCTTGGATAAAACAATAGTTTTGGCCCCGGTAGCCTCGCACTGGTGGGCTTCAGAACGAGTTTACCGGACGAAAACAAAGGTTTTTATTCTTCTGGGACTCAACATGGCCGCCGTGCGATAAAAGCCCATAATAAACTCTGATAAAACAATGTTTGAGTCAATCAGAGCGTGGGTTATATACTCTGATTAAACACTCTGAGCCAATCAAAGCGCGCGTTACATCGTGGCTATACTATAAGGTTCTGGCTAGGAATTTTGCTCAGTGTGTCAAATATGGGTCAGTTTTGGATTTATATTAGCCCTATGAACATTCATAAGGTGCATTATGCAGTATGCGCGCTACGGCCCCAAATACTGAAGGGGCTGGTGTCACGGTGAGAGTTACATTCGCTGCCTGGGCCGAACACAGGTATTTTCAGCAAATTTTATATAAACTGACGAACCTCGTGCACACGTGGGATGATGGTTAAAATGAAAGCAAATATACGAAAATGACCAATAAACTGTATGTAGACATAGTCTTCAAGGGAAATATTAAATCACGCATTTATGTAGGAGGGGACTATAACTGTTTGTAGCAAATAACAGCCACCAATCGAACATTGACTCCATACATGCACAACACCATGGCATAGCCCCTTTAGCTGTTTGTAGCCAATTAACAGCCACCAATCGAACATTGACTCCACACATGCACAGCACCATGACATAGCCCCTTTATCTGTTTGTAGCCAAATTAACAGCCACCAATTGAACATTGACTCCATACATGCACAACACCATGACATAGCCCCTTTAGCTGTTTGTAGCCAATTAACAGCCACCAATCGAACATTGACTCCATACATGCACAACACCATGACATAGCCCCTTTAGCTGTTTGTAGCCAAATTAACAGCCACCAATCGAACATTGACTCCATACATGCACAACACCATGACATAGCCCCTTTAGCTGTTTGTTGCCAATTAACAGCCACCAATCGAACATTGACTCCATACATGTACAACACCATGACATAGCCCCTTTAGCTGTTTGTAGCCAATTAACAGCCACCAATCGAACATTGACTCCACACATGCACAACACCATGACATAGCCCCTTTAGCTGTTTGTAGCCAATTAACAGCCACCAATCGAACATTGACTCCACACATGCACAACACCATGACATAGCCCCTTTAGCTGTTTGTAGCCAATTAACAGCCACCAATCAAACATTGACTCCACACATGCACAACACCATGACATAGCCCCTTTAGCTGTTTGTAGCCAATTAACAGCCACCAATCAAACATTGACTCCATACATGCACAACACCATGACATAGCCCCTTTAGCTGTTTGTAGCCAATTAACAGCCACCAATCGAACATTGACTCCACACATGCACAACACCATGACATAGCCCCTTTAGCTGTTTGTAGCCAATTAACAGCCACCAATCAAACATTGACTCCATACATGCACAACACCATGACATAGCCCCTTTAGCTGTTTGTAGCCAATTAACAGCCACCAATCGAACATTGACTCCACACATGCACAACACCATGACATAACCCCTTTAGCTGTTTGTAGCCAATTAACAGCCACTGGCACCAATCGAACATTGACTCCACACATGCACAACGCCATGACATAGCTCCTTTAACTGTTTGTAGCCAATTAACAGCCACCAATCGAACATTGACTCCATACATGCACAACACCATGACATAGCTCCTTTAACTGTTTGTAGCCAATTAACAGCCACCAATCGAACATTGACTCCATACATGCACAACACCATGACATAGCCCCTTTAGCTGTTTGTAGCCAATTAACAGCCACCAATCGAACATTGACTCCACACATGCACAACACCATGACATAGCCCCTTTAGCTGTTTGTAGCCAATTAACAGCCACCAATCGAACATTGACTCCATACATGCACAACACCATGACATAGCCCCTTTAGCTGTTTGTAGCCAATTAACAGCCACCAATCGAACATTGACTCCATACATGTACAACACCATGACATAGCCCCTTTAGCTGTTTGTAGCCAATTAACAGCCACCAATCGAACATTGACTCCATACATGCACAACACCATGACATAGCCCCTTTAGCTGTTTGTAGCCAATTAACAGCCACCAATCGAACATTGACTCCATACATGCACAACACCATGACATAGCCCCTTTAGCTGTTTGTAGCCAATTAACAGCCACCAATCGAACATTGACTCCATACATGTACAACACCATGACATAGCCCCTTTAGCTGTTTGTAGCCAATTAACAGCCACCAATCGAACATTGACTCCATACATGCACAACACCATGACATAGCTCCTTTAACTGTTTGTAGCCAATTAACAGCCACCAATCGAACATTGACTCCATACATGCACAACACCATGACATAGCCCCTTTAGCTGTTTGTAGCCAATTAACAGCCACCAATCGAACATTGACTCCACACATGCACAACACCATGACATAGCCCCTTTAGCTGTTTGTAGCCAATTAACAGCCACCAATCGAACATTGACTCCATACATGCACAACACCATGACATAGCCCCTTTAGCTGTTTGTAGCCAATTAACAGCCACCAATCGAACATTGACTCCATACATGTACAACACCATGACATAGCCCCTTTAGCTGTTTGTAGCCAATTAACAGCCACCAATCGAACATTGACTCCACACATGCACAACACCATGACATAGCCCCTTTAGCTGTTTGTAGCCAATTAACAGCCACCAATCGAACATTGACTCCATACATGTACAACACCATGACATAGCCCCTTTAGCTGTTTGTAGCCAATTAACAGCCACCAATCGAACATTGACTCCACACATGCACAACACCATGACATAGCCCCTTTAGCTGTTTGTAGCCAATTAACAGCCACCAATCGAACATTGACTCCACACATGCACAACACCATGACATAGCCCCTTTAGCTGTTTGTAGCCAATTAACAGCCACCAATCAAACATTGACTCCACACATGCACAACACCATGACATAGCCCCTTTAGCTGTTTGTAGCCAATTAACAGCCACCAATCAAACATTGACTCCATACATGCACAACACCATGACATAGCCCCTTTAGCTGTTTGTAGCCAATTAACAGCCACCAATCGAACATTGACTCCACACATGCACAACACCATGACATAGCCCCTTTAGCTGTTTGTAGCCAATTAACAGCCACCAATCAAACATTGACTCCATACATGCACAACACCATGACATAGCCCCTTTAGCTGTTTGTAGCCAATTAACAGCCACCAATCGAACATTGACTCCACACATGCACAACACCATGACATAACCCCTTTAGCTGTTTGTAGCCAATTAACAGCCACTGGCACCAATCGAACATTGACTCCATACATGCACAACACCATGACATAGCCCCTTTAGCTGTTTGTAGCCAATTAACAGCCACCAATCGAACATTGACTCCATACATGTACAACACCATGACATAGCCCCTTTAGCTGTTTGTAGCCAATTAACAGCCACCAATCGAACATTGACTCCACACATGCACAACACCATGACATAGCCCCTTTAGCTGTTTGTAGCCAATTAACAGCCACCAATCGAACATTGACTCCATACATGTACAACACCATGACATAGCCCCTTTAGCTGTTTGTAGCCAATTAACAGCCACCAATCGAACATTGACTCCACACATGCACAACACCATGACATAGCCCCTTTAGCTGTTTGTAGCCAATTAACAGCCACCAATCGAACATTGACTCCACACATGCACAACACCATGACATAGCCCCTTTAGCTGTTTGTAGCCAATTAACAGCCACCAATCAAACATTGACTCCACACATGCACAACACCATGACATAGCCCCTTTAGCTGTTTGTAGCCAATTAACAGCCACCAATCAAACATTGACTCCATACATGCACAACACCATGACATAGCCCCTTTAGCTGTTTGTAGCCAATTAACAGCCACCAATCGAACATTGACTCCACACATGCACAACACCATGACATAGCCCCTTTAGCTGTTTGTAGCCAATTAACAGCCACCAATCAAACATTGACTCCATACATGCACAACACCATGACATAGCCCCTTTAGCTGTTTGTAGCCAATTAACAGCCACCAATCGAACATTGACTCCACACATGCACAACACCATGACATAACCCCTTTAGCTGTTTGTAGCCAATTAACAGCCACTGGCACCAATCGAACATTGACTCCACACATGCACAACGCCATGACATAGCTCCTTTAACTGTTTGTAGCCAATTAACAGCCACCAATCGAACATTGACTCCATACATGCACAACACCATGACATAGCTCCTTTAACTGTTTGTAGCCAATTAACAGCCACCAATCGAACATTGACTCCACACATGCACAACACCATGACATAACCCCTTTAGCTGTTTGTAGCCAATTAACAGCCACTGGCACCAATCGAACATTGACTCCATACATGCACAACACCATGACATAGCCCCTTTAGCTGTTTGTAGCCAATTAACAGCCACCAATCGAACATTGACTCCATACATGTACAACACCATGACATAGCCCCTTTAGCTGTTTGTAGCCAATTAACAGCCACCAATCGAACATTGACTCCACACATGCACAACACCATGACATAGCCCCTTTAGCTGTTTGTAGCCAATTAACAGCCACCAATCGAACATTGACTCCATACATGTACAACACCATGACATAGCCCCTTTAGCTGTTTGTAGCCAATTAACAGCCACCAATCGAACATTGACTCCACACATGCACAACACCATGACATAGCCCCTTTAGCTGTTTGTAGCCAATTAACAGCCACCAATCGAACATTGACTCCACACATGCACAACACCATGACATAGCCCCTTTAGCTGTTTGTAGCCAATTAACAGCCACCAATCAAACATTGACTCCACACATGCACAACACCATGACATAGCCCCTTTAGCTGTTTGTAGCCAATTAACAGCCACCAATCAAACATTGACTCCATACATGCACAACACCATGACATAGCCCCTTTAGCTGTTTGTAGCCAATTAACAGCCACCAATCGAACATTGACTCCACACATGCACAACACCATGACATAGCCCCTTTAGCTGTTTGTAGCCAATTAACAGCCACCAATCAAACATTGACTCCATACATGCACAACACCATGACATAGCCCCTTTAGCTGTTTGTAGCCAATTAACAGCCACCAATCGAACATTGACTCCACACATGCACAACACCATGACATAACCCCTTTAGCTGTTTGTAGCCAATTAACAGCCACTGGCACCAATCGAACATTGACTCCATACATGCACAACACCATGACATAGCCCCTTTAGCTGTTTGTAGCCAATTAACAGCCACCAATCGAACATTGACTCCATACATGTACAACACCATGACATAGCCCCTTTAGCTGTTTGTAGCCAATTAACAGCCACCAATCGAACATTGACTCCACACATGCACAACACCATGACATAGCCCCTTTAGCTGTTTGTAGCCAATTAACAGCCACCAATCGAACATTGACTCCATACATGTACAACACCATGACATAGCCCCTTTAGCTGTTTGTAGCCAATTAACAGCCACCAATCGAACATTGACTCCACACATGCACAACACCATGACATAGCCCCTTTAGCTGTTTGTAGCCAATTAACAGCCACCAATCGAACATTGACTCCACACATGCACAACACCATGACATAGCCCCTTTAGCTGTTTGTAGCCAATTAACAGCCACCAATCAAACATTGACTCCACACATGCACAACACCATGACATAGCCCCTTTAGCTGTTTGTAGCCAATTAACAGCCACCAATCAAACATTGACTCCATACATGCACAACACCATGACATAGCCCCTTTAGCTGTTTGTAGCCAATTAACAGCCACCAATCGAACATTGACTCCACACATGCACAACACCATGACATAGCCCCTTTAGCTGTTTGTAGCCAATTAACAGCCACCAATCAAACATTGACTCCATACATGCACAACACCATGACATAGCCCCTTTAGCTGTTTGTAGCCAATTAACAGCCACCAATCGAACATTGACTCCACACATGCACAACACCATGACATAGCCCCTTTAGCTGTTTGTAGCCAATTAACAGCCACCAATCGAACATTGACTCCATACATGTACAACACCATGACATAGCCCCTTTAGCTGTTTGTAGCCAATTAACAGCCACCAATCGAACATTGACTCCACACATGCACAACACCATGACATAGCCCCTTTAGCTGTTTGTAGCCAATTAACAGCCACCAATCGAACATTGACTCCACACATGCACAACACCATGACATAGCCCCTTTAGCTGTTTGTAGCCAATTAACAGCCACCAATCAAACATTGACTCCACACATGCACAACACCATGACATAGCCCCTTTAGCTGTTTGTAGCCAATTAACAGCCACCAATCAAACATTGACTCCATACATGCACAACACCATGACATAGCCCCTTTAGCTGTTTGTAGCCAATTAACAGCCACCAATCGAACATTGACTCCACACATGCACAACACCATGACATAGCCCCTTTAGCTGTTTGTAGCCAATTAACAGCCACCAATCAAACATTGACTCCATACATGCACAACACCATGACATAGCCCCTTTAGCTGTTTGTAGCCAATTAACAGCCACCAATCGAACATTGACTCCACACATGCACAACACCATGACATAACCCCTTTAGCTGTTTGTAGCCAATTAACAGCCACTGGCACCAATCGAACATTGACTCCATACATGCACAACACCATGACATAGCCCCTTTAGCTGTTTGTAGCCAATTAACAGCCACCAATCGAACATTGACTCCATACATGTACAACACCATGACATAGCCCCTGCTGTTTGTAGCCAATTAACAGCCACCAATCGAACATTGACTCCACACATGCACAACACCATGACATAGCCCCTTTAGCTGTTTGTAGCCAATTAACAGCCACCAATCGAACATTGACTCCATACATGTACAACACCATGACATAGCCCCTTTAGCTGTTTGTAGCCAATTAACAGCCACCAATCGAACATTGACTCCACACATGCACAACACCATGACATAGCCCCTTTAGCTGTTTGTAGCCAATTAACAGCCACCAATCAGAACATTGACTCCACACATGCACAACACCATGACATAGCCCCTTTAGCTGTTTGTAGCCAATTAACAGCCACCAATCAAACATTGACTCCATACATGCACAACACCATGACATAGCCCCTTTAGCTGTTTGTAGCCAATTAACAGCCACCAATCGAACATTGACTCCACACATGCACAACACCATGACATAGCCCCTTTAGCTGTTTGTAGCCAATTAACAGCCACCAATCGAAACATTGACTCCATACATGCACAACACCATGACATAGCCCCTTTAGCTGTTTGTAGCCAATTAACAGCCACCAATCGAACATTGACTCCACACATGCACAACACCATGACATAGCCCCTTTAGCTGTTTGTAGCCAATTAACAGCCACCAATCGAACATTGACTCCATACATGTACAACACCATGACATAGCCCCTTTAGCTGTTTGTAGCCAATTAACAGCCACCAATCGAACATTGACTCCACACATGCACAACACCATGACATAGCCCCTTTAGCTGTTTGTAGCCAATTAACAGCCACCAATCGAACATTGACTCCATACATGTACAACACCATGACATAGCCCCTTTAGCTGTTTGTAGCCAATTAACAGCCACCAATCGAACATTGACTCCACACATGCACAACACCATGACATAGCCCCTTTAGCTGTTTGTAGCCAATTAACAGCCACCAATCGAACATTGACTCCATACATGTACAACACCATGACATAGCCCCTTTAGCTGTTTGTAGCCAATTAACAGCCACCAATCGAACATTGACTCCACACATGCACAACACCATGACATAGCCCCTTTAGCTGTTTGTAGCCAATTAACAGCCACCAATCGAAACATTGACTCCACACATGCACAACACCATGACATAGCCCCTTTAGCTGTTTGTAGCCAATTAACAGCCACCAATCAAACATTGACTCCATACATGCACAACACCATGACATAGCCCCTTTAGCTGTTTGTAGCCAATTAACAGCCACCAATCGAACATTGACTCCACACATGCACAACACCATGACATAGCCCCTTTAGCTGTTTGTAGCCAATTAACAGCCACCAATCAAACATTGACTCCATACATGCACAACACCATGACATAGCCCCTTTAGCTGTTTGTAGCCAATTAACAGCCACCAATCGAACATTGACTCCACACATGCACAACACCATGACATAGCCCCTTTAGCTGTTTGTAGCCAATTAACAGCCACCAATCGAACATTGACTCCATACATGTACAACACCATGACATAGCCCCTTTAGCTGTTTGTAGCCAATTAACAGCCACCAATCGAACATTGACTCCACACATGCACAACACCATGACATAGCCCCTTTAGCTGTTTGTAGCCAATTAACAGCCACCAATCGAACATTGACTCCACACATGCACAACACCATGACATAGCCCCTTTAGCTGTTTGTAGCCAATTAACAGCCACCAATCAAACATTGACTCCACACATGCACAACACCATGACATAGCCCCTTTAGCTGTTTGTAGCCAATTAACAGCCACCAATCAGAACATTGACTCCATACATGCACAACACCATGACATAGCCCCTTTAGCTGTTTGTAGCCAATTAACAGCCACCAATCGAACATTGACTCCACACATGCACAACACCATGACATAGCCCCTTTAGCTGTTTGTAGCCAATTAACAGCCACCAATCAAACATTGACTCCATACATGCACAACACCATGACATAGCCCCTTTAGCTGTTTGTAGCCAATTAACAGCCACCAATCGAACATTGACTCCACACATGCACAACACCATGACATAACCCCTTTAGCTGTTTGTAGCCAATTAACAGCCACTGGCACCAATCGAACATTGACTCCATACATGCACAACACCATGACATAGCCCCTTTAGCTGTTTGTAGCCAATTAACAGCCACCAATCGAACATTGACTCCATACATGTACAACACCATGACATAGCCCCTTTAGCTGTTTGTAGCCAATTAACAGCCACCAATCGAACATTGACTCCACACATGCACAACACCATGACATAGCCCCTTTAGCTGTTTGTAGCCAATTAACAGCCACCAATCGAACATTGACTCCATACATGTACAACACCATGACATAGCCCCTTTAGCTGTTTGTAGCCAATTAACAGCCACCAATCGAACATTGACTCCACACATGCACAACACCATGACATAGCCCCTTTAGCTGTTTGTAGCCAATTAACAGCCACCAATCGAACATTGACTCCACACATGCACAACACCATGACATAGCCCCTTTAGCTGTTTGTAGCCAATTAACAGCCACCAATCAAACATTGACTCCACACATGCACAACACCATGACATAGCCCCTTTAGCTGTTTGTAGCCAATTAACAGCCACCAATCAAACATTGACTCCATACATGCACAACACCATGACATAGCCCCTTTAGCTGTTTGTAGCCAATTAACAGCCACCAATCGAACATTGACTCCACACATGCACAACACCATGACATAGCCCCTTTAGCTGTTTGTAGCCAATTAACAGCCACCAATCAAACATTGACTCCATACATGCACAACACCATGACATAGCCCCTTTAGCTGTTTGTAGCCAATTAACAGCCACCAATCGAACATTGACTCCACACATGCACAACACCATGACATAACCCCTTTAGCTGTTTGTAGCCAATTAACAGCCACTGGCACCAATCGAACATTGACTCCATACATGCACAACACCATGACATAGCCCCTTTAGCTGTTTGTAGCCAATTAACAGCCACCAATCGAACATTGACTCCATACATGTACAACACCATGACATAGCCCCTTTAGCTGTTTGTAGCCAATTAACAGCCACCAATCGAACATTGACTCCACACATGCACAACACCATGACATAGCCCCTTTAGCTGTTTGTAGCCAATTAACAGCCACCAATCGAACATTGACTCCATACATGTACAACACCATGACATAGCCCCTTTAGCTGTTTGTAGCCAATTAACAGCCACCAATCGAACATTGACTCCACACATGCACAACACCATGACATAGCCCCTTTAGCTGTTTGTAGCCAATTAACAGCCACCAATCGAACATTGACTCCACACATGCACAACACCATGACATAGCCCCTTTAGCTGTTTGTAGCCAATTAACAGCCACCAATCAAACATTGACTCCACACATGCACAACACCATGACATAGCCCCTTTAGCTGTTTGTAGCCAATTAACAGCCACCAATCAAACATTGACTCCATACATGCACAACACCATGACATAGCCCCTTTAGCTGTTTGTAGCCAATTAACAGCCACCAATCGAACATTGACTCCACACATGCACAACACCATGACATAGCCCCTTTAGCTGTTTGTAGCCAATTAACAGCCACCAATCAAACATTGACTCCATACATGCACAACACCATGACATAGCCCCTTTAGCTGTTTGTAGCCAATTAACAGCCACCAATCGAACATTGACTCCACACATGCACAACACCATGACATAGCCCCTTTAGCTGTTTGTAGCCAATTAACAGCCACCAATCGAACATTGACTCCATACATGTACAACACCATGACATAGCCCCTTTAGCTGTTTGTAGCCAATTAACAGCCACCAATCGAACATTGACTCCACACATGCACAACACCATGACATAGCCCCTTTAGCTGTTTGTAGCCAATTAACAGCCACCAATCGAACATTGACTCCACACATGCACAACACCATGACATAGCCCCTTTAGCTGTTTGTAGCCAATTAACAGCCACCAATCAAACATTGACTCCACACATGCACAACACCATGACATAGCCCCTTTAGCTGTTTGTAGCCAATTAACAGCCACCAATCAAACATTGACTCCATACATGCACAACACCATGACATAGCCCCTTTAGCTGTTTGTAGCCAATTAACAGCCACCAATCGAACATTGACTCCACACATGCACAACACCATGACATAGCCCCTTTAGCTGTTTGTAGCCAATTAACAGCCACCAATCAAACATTGACTCCATACATGCACAACACCATGACATAGCCCCTTTAGCTGTTTGTAGCCAATTAACAGCCACCAATCGAACATTGACTCCACACATGCACAACACCATGACATAACCCCTTTAGCTGTTTGTAGCCAATTAACAGCCACTGGCACCAATCGAACATTGACTCCATACATGCACAACACCATGACATAGCCCCTTTAGCTGTTTGTAGCCAATTAACAGCCACCAATCGAACATTGACTCCATACATGTACAACACCATGACATAGCCCCTTTAGCTGTTTGTAGCCAATTAACAGCCACCAATCGAACATTGACTCCACACATGCACAACACCATGACATAGCCCCTTTAGCTGTTTGTAGCCAATTAACAGCCACCAATCGAACATTGACTCCATACATGTACAACACCATGACATAGCCCCTTTAGCTGTTTGTAGCCAATTAACAGCCACCAATCGAACATTGACTCCACACATGCACAACACCATGACATAGCCCCTTTAGCTGTTTGTAGCCAATTAACAGCCACCAATCAAACATTGACTCCACACATGCACAACACCATGACATAGCCCCTTTAGCTGTTTGTAGCCAATTAACAGCCACCAATCGAACATTGACTCCATACATGCACAACACCATGACATAGCCCCTTTAGCTGTTTGTAGCCAATTAACAGCCACCAATCGAACATTGACTCCACACATGCACAACACCATGACATAGCCCCTTTAGCTGTTTGTAGCCAATTAACAGCCACCAATCAAACATTGACTCCATACATGCACAACACCATGACATAGCCCCTTTAGCTGTTTGTAGCCAATTAACAGCCACCAATCGAACATTGACTCCACACATGCACAACACCATGACATAGCCCCTTTAGCTGTTTGTAGCCAATTAACAGCCACCAATCGAACATTGACTCCATACATGTACAACACCATGACATAGCCCCTTTAGCTGTTTGTAGCCAATTAACAGCCACCAATCGAACATTGACTCCACACATGCACAACACCATGACATAGCCCCTTTAGCTGTTTGTAGCCAATTAACAGCCACCAATCGAACATTGACTCCATACATGTACAACACCATGACATAGCCCCTTTAGCTGTTTGTAGCCAATTAACAGCCACCAATCGAACATTGACTCCACACATGCACAACACCATGACATAGCCCCTTTAGCTGTTTGTAGCCAATTAACAGCCACCAATCGAACATTGACTCCATACATGTACAACACCATGACATAGCCCCTTTAGCTGTTTGTAGCCAATTAACAGCCACCAATCGAACATTGACTCCACACATGCACAACACCATGACATAGCCCCTTTAGCTGTTTGTAGCCAATTAACAGCCACCAATCAAACATTGACTCCACACATGCACAACACCATGACATAGCCCCTTTAGCTGTTTGTAGCCAATTAACAGCCACCAATCAAACATTGACTCCATACATGCACAACACCATGACATAGCCCCTTTAGCTGTTTGTAGCCAATTAACAGCCACCAATCGAACATTGACTCCACACATGCACAACACCATGACATAGCCCCTTTAGCTGTTTGTAGCCAATTAACAGCCACCAATCAAACATTGACTCCATACATGCACAACACCATGACATAGCCCCTTTAGCTGTTTGTAGCCAATTAACAGCCACCAATCGAACATTGACTCCACACATGCACAACACCATGACATAGCCCCTTTAGCTGTTTGTAGCCAATTAACAGCCACCAATCGAACATTGACTCCATACATGTACAACACCATGACATAGCCCCTTTAGCTGTTTGTAGCCAATTAACAGCCACCAATCGAACATTGACTCCACACATGCACAACACCATGACATAGCCCCATTAGCTGTTTGTAGCCAATTAACAGCCACCAATCGAACATTGACTCCACACATGCACAACACCATGACATAGCCCCTTTAGCTGTTTGTTGCCAATTAACAGCCACCAATCAAACATTGACTCCATACATGCACAACACCATGACATAGCCCCTTTAGCTGTTTGTAGCCAATTAACAGCCACCAATCAAACATTGACTCCATACATGCACAACACCATGACATAGCCCCTTTAGCTGTTTGTAGCCAATTAACAGCCACCAATCGAACATTGACTCCACACATGCACAACACCATGACATAGCCCCTTTAGCTGTTTGTAGCCAATTAACAGCCACCAATCGAACATTGACTCCACACATGCACAACACCATGACATAGCCCCTTTAGCTGTTTGTTGCCAATTAACAGCCACCAATCGAACATTGACTCCACACATGCACAACACCATGACATAGCCCCTTTAGCTGTTTGTAGCCAATTAACAGCCACCAATCAAACATTGACTCCACACATGCACAACACCATGACATAGCCCCTTTAGCTGTTTGTAGCCAATTAACAGCCACCAATCAAACATTGACTCCATACATGCACAACACCATGACATAGCCCCTTTAGCTGTTTGTAGCCAATTAACAGCCACCAATCGAACATTGACTCCACACATGCACAACACCATGACATAGCCCCTTTAGCTGTTTGTAGCCAATTAACAGCCACCAATCAAACATTGACTCCATACATGCACAACACCATGACATAGCCCCTTTAGCTGTTTGTAGCCAATTAACAGCCACCAATCGAACATTGACTCCACACATGCACAACACCATGACATAACCCCTTTAGCTGTTTGTAGCCAATTAACAGCCACTGGCACCAATCGAACATTGACTCCATACATGCACAACACCATGACATAGCCCCTTTAGCTGTTTGTAGCCAATTAACAGCCACCAATCGAACATTGACTCCATACATGTACAACACCATGACATAGCCCCTTTAGCTGTTTGTAGCCAATTAACAGCCACCAATCGAACATTGACTCCACACATGCACAACACCATGACATAGCCCCTTTAGCTGTTTGTAGCCAATTAACAGCCACCAATCGAACATTGACTCCATACATGTACAACACCATGACATAGCCCCTTTAGCTGTTTGTAGCCAATTAACAGCCACCAATCGAACATTGACTCCACACATGCACAACACCATGACATAGCCCCTTTAGCTGTTTGTAGCCAATTAACAGCCACCAATCGAACATTGACTCCACACATGCACAACACCATGACATAGCCCCTTTAGCTGTTTGTAGCCAATTAACAGCCACCAATCAAACATTGACTCCACACATGCACAACACCATGACATAGCCCCTTTAGCTGTTTGTAGCCAATTAACAGCCACCAATCAAACATTGACTCCATACATGCACAACACCATGACATAGCCCCTTTAGCTGTTTGTAGCCAATTAACAGCCACCAATCGAACATTGACTCCACACATGCACAACACCATGACATAGCCCCTTTAGCTGTTTGTAGCCAATTAACAGCCACCAATCAAACATTGACTCCATACATGCACAACACCATGACATAGCCCCTTTAGCTGTTTGTAGCCAATTAACAGCCACCAATCGAACATTGACTCCACACATGCACAACACCATGACATAACCCCTTTAGCTGTTTGTAGCCAATTAACAGCCACTGGCACCAATCGAACATTGACTCCATACATGCACAACACCATGACATAGCCCCTTTAGCTGTTTGTAGCCAATTAACAGCCACCAATCGAACATTGACTCCATACATGTACAACACCATGACATAGCCCCTTTAGCTGTTTGTAGCCAATTAACAGCCACCAATCGAACATTGACTCCACACATGCACAACACCATGACATAGCCCCTTTAGCTGTTTGTAGCCAATTAACAGCCACCAATCGAACATTGACTCCATACATGTACAACACCATGACATAGCCCCTTTAGCTGTTTGTAGCCAATTAACAGCCACCAATCGAACATTGACTCCACACATGCACAACACCATGACATAGCCCCTTTAGCTGTTTGTAGCCAATTAACAGCCACCAATCGAACATTGACTCCACACATGCACAACACCATGACATAGCCCCTTTAGCTGTTTGTAGCCAATTAACAGCCACCAATCAAACATTGACTCCACACATGCACAACACCATGACATAGCCCCTTTAGCTGTTTGTAGCCAATTAACAGCCACCAATCAAACATTGACTCCACACATGCACAACACCATGACATAGCCCCTTTAGCTGTTTGTAGCCAATTAACAGCCACCAATCAAACATTGACTCCATACATGCACAACACCATGACATAGCCCCTTTAGCTGTTTGTAGCCAATTAACAGCCACCAATCAAACATTGACTCCATACATGCACAACACCATGACATAGCCCCTTTAGCTGTTTGTAGCCAATTAACAGCCACCAATCGAACATTGACTCCACACATGCACAACACCATGACATAGCCCCTTTAGCTGTTTGTAGCCAATTAACAGCCACCAATCAAACATTGACTCCATACATGCACAACACCATGACATAGCCCCTTTAGCTGTTTGTAGCCAATTAACAGCCACCAATCGAACATTGACTCCACACATGCACAACACCATGACATAGCCCCTTTAGCTGTTTGTAGCCAATTAACAGCCACCAATCGAACATTGACTCCATACATGTACAACACCATGACATAGCCCCTTTAGCTGTTTGTAGCCAATTAACAGCCACCAATCGAACATTGACTCCACACATGCACAACACCATGACATAGCCCCTTTAGCTGTTTGTAGCCAATTAACAGCCACCAATCGAACATTGACTCCACACATGCACAACACCATGACATAGCCCCTTTAGCTGTTTGTAGCCAATTAACAGCCACCAATCAAACATTGACTCCACACATGCACAACACCATGACATAGCCCCTTTAGCTGTTTGTAGCCAATTAACAGCCACCAATCAAACATTGACTCCATACATGCACAACACCATGACATAGCCCCTTTAGCTGTTTGTAGCCAATTAACAGCCACCAATCGAACATTGACTCCACACATGCACAACACCATGACATAGCCCCTTTAGCTGTTTGTAGCCAATTAACAGCCACCAATCAAACATTGACTCCATACATGCACAACACCATGACATAGCCCCTTTAGCTGTTTGTAGCCAATTAACAGCCACCAATCGAACATTGACTCCACACATGCACAACACCATGACATAACCCCTTTAGCTGTTTGTAGCCAATTAACAGCCACTGGCACCAATCGAACATTGACTCCATACATGCACAACACCATGACATAGCCCCTTTAGCTGTTTGTAGCCAATTAACAGCCACCAATCGAACATTGACTCCATACATGTACAACACCATGACATAGCCCCTTTAGCTGTTTGTAGCCAATTAACAGCCACCAATCGAACATTGACTCCACACATGCACAACACCATGACATAGCCCCTTTAGCTGTTTGTAGCCAATTAACAGCCACCAATCGAACATTGACTCCATACATGTACAACACCATGACATAGCCCCTTTAGCTGTTTGTAGCCAATTAACAGCCACCAATCGAACATTGACTCCACACATGCACAACACCATGACATAGCCCCTTTAGCTGTTTGTAGCCAATTAACAGCCACCAATCAAACATTGACTCCACACATGCACAACACCATGACATAGCCCCTTTAGCTGTTTGTAGCCAATTAACAGCCACCAATCAAACATTGACTCCATACATGCACAACACCATGACATAGCCCCTTTAGCTGTTTGTAGCCAATTAACAGCCACCAATCGAACATTGACTCCACACATGCACAACACCATGACATAGCCCCTTTAGCTGTTTGTAGCCAATTAACAGCCACCAATCAAACATTGACTCCATACATGCACAACACCATGACATAGCCCCTTTAGCTGTTTGTAGCCAATTAACAGCCACCAATCGAACATTGACTCCACACATGCACAACACCATGACATAGCCCCTTTAGCTGTTTGTAGCCAATTAACAGCCACCAATCGAACATTGACTCCATACATGTACAACACCATGACATAGCCCCTTTAGCTGTTTGTAGCCAATTAACAGCCACCAATCGAACATTGACTCCACACATGCACAACACCATGACATAGCCCCTTTAGCTGTTTGTAGCCAATTAACAGCCACCAATCGAACATTGACTCCATACATGTACAACACCATGACATAGCCCCTTTAGCTGTTTGTAGCCAATTAACAGCCACCAATCGAACATTGACTCCACACATGCACAACACCATGACATAGCCCCTTTAGCTGTTTGTAGCCAATTAACAGCCACCAATCGAACATTGACTCCATACATGTACAACACCATGACATAGCCCCTTTAGCTGTTTGTAGCCAATTAACAGCCACCAATCGAACATTGACTCCACACATGCACAACACCATGACATAGCCCCTTTAGCTGTTTGTAGCCAATTAACAGCCACCAATCAAACATTGACTCCACACATGCACAACACCATGACATAGCCCCTTTAGCTGTTTGTAGCCAATTAACAGCCACCAATCAAACATTGACTCCATACATGCACAACACCATGACATAGCCCCTTTAGCTGTTTGTAGCCAATTAACAGCCACCAATCGAACATTGACTCCACACATGCACAACACCATGACATAGCCCCTTTAGCTGTTTGTAGCCAATTAACAGCCACCAATCAAACATTGACTCCATACATGCACAACACCATGACATAGCCCCTTTAGCTGTTTGTAGCCAATTAACAGCCACCAATCGAACATTGACTCCACACATGCACAACACCATGACATAGCCCCTTTAGCTGTTTGTAGCCAATTAACAGCCACCAATCGAACATTGACTCCATACATGTACAACACCATGACATAGCCCCTTTAGCTGTTTGTAGCCAATTAACAGCCACCAATCGAACATTGACTCCACACATGCACAACACCATGACATAGCCCCTTTAGCTGTTTGTAGCCAATTAACAGCCACCAATCGAACATTGACTCCATACATGTACAACACCATGACATAGCCCCTTTAGCTGTTTGTAGCCAATTAACAGCCACCAATCGAACATTGACTCCATACATGTACAACACCATGACATAGCCCCTTTAGCTGTTTGTAGCCAATTAACAGCCACCAATCGAACATTGACTCCACACATGCACAACACCATGACATAGCCCCTTTAGCTGTTTGTAGCCAATTAACAGCCACCAATCGAACATTGACTCCACACATGCACAACACCATGACATAGCCCCTTTAGCTGTTTGTAGCCAATTAACAGCCACCAATCGAACATTGACTCCACACATGCACAACACCATGACATAGCCCCTTTAGCTGTTTGTAGCCAATTAACAGCCACCAATCAAACATTGACTCCATACATGCACAACACCATGACATAGCCCCTTTAGCTGTTTGTAGCCAATTAACAGCCACCAATCGAACATTGACTCCACACATGCACAACACCATGACATAACCCCTTTAGCTGTTTGTAGCCAATTAACAGCCACTGGCACCAATCGAACATTGACTCCATACATGCACAACACCATGACATAGCCCCTTTAGCTGTTTGTAGCCAATTAACAGCCACCAATCGAACATTGACTCCATACATGTACAACACCATGACATAGCCCCTTTAGCTGTTTGTAGCCAATTAACAGCCACCAATCGAACATTGACTCCACACATGCACAACACCATGACATAGCCCCTTTAGCTGTTTGTAGCCAATTAACAGCCACCAATCGAACATTGACTCCATACATGTACAACACCATGACATAGCCCCTTTAGCTGTTTGTAGCCAATTAACAGCCACCAATCGAACATTGACTCCACACATGCACAACACCATGACATAGCCCCTTTAGCTGTTTGTAGCCAATTAACAGCCACCAATCGAACATTGACTCCACACATGCACAACACCATGACATAGCCCCTTTAGCTGTTTGTAGCCAATTAACAGCCACCAATCAAACATTGACTCCACACATGCACAACACCATGACATAGCCCCTTTAGCTGTTTGTAGCCAATTAACAGCCACCAATCAAACATTGACTCCATACATGCACAACACCATGACATAGCCCCTTTAGCTGTTTGTAGCCAATTAACAGCCACCAATCGAACATTGACTCCACACATGCACAACACCATGACATAGCCCCTTTAGCTGTTTGTAGCCAATTAACAGCCACCAATCAAACATTGACTCCATACATGCACAACACCATGACATAGCCCCTTTAGCTGTTTGTAGCCAATTAACAGCCACCAATCGAACATTGACTCCACACATGCACAACACCATGACATAACCCCTTTAGCTGTTTGTAGCCAATTAACAGCCACCAATCGAACATTGACTCCATACATGCACAACACCATGACATAGCCCCTTTAGCTGTTTGTAGCCAATTAACAGCCACCAATCGAACATTGACTCCACACATGCACAACACCATGACATAGCCCCTTTAGCTGTTTGTAGCCAATTAACAGCCACCAATCGAACATTGACTCCACACATGCACAACACCATGACATAGCCCCTTTAGCTGTTTGTAGCCAATTAACAGCCACCAATCGAACATTGACTCCACACATGCACAACACCATGACATAGCCCCTTTAGCTGTTTGTAGTCAATTAACAGCCACCAATCGAACATTGACTCCATACATGCACAACACCATGTTAGGCGCAGTCCTAAACCAGAACTCTGTATAACGCCGTATATTTTCACTGTAGCCATCATCTCTATTTTGTAGTTTCTCTATTTGTTCATGGTGTTGGGTCATCATATATTGTTCATATTGTAATTATATCTTTCTCCAACAGATTCTCCGTACTCTAGCCACACAAGCTATGTCCAATGCGATGTATTTCTCCACCGGATCCGTGTCACCGGACGAGTTTTTCCACTATGGACTGGCACTAGACCGTTATACACATTTTACTTCACCAATTCGAAGATACGCAGATGTTATTGTAAGTGGACCGGATATATACTTATCAAATATCTATTTATCTAATGCCGTTTCATCCAGGAAGAAATCAAATTTTACTGCAGAGTTTGTAGGAACACAAATTAAAAGAACAAAGGTGACATCTTTTGCGGCGCTTTGATTCACAATGAGCCCATTTTCTTTTACTGAAAACTCATCATCACGGAGATATTTACATCGCCATTTGTTCCTTTATAATGGCTACATTTTTGTTTTTACCACAATTGCCGGTAATCTCGCGATCTGATTGGTTGAAGTACGGTGGTAAATGAGAGTCCAGACAACGGTGCTGACGCGAGAAAGTTATAGACAACGCTGGCTCTTTCAAAGCTGTCACGCTTTGTAACGAAACTTCCTTGTACGTTTTCTAATATTGTTGTAAAAAACTAATTTCCTCTGGTTTTCCGTGGTGTGGACTCTTATTTACCACGATTTACGTCATCACATGGTCAAAATTTGTTGTGGACTCACTTGGCTCCGCCTCGTGAGTCCACAACAAATTTTGACCATGTGATGACGTAAATCGTGGTAAATAAGAGTCCACACCACGGAAAACCAGTGGAAATTTGCTAAATAGAATTAAACGCTATTGATTATTCAATTTTGAAATATTTCGCAATGAAAAGCGTATAATTAGTCGTTAATAGGCTAAAAGTTCGTCGCTAACATGCGCAGTTGGAGTATATGGTAAAAACATCTAATGTATTACGGAACTGAACATATCTCAACATTAGCTTAGCTTACTCATCTGAATGTAAATTTTTGACCCGGGATACTTTAGGAGAAAATAGAAGGCTGATGTGATTTGTTTTTAATTTTGTCTGTGGTGCACTGTATTTGTTCCCAGCCCCTATCGCCTTACTGCGCACCACAGGTATCCCAAAATCAAACTTGCCCACACAGATACCAAGATACAGGTATCAAGAGAAATTCTTTTTCCGTAGATGACAGTCAGTGGACGCTGATTTTCCGTCTTTCAAACGCAGGTTCATCGGTTATTAATGGCGGCTGTAATGGCTGAGGACAAATCTCGACTGCTGAATAATGAAAACCTTGAAGAGTTGAGTCAGCACATCAACACTAAACACAGGGTCGGTAATACAGGTCTAACGTGTTATGGTAGAGTAGTGTTCTATTGCGAATCTTGCAATCTGATCGGCTAAGCTACTCACTATCTATTGAGCAGAGCGATAGATAGCGAATACGGCGGCAATTCGTTAACATACCAAAACGTCTTCCTGGTTTAGTTAAAAATAGTAATAATAACTAGTTGTTTTCTAATAAAGCAATTAGACTACTCGCTGTTCATCAACTATCGGCCGTTATAGACCCATTCGAAAAATGGCGTCCAATTTAAAAAGCTATTGTCCTGGTAACATGAACACGAGGCTAGTCAGTACACACAAAAGGTTTTGAACGTGTAAGCGAGGCTAGTCAGTCCTAAACAATAGTTAGTTAAATTGGACGCCATTTTTCGAATGGGTCTAACCCATCAAATATTTTCTCTTGCGCGTGTTTGGTTGAATGCGTCACGTGACCCGATATTTTCTCTCAGCGAGCGGGAAATATCAGCGAATACACCCCGTGTGAGCGTGTAAGTGCGCGTCAAAGAAAAAAATTGAAGGATGATGACAAAAATAACCTACATTGTGGCGTCGAAATACGCCCTGATATTTGTCCTTGGACATTATCTGATCGTCGAAGCTCAAAGTTTCCCTCGAGCTTCGCTCTCGGGAACTGTTCTCTTCTCGGAACAGATAATATCCGCGGACGAAATATGAGGGCATTTTCGACGCCACAAATAGGTTATTGTATTTATAGTGCCCACGGAACTATCGGCTATTAGTTTCCCTTGGAAATTTGATGTTCTTCTTGGTCTTATAATTGTTTTAAGAACATCAAATTTCCACGGGCAACTATCAGCCGTAATAGTTCACCACAAAATTTTGGCGCGCGCTCATTGGCTAAAACCGATCACGTGACGTGATAGTTGTCCGCGGATGCAAACTATCAGGCGATAGTGCCCACTGAGAGCTGAAGACAACTTTGAGATGAACAATAACGAAAAATAGACTGTGTTTGTCTCGGAACTATCGGCTGATAGTTTGCCTTGGAAATTTGATGTTCTTAAAACTAGCATATAAGCCCTCAGACTTCAGACTTTTCTTAAAAATTGTAATTGACATGCCAGGCCTTCTCATATCGATGGGCAGAGCATTCCACAGGCGCGGGGCAGCTACCGCGAAAGCTCTGTCACCATAGGTCCTTTGATTGGACCTGGAAACTGCAAGTAAAGAGCTCAGTATGAGAAGACCTGAGATTACGGTTAGGGATGTATTTCTTTAATAAATCACTGATATAAATAGGAGCTAGGTTATTTAGAGACTTAAAAACTAATAACAAAATCTTAAAAACTATCAGCCGATAGTTCCTCGACGGACACAGTCTATTTGTATAATAGTTCCTCGACGGACACAGTGTATTTGTATAATAGTTCCTCGACGGACACGCACTATTTGTATAATAGTGCCCGCTGAGAGCGGAAGACAATGTTGTGATGAACAATAACGACAAATAGTGTGTTTGTCTTGGACTATCGGCTGATAGTTTCCCTTGGAAATTTGATGTTCTTAAAAGTAGCATAGCTTATATTTGTTTTAAGAACATCAAATTTCCACGGGCAACTATAAGCCGATAGTTCCTCGAAGGACATACTCTATTTGCTTAATAGAATCTTCGAGCTCGTAGTCTAATTGTTTAAATAGTGATGATGATAATTATGATAATAACTATGATGATTCTGATTCTGGTGGTGTCAAGGTGTGTTTGCCGCCTGTTACGTAGCCCCTTGCCGTACTTACACAATGGAAACCAATCACATTCCAGAACGAAAACACTGAAAGCATTCCAACTTCCGGTTATTTGAGCCAATCAGTGTCGAGTACAAGACCATAGCATTTTAACTTGCTGGAGCTTAGATCCGGGAAAATGAACATTTCGTGGGCTGGGATTCCGTGGAGTTGTTTCAGACGCTGTATTCCAGGACTTACCTGAACTCAAGATGACGATAGACATCTTCCGGTTATTTGAGCCAATCAGTGTCGTGTACAAGACAATAGCAGTTTAACTTGCTGGAGCTTCGATCCGGGAAAATGAACATTTCGTGGGCTGGGATTCCGTGGAGTTGTTTCAGACGCTGTATTCCAGGACTTACCTGAACTCAAGATGACGATAGACATCTTCTGGTTATTTGAGCCAATCAGTGTCGAGTACAAGACAATAGCATTTCAACTTGCTGGAGCTTCGATCCGGGAAAATGAACATTTCGTGGGCTGGGATTCCGTGGAGTTGTTTCAGACGCTGTATTTCAGGACTTACCTGAACTCAAGATGACGATAGACATCTTCCGGTTATTTGAGCCAATCAGTGTCGAGTACAAGACCATAGCATTTCAACTTGCTCGAGCTTCGATCCGGGAAAATGGACATTTCGTGGGCTGGTTCTGAAGTCGATTAAGTCTTCTGAATGAAGAATGCTTTATTTTCGTTTTTCAATGTGTGTTTAGTTTTCATTGTCTAAGTGGGCCCTGTTACACTGTAAACAGAGCAACTTCATCTTGGGAGCTTTATCTGATTATGCACATTTTCAATACGTTTCTGCGGGAGTTAAACGTCTACTTCTCTTGTTGTGCTTTTGTTCACGCACGTTGTTTTGGCTCTTTAACAACTTGGGTACACACGACATTACCTCTCGTTCTCTAAACTCGTTATGTTAATCCACAGGCAGCCCAGTATGTCCAGAGGGATTCCGTGGAGTTGTTTCAGACGCTGTATTTTCAGGACTTACCTGAAGATGACGATAGACGATTAGTTGATGCTGTGATATTCAACGTCAGGGCGAATGGACTGCTCGTGTTTATACCACGGTAAGACTGGTGAAAATATGCGCAGTTAATGTAGTGGTGTAGATGACAAGGTTCGCACAGTTTTGAAAAGTAATTGAATTTTAGAGAGAGTCCTTGAAAAGTCCTTAAAGTACCTATGAAGCTTATTTTTTATTTTAGATATCAATTCTGCATCAAGTGAATAGTAGAATGGTACAATATATCTTGCTTTGAATGCTGTGCCGCTGAGTTAAGGAGGTTTTAATATCCACAATGTTAATTACATGACGTCAGGGGAGGCATCAATTATTATACAATTTTTTTTGTTACAATTAAACATTTTTTTTAAATTATCAGTGTTATACCCATGGTTAAAATAAACTGATTTTAGAAATTTGTTTTCCTATATCAATAGAAACGCTCATTCACAACCACTAAGAAGTGATTGCAGATGCCTCCCCTGACGTCATGCACTTAGCATTTTGGATATTAAAACCTCCTTAACTCAGCGGCACAGCATTCAAAGCAAGATATATTGTACCATTCTACTATTCACTTGATGTAGAATTGATATCTAAAATAAAAAAATAAGCTTCATAGGCACTTTTAAAAAATCCTTGAAAAGTCGTTGAATTCTTCTTATGGAATAGAATATGCAAGAGTCTGTAAAATAATAAACAGCATTAAATATAATCCTTCTAATGTCGGCCTGTCTGCCATCTTGGAACTGACCGAGAAGACCCTGGGGACGAGGTCGGTGAAAGGCAAGTACATAGACCAGCGGTTATATTTATAATTTGTAAGCGCCTGCGCAACGCAATGTAGCTGAATTATTTTTCTCTTGAGCCGTGAAAAATGAATTCCTGCCTTGAAAAGTCGGCCTTGAAAGAATTTCTGATTATTCTGTATGAACCTTGGATGATGTGGAGCCAACCTGAGATTGCATTATTCCAACATCTCAACAAGACTTGACAAGTCTCGAGGGCCATCCTGTACCGCTCGAAACGAGCCACAGCATTGGCTTTCCCAACAATACAAAACACCCTAACCTTTAGAACGTACAGTACGAAAACAATAGAGCTACATTATAATGGTGCAATCAGAATACAGGTCTCGAGCGGTACAGGATTACTGAGTCTCGACATTGTCTGGGGTTATGGAGACGGGAGACAGGCAATTTTTAAAAACATTTTTTACAATTTAAACAATATTTGAGCTAAACGTTAACCCCAAGAGCGCAAGCGCTCATCTAGAGGGCTCACATTAATTGAAATTTACACTTAGACGTATAGATCAGGCTATTTACACGATGACCTCCCATACTACGAGTACGATAAACCCTTGCGAGGATTGTTTGTTCCTGTGATCTAAACTATTGCCTGGGTTTACATATCCTAATAAGAAACATAATTCGAAAAGGATTTTGATAGTTGTACTTAAATGATGTCATCATGGTTATCGTCTGTTAGAGCGTTTTTACATTGAGTGTCATAAAACCAAAACCAAAGCCAATCACAGTAGAGAGTAACAACGCAATGAGCCAATCACGAAGAAGAGAAACGCAATCGTAGATAACTCTCGCTTCATAAAACCAAAACCAAAGCCAATCACAGTAGAGAGTAACAACGCAATGAGCCAATCACGAAGAAGAGAAACGCAATCGTAGATAACTCTCGCTTCATAAAACCAAAACCAAAGCCAATCACAGTAGAGAGTAACAACGCAATGAGCCAATCACGAAGAAGAAAAACGCAATCGTAGATAACTCTCGCTTCATAAAACCAAAGCCAATCACAGTAGAGAGTAACAACGCAATGAACCAATCACGAAGAAGAGAAACGCAATCGTAGATAACTCTCGCTTCATAAAACCAAATCCAAAGCCAATCACAGTAGAGAGTAACAACGCAATGAACCAATCACGAAGAAGAGAAACGCAATCGTAGATAACTCTCGCTGAACCGAAATTTGATTGCGTGACGGATCAAAACAATGTTTGGTTTTAGTTTAGCACTTGATTGTCTGATAATTATAAACATGTTTCACAGCCAATAGGAAAACTGAACAAACGCAAAACCAAAGCAATTACTTATTACTTTCGACACTATATATGGGCCTATAATGGGCCTTTTGCAGTATATCACGTGGTTGTATTGGGTGGCAACAGGAGCCCATAACCAGGAGCGTCCATATGTCCTATGTAGCTATCACAGTGTTTTCACAAGTTGGGCTATTTTTAGCTACTTTTGTTTTTCCAACAACATGGCTGCTACGCTTTTGTGATTTGATTCCCTTAGGAATGATTGCAACCCAAGAATAGCGGGAAACCGTTCTAAAAATAACCTAACTTGTGAAAACGCTGTGACATAGACTAGTATGCGGGATGGACGCTCCTGGTTATGGGCTCCTGGTGGCAAAACATATCTGACTTCATTTATTTAAAGGGAATTGTACGAGATCGGTAGTATTATTAGCAAAACCTGTTTGTAAATGCTATTCTCCACCTCCAATCATAGTTAATAGAGTGGAATGGTTAGGAAACCCGGCAAACTTCAAAGGGGCTAACAAAGGCGCTGCGATTTAGGTTGGAAGGGGTAAGACAAAAGATTGTGCACGGTTATAGTTCATTAGCGTCCCCTCAACGACTGAACTCACGCGTTTCTATTGGCTGAATGATTAACACATTGGAATTTCTATTGTCTTTTGTGCACGTTCAAGGTTGAAAAAAGCTATCAAAGACCTAAAACAAAGAAGGTCGCTGGGTTTCCTAACCATTCCACTCTATTAACTATGCTCCAATCGATTGTTTGCCATCCAGTAAAGCATTTCCCATGGGATCACAAGCGCAATTAATTGGTTATTGAACTGATTTGTCAGCACGTGACTGTTTCCTGCAAAAGGTCTATTGTAATAAAGCCAGCAGTCAAAACCCTAAAGCACTAACAATGTTGATTGTTAAGGAACGCGCAATTTCATTGACTGTTCAGCATGCTTGATTTTAAAGGAATCCCTGGCTGTTGGAACAAGTTGCCCTTAAATTCTTGGCAATATTGTCTAAGTTGAAAATATGTTGACAAAATTGGAAAATATATTGTAGTTTTTGAAGAAATTGGACATGAGTACACGTACGAGCCATTTCGGGCACGGGCGCCGCCATCTTGGATCTGATGACGTTTTTTGGCGGTCCCTATTGTAAAAAAACAATAGCTTTTGTCTTGTAACAATAGGGACCGCCAAAAAACGTCATCGAATCCAAGATGGCGGCGCCCTTGCCCAACATGGCTCGTACTCGTGTCCAATTTCTTCAAAAACTAAAATACATTTTCCAATTTTGTCAACATATTTTCAACTTAGACCATATTGCCAACAATTTAACGGCAACTTGTTCCAACAGCCAGGGATTCCTCTTAAGGGTTAAGAGACTGATGAGAGTGCTTTATCGGCAAATATAGGCACGCGCTGACTGTACGATGCCCTGTCAGCAATGAGTTTCAATTGAAATCAGTTGTCAATAATAATTTCATAAAAAAATCAAATATTCCGGATGAATAAATTCATTTTTCGGTAAATATCTCCACAAAGGAATGTCATTTCAATAGACAATGAATGAAAGCAGGACTTTTAATATCCAACTAAGGAGAGAACTTTGCACTTGAAAGAATATTTTTTATAATGGCGTTCGGTCAGTGAAGTTGACGGAATGAAAACAAAGACAAAGCGAAGCTGCTTTGCGAGCTTAATTGAATCAGTATGATTGTACATTTTAACTCGAAAACGTTTCTCTTGGAGCCACGTATCAAGTATTTATCCGGCTTAACTCCTGGACAGCCTAGATTCTTTAATAGTTTCTTTCTTTCGACTAACGTGCAGATTACAGTGAATTGAAATCTTGAAACCGGCCTCCATGTGCTCCGTTCCGATGCAAACATTTTCCAAATCAAAAATCCTGGGTTTTCGAACCATCCACTGAATTCTCGCTTCATTTCTCCTCTTATTGACAGAGTAAGGTCTCGGAAATAAAAGCCGTTTCTTCGATAAGACTATACTAGAGTGTTGTAGAAACCTTTGTTCACTGCCACACATGTTGACTTCTTGTACTTCCAGCGCTTGGAAAACCATCTTTTATTTGTTAAATAATGCACTTCGGCTATTGTTAGATTCTCTTGAGGACTTCATTATCTTAATGTCTTCTAAAAAAGACGCTCTGCGTCAGAGCATCTCAGATGTTGCGGTATTGAAATTTAGTACGAGGGAGTTGCTGTCTTTCTCATTATCCCCTGCTGTGTCGTGTTCTCATTTCTGGTTCAGGTATGGCATCAAAGGTCCAGTTTACTTGAAGGACAAAAATGGTCAAGTTGTCACACCGTCTGGTCACGCGGAGGATAGCCTGACATTTGGACCAGGTAACGACAGATACCTGGCTTAAAGTCGATATATAATTAATGTCTATCTTATGAGTCACGACTCTCCACAAATATTCACTACTTATATTTAACCATTATTAATACAGGCCACCTTGCCCATCGTGAATTTTACATTGAGGTTCATAACTCAGCCGGCGTGTTCAACTTCAGGTTGTTTGACCACGTGCAGGTAAGGTGTCAATTTGTTAGCATTGTGAAATTTCTTTGAGGGCCCTGTGTTCATGTATAACTTTATAGTTAATACGTCTTTCCCAAGGTAAATAACGTTCGTTCGTTCATTCATTCTCCGGCGTGCAATGAAAATAAAAATTCACTGATAGGTTAGCATTAGACTGCTGTCAATCAAGGCATCACTTGACAGGGTTTCGAACTTACGCAGCTTCTAATCACAGTAGCCCGTGTAGCGGCAGAAAGGAGGGGGAGAAGGTGGGAGGGGAGGGCAGGGGCTCTGTTACGTCGCTACGCCGGAAGGCTGCAATCACAGCTAATTTTCAATGAACGCTTATCAAACTCTTGTTGACTTCAAATGATACACTTCTTGATTTTCTTGTTTTTTCCTTATTAACCCGATGCTCATAAGGGAATCATTGTGTTCTTCTAGGTTCATGTATCAGTTGCCAAATCAAGGGCTCATTCCCAGTCCCTAAGAATAGGCCTCGCATCTCTGGAGACTCGAACCAGTCCCCCGCTAGGGGAGAATGACTTGGAAGAGCAGGGAAACAGGATGCAGAGAAGTGAACTTGTCAAGGTAACCACGCCAGTCAGTATTATGAGCTCGTTTTTTGTGAGTCAAATAAACGGAGTAATCTGTCGTGGACCAGTTGTTCAAAGTCCGATTAAGCCACAGAGTTCCTAAGGAGAGGAATCGCTCATTCATTCTGATTGGCTAAAAATACATAGATTAGCAGTGGTTTTAAAAAATTTCGACAGCAATTGAGTGGCGATGGTTGTTTGGTGTAGTGGTTGCGACGTTTCTCTTACGAGTAGGAAGGGCCGGGTTCGAGTTCCAGAACATCTCTCAAATTTTGTTTATCTCACCATTTTCTTGAGAACCCTAGCTCTAGGTGGGTAAGATCTTGTTTACTGACCGGTTAGGTTTTTTTATATTCCAGGGTAGGGTTTTAGGTAGTTTATATTGTCATTTTATGAATTAATTAAGTGAGCGATTCCTCTCCTTGTATAGGAGCTCGCCGATTGAGCTCATCTAGGGTAATCAGTGATTTCAGTGTTACGAGCGGAGCACCGTACACATAGCTGCACGCGCATCCGTCCCATCACCCTCAGCGCGCCCCGCCTCTATTAAAGTTAACATTCCCATCCCTACCTCTCTGGAGTGCTCTTCCCTTGCAATCAGGCAGTTATCTACTTACGCCTCTTTTAAGAATGTAGTTACCAAGTTTTACTTTAATAGACTGAATACTGACCAACCATGTCAGATCTTGGAAGTCTAGTTGTCCCCATTGTAGGTCAACTGATCGGCTAGTCTGTTGTTCCTAAACCGTTTGACCTTCTTATTCCCGAATCATATATTAAGTCGGGGTGAGTTCAAGTTCAAGTTCAAGTTCATTTTATTTGCACACTGATTATTAGTTGTAACAATAAATAAATGTTTATGTATAAAAAGGATCAATAAATACGGAAAGCGGCTTACGTGTTCTATATAGTATGGTGTGTAGTGGTCAAAGTAGCAAAGCTTTCGTGTTGACCACTACCTTTGAGAAGAATAAAAATGCGGTGACAGCCTAAGTTTAGTAATACAAACATCAGCAAGGTAGATTTAAGTAAATACTAGACAGTAAAAGAGAAATTAATAGACAGAGCGATAATGAAAATTATTGTTGATTACTTAATAAATATTGTTTGTAACACATTTTGAAACTATTAAAATTTAAACTTTTGATCGTAATTGGTTGTTCTCCCATATTTTAGAAATCATAAACTTAAAAGTGTGTTGGCCATAATTCGTTCGTAAAAATGGTCTGTAATTAAAGATTTTGATTTGCAGAATACCTGGTATTATACGAATGGACATCAGAAACTGGTTTGATAATATCATGAAAAACAGCAGGAATTTTGGCTTTGTTGTTAATTATTTGAAAAGCAAAGCTTGTCCAATTTTAGAATTCCGAGTATTAGATAAAATGGAATAGCACTTTCTCTTTGGTTAGCGAAGAAGATATTACGTATACATTTGTTTTGTTTAGTGGTTGTTTTAGATAGTTTAGTCTTATAAGTATTGCCCCAACTCATTAATCCATAGTTTAGATAGGGATAAATCATAGTATAGTAAATTTGTTTAATTGTTTTTAGGTCTACATAATGTCGTAATTCGTTTATAATTCCAAGATTTTTAGAAATTTTATTATTAATATGTTTAATTTGAGTTTTCCAATTTAAATGGTCATCAATGTATACACCAAGATACTTAATGTAGCTTTTCTGTTCCATTTAAGTGTGGTCATGCTAATTTTTGCAGTAGTGGCCTTGGTGAGGTAATGAGGATATAGTTAGTCTTTTTAAGATTAAGTGATAATTTATTAATAACACAATAATTAAGTACATATTTCAATTGACTATTTATGACAGATTCCAGTTCCTTTTGGTTATTGCAAGTATAGAATATGTTGGTGTCATCAGCAAATATTCGAAATGAGAGTTTCTTTGCAGAATTCGGCATATCATTTATATAAAGTAGGAATAGTAGAGGTCCTAAAGTAGAGCCTTGTGGTACACCACAGGTAATATTTAACATGGAAGAATGTGAATTACCAATTTTAACAAATTGTTTCCGATTCTGAAGATAGTTGGAAAACCAGTCATGTGCAGTGCCTCTTATTCCATATTTCTAAAGTTTAGCTAGCAGAATTTCATGATTCACAGTATCGAAAGCTTTGGAGAAGTCAAGAAAAATGCCACACTTAATAAGTTTATTGTCAATCCCAAGTTTTAGACCATCAGTGATTTCCAAAAGTGCTTGTTCAGTAGAAAAACCTTTTCTAAAGCCAAATTGATATTGGAATAAAACATAATGTTTGTCTAAGAAAGATATAAGTTGATTGTAAATAATTCTTTCTAAAGTTTTACAAAAGGGGGATAGCAAGGCTATGGGCCTATAGTTACCTGGGTCTGTTGGAATACCACTTTTGTAAATTGGTGTTATTCTTGCAATTTTAAAGATATTAGGCACAGTACCTGTTAAAATTGATTCATTATATATTAGTGTAAATGGTATTGAAAGAGGTTTACTTGCAATTTTTATCAGTTTATTGGGTATGTCAATTGAGGCTTTGTTTTCATTTAGTGAAGAGAACATCAAATACACTTCAGATTCAGTAACTGGAGACATAAAAAGACTAGATGATGGAGACTGATCAATAAATTGAGTTGGGTTATTGTTCGGAACATTAGGAATATGACTAGCTAGAGATGGGCCAACATTTACCAAAAATCATTAAATTGATTAGCTACATCTAGCTGATTAGTGTAAGTTTAATTGTTTCGAATAAGCCTTGTTGGAAATACTTGTCCCTTGGCTTTACGGTTTATTAAGGTGCCAATAAGTTTCCAAGTTGACTTAAGGTTGTTTTTATAGGATGCAAAAGTTTTAGTATAATAATTATTTTTGCTTATTTTCTTTATATAATTGAGTCGATTGGCATATAGTTTATATTCTTCAACTTTTGGTGGATTGTTACTGAGAAAGTGTGTACGATACATTTTTTGTTTGCTTTTAATTGATTTTAAAATTCCATTTGTTATCCAAGGTTTAGTAAATTGTTTCATTTTACTCCGAATATAACATATCTAAATATTCCTCAGTAGGGATATGGCTGGTAAATTTCAAAAAATTAATGTTCATATCCCCAAGAATGTAGGCTTGATATTTGTTTAGGTTAAGGTATGGCAAAAGGTTCACAGGCAAAACTTCCCAAAAAAATTGTTTTCGCATATTTAAAATGCTTTAGGTCTTAGCTGTATTATAGCAAAAAAATCCAAACTAAAATTCCTTTTTAACGCCCCGAAAAACCATGTTTTAATTTCCCGCGAAAAATGACGCGCGAAACATGATTGACAGACGCTGACAGCTACGTGACAGCGGCACGCGAACAAACTAAAACAACAATCGTCTTTATAGTACGCTACGCTCGTCTTTATAGTACGCTACGCTTCGTTTTCGTTTGTTTTTCTTGAATTGCATTCTATCTAAAATTATGTCGTCGAAACTTAATAGAGGCTATTCTTGGGTATCTTCGAAGAAAAAGAAGAAGTTGAAAACAGGTAAATTTAGGCCGACTAAGAAGGCAAGTTTGGCGTCGAGCGATAAAGGATCGTGGTTCAAACAAAAACAATGGCCAAGCGAAGAAGATCTGTTGACTGAAACGAATGAGCCCGGGCCAAAAAGCATCACTTCTAGGAAGCTTCGGACTAGCAGTGATGAAGTTCACCGGCCAACTTCGAATTCCTTGACTGTAATTTTGTCGGGCATTAGATCAAGCTGCTGTTTGCCGGTTTTTACGGTTTTCTATGCTTGCAACCAAATTCTCTGCGAAGTGATCGCCCTGATACCTAGAAAAGGAGTCAGATATGTTTATCAATTAAAAGGCAGGCAAGAGAAGGTAGATTCAGCATGATCTTTACTGCTCCAGAGTATAAAAATAATATGCAATATGAAGCCTGCGGTTTGTTTATGATGTTTAGCAAGAAGTTGCGCCGTTTGAATGAATATAACTTGTGTTCGACTTACCCAGAACTGTTTATCTCCTTTAGCATGATGGCTTTGATAATAGCATCATTTACAGTAACTTGCGGTTGGCCTTCATATTTATTTGACCTTGTGTTTTTCTCACGAGCTTTACGACCTCTGTGACCAGTCTCGAGTGTAAAATGAAACTCCTTGAAGATTACCGCGAAAGCTGTCACAGCAGATCATTCACAACTCCGCCTGTCCCGCCTGTCAGCCTAATACTGTATTTCAATTGGCTGAATATAATAAGATTATCTTTGGAGGCGGGGCTTTTTACTCAACCGTGAAATGGTCAGAAAACTAAAATCCCTTGTTTCTCCGTTTGTGTTTTAATGCAAAAAATACAACTTTGGCGTATCAAAACTCGAGAACATTTTGTTCGATTAAATCCAAATTTTCGCGAGAGCCAAAAAACCACAATTTCTGCAAAAGTGTGCCAGCGTTTTGCAAAATTTTGCTTCATTTCGTAATTATTATGTCGTTTGCGTTTTGCTAGCATGAAAAAACTTACTCCAACTTTACCTACGGATAATTCTTGTAATACGCAACGTATGAAAAATCGCTAACACACTTTTTGGGACAATTTACCTGAGATTCGAAAACAAAGAATTTAGTTTTCATTCATTAAACATTTCCGGATTTGAAGTTACGATAGTGTGAGAGGTCGCTTTTTAAATGAAAAAATACATCATTGAGAGATTTTTTAGAATAGTAAATTTAAACATTCATATTTATTCTTCAATCTTTGAGCTTTAAATTGATATATAGTATGTCTTTGTAGCGTAAATATTGACGCTACACGATTTTTTTTCCCAAGTGACCTCGTGAACCTTTTGCCATACCTTAAGTATTTTAAGTATATCTTCAAATTGCAATAAATCAGCAGTGGGGTGTCTGTAGACACATCCAAGAATACTATGAGCCTTATTATGACCTGGATCAATTTCTACCCAGCAGGATTCAACCAGAGTCATATTAAAACAAATATCTGGCCTACTAGTTACTTCAAGATTGTTTGATATGTATAAACCTACACCTCCAGCTGCAGTAACTGAGTCAGAATGGAAAAACGTATAGGAGGGAAGGTTGATATTGGATACCGATCTCTCATTTAATTTAGTTTCAGTTATTGCTAAGATCTCAGGTTTGACCATAAGAGAATATAACAAATCATGCAAGAGAGTATTTTTTTAGGCAGGCTTCTTATATTGCAGTGGAAGAATACCAAAGACTTCTTACTAGCTCTTTCAAGAGCCCTATTCAATTTGTCGATAGAATAGTATAGGGAAAAAGGTGTTGAGAGCATAGCATCACAATCGTTTTCATCGAATTTATCTGGGTTAGGAAGTAAATTATAGAGATCAATATCCAAATCTAGTTCATTGCCCCAGCTACCATTTAAAGCATTGAATTCGACGTCATTGAGATTAAAGAATGGGAGGAGATTCAAGCCATAAAGTCGAGTACACATTTCGTATTACAAGTTTGATAAGTATTAGATATAAATACAGGGTACAATGTTTATGTAGCTGCTGTATAATTGTCCAAAAATTCTTCAAAAGCCTCGTGAGTGGAAAGGTTAAATGATCTAGATACTTCCGATTCACGAAGAAAGATCTTACCATTGTGTGTCCATACGAATTTGAACTTGTAGTCCGACTTGAAAGAGCGAATTCGAGTAAGGAGCTTCTTCCGATAGACTGTAAGACTTTCGTTTATGAAGATCCTCTTTGGAATACTGGATTCGGACAGCCTAGGACCAATTTCCTTGTGGATTGTAGGGAGACTTTTTGCGGTTTTGTCGTTTAGGTGACTTCGTCTCTGATACAGTTCGATTCGCTTGTCACGCTGTGTAAACTTTACGATAATTCTGTGTTGAACTTTCTTTGTACTAGGAAGCCTGTGGGCCGTCGAAATTTGGTCATCTCGGATAGTAACTCCTACTTGGCAGCAAGCTCCTGTACTAATTTCTTCGAGTTATCGTTCGGAGGGATAGGGATGCCTGTAATTTCCAAACATTCCCGCCTCGAGAATTGTTGGAGCTCGTCAATGGCCGCGTCGGTTTCGTACTGACCGCTCTGCAGGTTGTATATTGCTTTATCTTGATCAACTGCTTTAGCCTCAGTGGCTGCGATCTGCTTTTTAGATGCCTGGAGTGCTACGATGACTCCGTCATACTTATCAGACAGAAATGCCTGGGATTCCTCGATCTTCAAAAATCGGGCTTCGAGCCTCTTGATATCGGCCTTTACACCATCAATTTCTGTTTTCAATTCACGCCGAATACTTGGCAGAAATTCCCTCTTCCACAACTCTTTCATGTCGCTTGCTGTCAGTGCTCCCTTCTCCGTCATATTAAGATATTAAATCAGTGCCATACCAAGCTTAAGTAAGCGGATAGTACGACATTCACAGAGCAAAAAAATGTTATTATTTTTTTTGGTTAAGCGCTTCACCTCTCACCTCTGTGGCCCAGGTTCGATTCCCGGACGCGGCGCCATACATGTATGTGAGTTGAATTTGTTGGTATCTCGCCCTTGCTCCGAGGGTTTTTCTCAGGGTTCTCTGGTTTTCCTCCCTCCGCAAAAACCAACACGCTAAATTGCAATTCGATCTGTGGATTAGTCGGGACCTGGCTTTGATCAGCCTCTTATGGTTAGTTCAGAGCTACCCGTAATGTTAACTTATTAATATTCCACATGGAGACAGTACGGTTGAATTATTTATTTATTTATGACATTCGGACACAAGGTCACGGGAGAAGAAACTACAGGACTCGAAGTCCCTTACAAGGTTTGCCTTCATGCAAAGTATAAATCTAAAACGAGATGTTCGAAAACGCTTGATGCGGTGATTAAGGCTACAAGACGAGTTTCTCGTACAGCTAGTAAGGAAGGAAATAAACTGGTTAATCTGAATGCTGTAAGCGCTGTTGATTTGTATATGAAACAAAAAGCTTATTGTTTGACGTTCAGCGAGTAGTACATTTCTAATTTTACAACAACATCCGATTTTCTCGCATTCTGATTGGCTCTCCTCTATATGCAATATAAGTACGGACAATGAAAATGACGTCACTCGCAAGCGGTAGCTTTGCAAAGTGCTTTCATGGCGAGATTTGTAAATTCAAATGGCTGTTAACTTCGCTTCTAAAAACAAGAAAATGAGGATTTTACAAGCATTTCATCACTAGGAGAAGTTAATCGGTGAGTCAAACTTCTTTGTAGTGTGCCATTTGGCAAAATGTGAGTTTTCTCTTGAGTGGAGAAAGTTTCGGCGAATTTGTGGTTCAGACTTTGTTACTATACTAGTTCTTTCAGAGCTCAGAAGTCTAGAATTACAACAAGAACTTTTCTGATCCAGAAAAAAAAGAAAGAAAGGATTTCACAAGCATTCCATCAATAACAGAAGTTAATCGATGAACCAAATTTCCTTGTATGCTGCCATTTGTCAAAGAAAGACGGTAATTAGAAGTGTTTACGTTTTGACTTTCAATGGCCTTTTTCGACTCGAAAGCAGTTTATTACGTACTCATTTGAAGCTAAGTGCTTCGTCGTTGTAAAAAACAAATCGCACACATTTTTCCATTGTCCGTACTCGTATTGATCATAGAAATGACGCCATAAAATGTCCAAAACTTTGCAACTTTAGTTTTGAACATTTTATGACGTCATTTCTATGATCAATACGAGTACGGACAATGGAAAAATGTGTGCGATTTGTTAACTGTAAACCTAGATTGAAGTAAGGCACATTTTACCAAGATAACCACCAAGATAACCACCACACAGCGGTCAAACGTCTGCGCATGCGTCAAAAGTCTTGCAACAACAACATATTCCAAAACAAATTCAAAGCGAGCCGGCGGCGTCACTGTTCACACACCCGTTTTCAAACTTGAGAACTTTTTTGGTAAATTACGGGAAAAAATGGTAAACTCACAGTTTGAAGTTTGTTCAATATCCCGTCGACTGTGAAAATAAAAAGCTTAACTTTGACGTATTTTTCTTAACTTTTGGGGGTAGAAGTTCACTGTAATACGTTTTAAGGTAAATATTGTTGGGAAATTCGCGAGGCTTCCCACCAGACTGACCGTAATACGCACGCGCAGACGTTTGACCGCTGTGTGGATAACCACAATCCTCGGGTAAACTGATTTAATCCAGGATTAACGCTAATCGGGCTTCGAACAATAGCTGATATTACAGTGGCATCTACGAATAGCAGTTTCAGCTCTATTGACCTGAACGCCTCGCCCCGATGTAATGAAACGCTATTCAAACTGTATCTAAATTAGCCGTGCTTGTTTAAGAGGGTGGTGTCATGCAAGAATGATGGTTTCAATGGCGCTTCATTATATCAAAGTGAGGCGTTCAGGCCTAGGTCAATACTGCTGAAACTGCTATTCGTAGACGCCACTGTAATATCAGCTATTGCGTATTAGAATAAAACAGAGCACACCTGAGTAAAACAATGGAAATAATAATATTATACGGGCGAGAGTGTTTTACCACGAACTAAACCATTCGTAGAATCCATATTTCACTAGTATGCCACTCATCTCACGGATGTATGACGTCACGCTTGCCGCTTTTTGGACTACAAAGATGGCAGCAGGTTTGTGAACATCACAGAGGAAGATGGAAACAGCATCAATGAGCAGCAAGAATATGAACATCGGAGACAGAAAAATAAAAATAAGATCTAAAACTATTTAAGCATTTTCTCGACTGCAATGAAGAGACAAGAACTCATGAAATTCTCCCAGAAAAGCTTCGAAAGAACACGAAGAAGTTTGTACTGGCAGTAAATAAGTAAAACGAGTAGAGAAATAGAGGATATTACAGGGTGGTGCGAATCTTCAAACCACCGTGTAATGTTCTTCTTATTATATGGACAATTAAACTGCTCTAAGAACTCTTATCTATTCATTTTTTTATTATTATTATTTTTTTATTTTTTTTATTTAAACATATATATTCTTTGTGTTTTCTCCAGGAGCAGGAGCTCATATAGGGAGCTTACACAACATTTATTTACAAATTATTACTGGAAACAAAAGGAGGAACTAAGCTACATACATACATGATCATTACAAGACTTAAATTGAAACAACACGAAAAGATTAATAGGCTAGAAAATGACAATACAGAAGGCGAGTTGCAAGGACAAATCAGAAAAAAACGATTTGACTCCATTAGAAAGATTTGGACTTCCTTAAAAATACATTCGTTTTGTGTTAGTGGTAGGCTGGAGTCTCCAAACAGTAAAGTTCTTAACTTAAATTTGTCCGTGCAAGTTTGCCAATTACTAATAGTAAGTGCAACAGAGGTAAGGAGTTTGGATCGTTGGGCAGCATACATGGGACAGTAAAAGAAAAAATGCATAGATGTTTCATTGGGAAATCCACAAAAACAACATGGAGAGGAGATGCAGTTTCTTATAAATAAGTCAAAATTCAATTGCGAGTTTTTCATTCTTATCTATTCATTTTACTTACTATCAGTACAAACTTCTTCGTGACCTTTCTAAGCTGTCCTGGAGAGTTTCATCGGGTTTTCTTGTCTCTTTGTTGCAGTCGAGAAAATCTTTAGAGAGTTTTAAATCGTATTTGGCTTTTTGTGCTCGAAATATTGTCATACAGCTCATTTAAGCGGTTTTCATCTTCCTCTGTGATTTTCACAAACCTGCCGCCATCGTTGCAGTTCAAAAGGCGGCAAACGTGACGTCATCGATATTTTCACTCGCGAGGATATGGAAAACACGCCACTCAGTACCCGGATGTAGTTTCGTATGAGTTCTATGAGTGGTTTATTTCTCAGTAAAACACTATCGTCTATATATTAAGAGGTATTAGAGCAGTTATAAATTGTCCACATAATAAAAATAAAATGACACGGTGGTTTGAAGATATGAAGTTTATCCTCTCGAGCACAGCTATCGAGTGAACAGAAATATTTTGGACTCGAGAGGATAAACGTCATATCTTCAAACTACCATGTAATATCCTATATATGTAAATAACGTGGTTTGGAACCATTTGCGCATGCGCATACCGGTGTTTTTTCTGGTCTCCATTTATATCATTTCATTTAGTTACTGTAACATTTACCTCGTACATAGTGTTTAACTGTAGCCCCCTCAAATTAACTTTACGCTACGTTAATGTAGGCTATGTTCCTAACCCGTGTATCTATCTCTGTTTGATTGAAGGAGGTAAAGATTAGCCAAGAAGACAAGAAGACTCAAAACCTCTCAAGTTACGAGGGCTTGGGAAAAGATTTCCCTGAACTGAAGGCCGAATTTGGCCAAACACATTCCAGTGTTAGTCTGTATTGTCTAATGGAACATTTTAGAGAGTTGTCGCTGCTCGACAGCAGTCACGATATCAAGCTGAGCAACTAAAAATAATTATACACGTATTTGTTGTATGAAAATCTTTGGAAATCATATTCCATTCATAGTATTACAGCCACATAATAAGCTTCGTCCCTTAGTTGCTATGTCCAAGGAGCCGCCAACTTTTACTCCGAGAAAGTTATCAACAAACATGGCGGTAAAGACTGAGAAAATCACCCTCGAAAAAGGGGTAGGGGTGTTACCCGCCCCCATTCGAAATCCATTGTTTTGACCTCTTCCCTAATTGGTCTGAAATATTGTAATAGACCTAGTTCAGATCACGTGCACCTTGTGTAGTGTTTTCTTTATTACTTGTTAACGCATGACAAGATACATTGACATGGAAATATCCTGAAGAATCGTTTTCCCAAATGATTTGAGATGGGCACACAGACGGGCAAAGTAAGAGTCTTTTGACGGTTGGCTATGAATAAGACCATTTGTGATCAGGAATTCAGTTCTAGAGTTGCAATTTGTTGCTGCAGTACCGATTCAGAAGTAATGAAATCAAACACAAACGCCACACGTTCTTATTCAATCAGATTTTAAACGTTGTACATTTCTCGAGACAGAGGCAGCTACAGTTGTTTTAATGTTATTCACCTGATTCAAAAGGTTGTAACGCACCAACTACATTCCCACACCGAAATGGATTGTAGTTATAACTGTCGAGCTGTGCGGAACTATAGCCTCCTTTGCAGGCGATCTTACTGTCTCTCCTCCCGGGAGATTAGGACCGCGACATTAGGAATACCCTAATGCCCCATTCCCTATTACCCTATCCCCTAATTCCATATTCCCTAATACCCTATTCCCTAATACTTTATTCCCTATCTTCCATTCATTAAAATAGCTGTATATATCTTGAGTGTCATACGTAATTATTAAATACTAGGTCGACCGTTATGCTTTGTGAGGGTGTAGCTATTTACTGGTTATTTCATGGTTTTGTATGGAATACTGGCGAATATTTCACTCGAAATTAATATTATTTTGGTATACAACGAGCCTTCAGGCGTGAAATATTCGCCAGTATTCCATAGGAAACCATGAAATAACCATATTATCCTATAAATAAAGACTTATCACGAAAACAAAGCAACTCACCGGACGATACAGACTGCGAATTTTTTCAATTGGCAAATATGCAAATTAGTATATATTGATATGTTTATGTGCCACAATTTTTGCAAATGGCTGTAGTTTATTTTTGCCACTTGTTTAAAGTGCCAATGACATGCAAAATCTATCTCATTTTTATTTCATTTTATTAAATTATAGGCTTCCCTTAGCCATTTTGTGCAATGATAAATCAATTTGGAGAGCGCGAACATAATTTTAGTTCTTATCGGAGTCAGGCATAATTGCCAAAATTAGGCGACAATTTTTATGCCGTTAAAGATATGCTAATCACATGCGTGATGTCACTAGGTCCTACATTTATATTCACAAAAGTAAATATGGCTGACTGCAAGGATTCTATTAGAAAAATTATGGCCATCGTCAAAGGTTTCTCAAAGTATTACATATTTAAATTGAAAACTGGCCAAAAATGCACTTATTTTGTAGTATTTATGGGGACGAATATAAATGCACAGACCTAGTGACGTCACGCATGTGATTACCATATCTTTAACGGCAGAAAAAGTGTCGCCTGATTTTTGCAATTTTGCCTGACTTCGATACGAAAAAAAAATATGTTCGCGCTCTCCAAATTGATTTTTAATTGCACAAAATGACTAAGAGAAGCCTAGAATGTAATAAAATAAAATAAAAACGGGATCGAATTTTTCATTTCATTGGCACTTTAAATGTTCTGCTTCTCAGAGTAAGTTTGTGTTTTGTGTTGGATCAATGTAAGGCGGAGATTATTCACCGAAAAATATATCCATTTACAGACTTCGAACCGAAGTAATAATATATCAAAAACGAGATCGAGTGTTTTACCAGTGGATCCAAACATCGATAAACAGATGAAAGCCAGACGCCGCAGACGGAGTACTGTTATTGTTCCGAGGTGTTTGGATCCCCTGGTGAAACACGAAGCACGAGTTGTTTTATATTTATTCACAAACTTATACAATACCTGTATTTATAACCATTAGGAAGTATTTCGTTGCATACAGTTGTTGACCGCAAGCCGATTGTGATTGTTATTTTTCAAGTGGGCAAGACAGAGGACTAACAGTTGTGAGAACAGACGCTGATTTTTATTTCCATCTTTTCCTTCAGAGCCATATTTAACGTTCAATGCAATCCTTGTTACTTAGTTAAAATTCAAGTGTCTTATAAAATAATTAGTGTTTGAACTATATCGGAGCAATCTTAATCTGGTATTTCATTGGATATCAAGAATCAGTAGTGATCTTGATCTGTCATTTGATTGGATATCAATATTCTTATGTCGTTTGATTGGATATCAAGAATCATTAGTGATCTTGGTCTGTCATTTAATTGGATACAAGATTCATGCGCGTGACAAAAGTCAGTGCCACACGCCTTTACCAGCTATCAAACCTCCATCACGCGTCGAAATGCGTCGTCAGTATTGGCTGTTAAAGACCCTTTAGCACGCCCCGTGATGCTTTGCGCGAAACTAGTATTTTCGTGGACCACGAAATTCAGTTCTGGGACCGGCGATGTATACATGTAAAGAATCGCTTGCATCGTTGTTGTTACCGCTGATAGTTACTATTATATACACATATACGATGAATACTCTTCTTAAGAACTTATTTTGGGCATTCTTTTAAATATTGAACCGAAATTTGCTGACAGTTTTTGTGTGACATCCAACGGCCTAGGAAATCCGAGATGGTGCCAGCGAAGAACAACCGCCGTCCGAGAAAATTGTCACGGTCTGTCTTCCTTCCTAAAACGAAGGTAAGAAGATCATTCGCCGATAATTCTTCGATCTTCCAGTTAGGGAACCACAAGCAACATTACTGCGGTGAGTTTGGAGAGTACTCTGCGTTCTTGCTTTTCTGAGTACATTTGTAAAGAAACCTTTGTAAATAGCTGGCGGCTTAGCGGATGACTCTGGCTGTTCAAGGACTACTGTCGATTCTCCAACGGTATGATATTTGTGGTTCAGTTTTCTAGTTGCGTGTATATCAGTGGATAAACTCAAAGAAGACCTTGCCGTTCCTCCGTTGTATCCGTGCTACTAATTCCGATATTTAGTAGCTTGTAAGTGTTCAATCCGAAGTCAAATCAACGCAAATACTTTGTAGCGATCGGTCAGTACACACTATATTCTCCTCAGCGAGCAAATAAAGTTATTGCTGCTACTGATTTTCTATTGCTGTATGTTGTTGCTTGACTCATTCTTCATTTAGATTATTAGTTAGATGTGTATTTGATCAAGAATCAAACTGTTTGTGTTCTATAATCTCATGAAATGCATAAAAGTGTTCATGCATCAGTTTTAAAATCCTAGAACGCGCTGAATAATTAAACAACGTCCTGTTTCTGTTTCTGTTTATTACTTGGTTATGCTGAGTTGCTTTACACCAAGATTATACATAACGAAAATAATAATAGATAATAATAAATAATAATATATAAACAATTAATTAATAATTAAATTAAATGGGAATTTAGGGTAGCGGTCATGTTTACATAGCAATGTTAACTAAAGTTCGAAAACTGTTAACTGTTCGGCTTTAGTTGTGTGACTAGGCAAGTCATTCCATTCAGGAACGGTACGTGGGAAAAAGGAATACTTGAAACAGTTTACAGATGGCGAGAAGACATTTAATTTAAAGTTGTGTTTACGTCTGGTCAAAGTTTGTGAAAAGGATACATAATCTTTAGCGTCGATGGCAATGACCATTTAGGATCTTATACATTGTAATCAGTCTATTACACTTTCTTGAGGTGACTAAGCTACAAATGCATGCTTCCAGTCGGCGGGGATAGTGCCATAGTCCAATGACTGTTGAAAGATTACTTGCAGAATGAGAGCCGATTGATGGGAGGCAAGTTTAAGTAAACGGATAGGGATTTTGTCTGGACCAGAGGCTTTATTTGGATTCTGTTTATCAATAAGCTTTGCAATACCTGCTGCAGTGACTGTGATCTTGCCAAGAGAAGGAATGCTACTTGGGCCCATGGAAGGCAAGCAGCTAGTATTGTTGTCAATGGCAAAAATTGACTGGAAGTACCTATTTAGAGCATTAGCCTTTGCTTTACTGTCCGTGATTGATTGGTTCTCAACTTTCAAAGCAGGGACGCCAATGGAGTCTTGTCTTTTAGACTTGATATAACTCCAGAATTTCTTAGGATTGGAATTGCGGTTACTATCTAAGAGCTGTGAAACATAGTCATTCCGAGCCTTGTTTATCGCTTGGGAAGTGAACTTACGGTGTTGTCGATAATTCCTCCAAGCAGCTTGGGAATTAGACGATTTGGCAAGATAGTAAAGCCGATGTTTCTTTCGAGTTCCCTTCCAAGTTCTACCTTTGTGGATGTTTGATTAATGAATCAGCTTTCAACGCTGAATCGATTTTAGGGCTTTCTTAAACTAGGCATTACTTCCGTTTATATAAAGTTTAATAGAATTTTGACGGTTGTTGAGTTACTTGTTGAGTTAGGCGCTCGTCACAGTCAGTGAACACGAAATCAAAACAAAAACGGGTTTCGCGCAAAGTATCAGGGGCGTGCTAAAGGGTCTTTAACCTCGTTAATTATTGATGAGTTTGAGAAGAACTTTGTAAGAAGTCTAAAGTCCTTCAAAGTCTGTTTAAATGGTTCTCTTTTTCCAGTGATTTTGGATGTAAATTTCTTTGCAGACAACGTAAACTACAATATAATAATAATCTTTATACTGACGGTCTACAATCACCGTAAGTAAATCGATAAAATACATACACAAAACACAGCGCCTCAATGGCGAACTCGTGGATGCAAAATGTATTTTAGTGTGCTCTCAAGTGTAAACATGTCGAAATGTTCAAAGTTTAAGTTATTATTGCTGTTGTGATAACCTGTATAGTCAGGTGTTTAGGGAGAATGTGGAGAGCTAGAGAATTCCTGAAAATGCAACGCATTCTCTTCTCCTCAGTTAAATGGAAAACACGCTTGAAATAACTGTTACTTTCAATTCTAAGACAAATCCTAACCCGAACCATCGAACGAGTTCACGGGTAAACGACGAGTTCTCACTCACCTAGAGCTAGGGTTCACAGGTAAACAAGAAGAGAAGGTACACAAGAGAGAATATTTTTTAGTGCTCCTACTTGGGCTCGAACTTTGAAAAAATTCCTTCATAAAATGTTTAGTTTATTGAAAATGAGTTATATAGAGCGGTTTTCAGTTGAGTGTAGTGAAACCAAACGCAAATTACCCACAGCCAGCCAAACATAAGAGCGAGTAATCACAAGTAACTCATAAATGGCTTCTCTGTGAGCCAATGACAAACCAAAGCAAAACCAAAACAATTTGCGTTTGGTTTTACTTTGGATTCTGATTGGTTGGTTTACTTTCTCATCCAATAGGAGAGCTTAGTAAACGCAAAACCAAAACACTTCCGACACTCAATTGAAATCCGCTCTAATATTCAAAGAAAGCACTGTGCACAGGGTACTTGGATATAAACGACAGGAAACATGTATGTACTTGTATTTGGAGATAGGGGCATGTACTTAAATTCACTTGACCGATGATGTCATCGTTACGACATCGCCCTAAGTGATTCATGAGGACTCAATATCATGTTTGTCAAAGTTTGAGCCGCCGGGCATTAGAAGTGAGGGAGATACGAGCATGTACTGAAAATTACATGCCCGATGCCGTCATCGTTACGACATCACTAAGTGATTTCTGGGACCCAATACCATGTCTGTCAAAGAATTTCCTGGATTAAGGGAGTTAGTCATGAAAATTTCACTCCAAAATCCAGCAATCCATGTCAGATTCCATTCCAGACTCTAGGATTTCCAGTTAAGGTAGTTTAAAAATATTAAGCGTGTTAGCCATGAAAACGTAAAAGGGTTTTACGTTATTATCGGCGAGACTCGGGTAAGCGCGGCTGAATGAGCATACGTATCTCCACAAGGATAAATACGTTTGCGTTAACTTTACAGAAAGTAATTGGTGGTTTTGTGACACGGTCTGGGTCATGACGCGCTCGCAAAATTGGTTTGCATTGATAAAATCAAATAAAACGTGTTGGTCCTTGTAGAACTACCAAAATACACTTATAACCCAAATATTGGAATATTAGATTATTTCTTAACGTAGCTGTGGGCCAATGAATGTACGACAATTTTACAGTACTTGTATGCGGCCGCCATCTTTGTGTCCCTCTCTGGCGGCCATAAAACGAAAATACGAATAAAGCTTAATTTCCCATCAAAATCATTGGATTTCACTTCAAAACTCTTTGAATGCAACTTTTGAAGATCTTTCGAGTTAAAAAAAAGAAATTGCACACTTACATGGATTTTATGACTTAAAAATTATTTACTCCGGGGCAATACACCCCATCCATGTGAAGTTTTCTGTGTAGACTTTTATTGCCGATGTCTAAAATATATACAAAGAACAGCTTTGTAGGACTTATAGTTTAGATTTTAGGTTTTTGATGACGTCACGTGAAAACCAAGGATAAGAAGGGAACCGGGGTGAGGACTTCCAACCAATTAATATTCAATTATTAATTAAATCAAATATCGGTCACTATTATCAATTTGCATTCCAAGCATTCCATTCTATCAACATCTTAGTGAGTGAGTGACACGATTTCGCCAACCAATCCTCGGGTTAAACATAGCGCCGCAATGGCGTGGATGTAAAGTGTGTGGATGTAAAATGTATTATTTATGGGGACCCAGTACCATGTCTGTGAAAGTTTGAGTGGCCTGTCATTGGAAATGAGGGAGATACGGGCATGTACTAAAATCACGTGACCGATGACGTCATTGTTACGATATCACCACTAGATTATGTCATAGTTACGACATCACAAGAGATTTCCATATCAAAGTTTGAGCCGCCTGCCATTAAAGGGGTTAGCCATGAAATTCTCACTCCGAAATCCAGCAGTCTACCCATTCCAGATTCTAAGTTTTTCAGTTAAGGGTTGGTGTCAGATAGTTAATACATCTAATATTAAAGTGCATATAAGCCCTAGCCAGTTATCTTTGATATCGATTGTACATGAAGTGGATAGTCCAACGGTAGAATATTTCTTGATTTGGGTGTTGCGTCTATGAGATATAAAGGTTTATATTTCCAATATGCTAATGATGTGATGTCATCACCGACATTTGCTGAATTTCTTTGTGCTTGTAAATTAAGCTATTTTCTAATTTAGAATATTTTTTTTGGTAAAATCACTTTGATAAGCTTCAAATATAACTTAGAATTTAAAAATAGGTAATTTGTCTCCACCAGCATGCTTTTGTATAATAAGTGATGTCGGTGATGACATCACCTCATTAGCATATAGGAAATATAAACCTTTATATCTCGTAGACGCAACACCCAAATCAAGAAATATTCTTCCGTTGGACTATCCACTTCATTTACAATCGATATCAAAGATAACTGGCTAGGGCTTATATGCACTTTAAGCGAGTTAGCCATGAGAATGTACAAGGGTTTTACGTCACTATCGGAGGGATCTATTATGCTAACATCGTAGTGAGTGAGCGAGTGAGTGACCCGATTTCCCCAACCATCACGATAACTCGTTTCTGCGTCCACGAGTTAAAAAGGATATTAAAAATATCAAAAACTGAAATAACAGCAAAAGGAGAAGGAACTATCTAATCTAAGCTAATATAAAATAGTTAATCATCTTACTTAAAGTGCTACTGAAGCGAAATTTCATCATTAAAGTTAAGATCTCACTTGAAAGTCCTTTCAAAATGAGGAAGAATAGCATTTTCTGTTTGTCAATATCTCATCTCGTTCCAGAGATATTAAGGTTTTTGGAATATGCAAATTAGATGGTCTGTGATGTCATAAGGTTGACACAGCCATGAAGATAAATCACAAAATGAAGAATATCCCTGCAAATAGTGGGTAAAAACAATTGACACTTTTCACAGATATTGTACGAAGGAAAATACACATCATTATGCAAATTAGATGTTACCATGGTAACACCCTAGGCCTCAGGCTCCTTCAATGAGGAAAATAATTTTCCCAATTTCTCCTTTGCCAAACAATTTTTTTCTACTGTTGGCATATCAGAAGGTTTGGAACAGTGTAGGCATTGTATGTGAGTGGCTTAAAGTAAATTATTTTCTGTAACAGTGATAAAAACTACAATTTTATGTTCAAGGTGAAAGGAGCCTGGGGCCAAGAGTGTTCCCATGGCAACATGATTTCCACAGTGATGTGTATTTTCCTTAGTACCACACAGTCATATGCAAACTTTCAATTGTTTTTACCCACTGTTTGCAGATATATTCTTCATTTTGTGATTGTCTTAATGGCTGTGTCAACCTTATGACGTCACAGACCATCTAATTTGCATATTCCAAAAACCTTAATATCTCTGGAACGAGATGAGATATTGACAAACAGAAAATGCTATTCTTCCTCATTTCGAAAGGACTTTCAAGTGAGATCTTAATTTTAATGATGAAATTTCGCTTCAGTAGCACTTTAAACTTGTTAAACATAGTTTTCTTAAAATGTGACGACTAGGCAGATTCTTGATATTTTCAGATATACGATCTAAGTAAAGCCTTACTACATAGTGTTTGATACGTTTGATATAAGATCTATAAAGAGTTATTTTCGATATATATATAAACTATTATCTAGCATTTTGTGGTGTTTTTCTTTCAGATAAAAAAGGGTTTATAATTTAACATTTAATATGCGGCTTTCACACTATAGTGATTATTTGACCACTGTATATATATTTTATATATATTTATAAAACGATCTTTACCCAGGGAAAGTCCAATATACCATTTTCTCAGGTATGCGCACGCAATATTGGACCGCCAAATCGCTTTTTGAACAATAGCCGCCAATTGTTGAACAATAGCCAATAATTTGAATAACAAAGGCTGTCGCATCGGAACAAGTCTAACAAAAGCTAACAAAACTCACGGCCCGCCAAGAAATACTTCATGTAGGCAGCTTAGATTTAGACTGGTATGTAATCAACTAAAGTCGATTGAGGTATGCTAACCGCCGTGGAAAGCGAGTAGCAGCTGACGTTTCGAGCGTTAGCCCTTCGTCAGAGCAAAAAAGCTTGGATTTAGTATTGGTTGAAATAATAGGGAGGGTTATAGGAAACCACTACGTGATTCCCACGTGAAGTATTTACCAGCCCGTCAAGCCTGTTGCGTGCGCATACTTGAGAAAATGGTCTATTCAGCAGAGTGCTGGTTTAAATGGAGCCCTGTAATACTCAGTAAAATACTAAAATTATGTAACAGTAATATAAATGATGCAATAAATAATAAAACTGTAAATGTATTATGATGGTTATTGTATTTTTAGGTGCCTTTTGAGGCCTATCTTAAAAGTTGAGAACGTCTGTTCATTTCTTAGTTCTTGTGGAAGGGTGTTCCAGGTTTTTACACCATTAATCCTGAAGGAACCTTGGTATTTCGAAGTTCTTGCAGCAGGAGGGCGAAGTAGGCCTCTGTCTCTTGTATTGTATGTGTGGAAGTCACCCAAATGATAGAATTGGTTTAATAAGTACCCAGGTGTCATGTTATTTAAGCATTTATGTACTAATAGGCATATATGGTAGGCTCGACGCGAGTATCGTGATGGCCAACTGAAGGTATGGATCAGGTCGGATTGATGTACTATATGCCCCTCGATAATTCCTGCCTCTTGTCCAAGTACTGTATTGATTATGAATTGCGATTCAAGACAAAGAACGAAGTCCTCATCCAGTTCGATTGTTGACGTTGCATATAATAATCCTATTTACATAAAGGTATCGGCAATGATGATTAAAAATGTATTTTAAGCCATTTACACGCTAAAAAAAGACGGCATGGCACCCCAAATATCGGCACGATAACTATATAAAATAAGGCCGTTTGCACTATTACGTCTCAGTTAACTACAACTACCAGAACCTTTTTCGAATTCTTTTTATTCAGATTTTAAAATTCCCCTGAGAATACAAAGACAATGGTCTGAATTAGAGGAACAAAAGAATCCGCGCAAAGAATTCTGGTAGTTGTAGTCAACTGACGTAATAGTGCAAACGTGTAAACAAAGCAATTGACCATTTGTTGTCCCAATTCAGATCATGTGACAGCTCTCCAGAGGATTCAGTGCTTTGTTTTCCAATTGAGGAATTTGTACAATTACTCGAGGGAAAAGTCAAGTGACCTGAATTGGGACAACAAATGTACAAGATAAATCGGTCAATTCCCTGTTTAGTACGGATACGATACACTAAATTGTCGGCACGGGTAAAATCGGCACCGTGCCGAGATTTGGAGTGCCTCACCGTCCTTTTTGAGCATGTAAATGGCTTTTAGTATCAACAGCTAGCTTCGTCCATCAGTGCTTTGTTGTTTTTCCCTTTAAATTAGGACAGGGTCCTATAGACCTATCCCACGCGGCGGCCATCTTGGAATAAACCTATTGTTAATGCTTACCCAGCCTCGGTCTCAAACGTGTTTAACCGAGGCTGGGTAAGCATTAACATTAGGTTTACTTCAAGATGGCCGCCGCGTGGGATAGCAGTATTAGCCATTTCGGAGTTGAGGAAGGGAATGGGACGGAGTGTCAGAAATTAATCTGACCACTAAAATTAGTAAGTTTACCGAGTTTGAGAATGTGTCGATTAATACGAACTGAACGACAAGCTTTCAAAAGTCGCAGAAATAAGAGAACATACCGTTTTTTGGGACGGTACTTTCTCTCTTATTTGTGCGATTTTTGAAAGCTCCCCATATGTTTATTATCAAACCAATCTTACTCAAACTCGGTAATCCTACTGTTCATTTCTTAATCGTTAATTTTTAATAGCCGGCCTCATTCTCTGTCAGTGCTGTCCAATTTGCATTTCCGCATTTTGGACATACTGTATGGTACTTCTAATTATAAACTAGCTAGCGGCATAACTGTTTCCTTTTTACATCCAGCTAGCCCGTCGATGTGTCTACACGAGAAACAACCTCTGGCGAAGGGTTAACGCTCCAAACTATAACAACAGCTGCACTTCGCTTTCACCGGCAATTAGGATATACTCGTATGATATTTCAATTGATAAACCTAAAGTTTAATATAAAATACGATTTCGATCCAAAAATAGTATGTATTTTTACGATGACAACTACGTATACAGCACATGCCAATTAACTTTTCTTTACATCCCATTTATTTGTCAAAGTTATGAGAAATCCTTTTCCGGCTCTTGGTCAGTCTTGTCACGAGATGTCCATATGCGGTAGATATATAGTAGTGCTAACTGAAGTCCGTTTTAAAAAGGTGTACAAATTAAACTCTTCGAACTTTTTCTATAAGAACAAACCTCGTTTTTTTCTGGGAAACCTCACATTATTTCATTTATGCATTGATTAAAAATTATCAAATTGCTCACACTTTTGATTAGCACATCATGGTTTAATAGAGGCACACTTGAAAACTGTCCCGATCATGTTCATCAATCAATTAGCAGTATTCGGTTTTAAAGAAAAACTAGTTACGTTATTGTCAAAAAGAGATGGATTGTTGGCCGGAATGACAGAGTTTTCGTAGAAAGATTGCTAGAGTTTGTCATTAAGCTCTTTTTCAATACCATATGAAGCAATTTGGTTGCTCGATATTTGAAGCAGCTGAAAAGCCGTGTTTGTCTAATTGAACATTCATTAACATACGCAAATACTGGGAATCAAACTGTTTCAAGCAATTAAACAGAAAAAAATAACTGCAATTTCTTTCCTATCAAGTTCATTGGGTCTTTCAGTCATGTCGAAATTCATTATCATGTCAGTGTGTTAAAACCTGACTCAAAACACTCATGGCAGCCAAGCGAACCAGCTTTGTGAGTTTCATCGTTCTACAGGTAAGCGATGTACTGTTAATTTTTTCAGAAAGTCAATAAGCTGATTAAAACAAGCGGTTTGCCATTTGCAGTTGGGTAATCATGTGCGGGATAAAATTTAGGCTAATAATCTTGTCTACTTATAAGCTGCTGCGAAATTGTTGTCAATTTCTTTATTAAATCTAAATCTATGTATTAAATAACGTATAACTGCTTCGTTAAAGTAAGGTTGTCCCCGACCTATTGCACATGAAAATAGTCAAAAAAATACGAAGGTCCTAATAATTAGAGGGAGCCTGGTAACAGTGCGAGTTTGTTGGTATCTCGCCCTTGCTCGGAGGGTTTTTCTCCAGGTTCTCTGGTTTTATTCCCTCCAGAAAGACTAACACGCTAAATTCAAATTCGATCTGTGCTTTAGTCGGAGCTTGGCTTTGATCAGCCGCTATGGTTGTTTTGGGTCCCGTTACAATTCAGTGTGTGTTTTTTGTCAGCACGAGACACTTATTTATCTTTCAGTCGTATATTCGCGGGGGAAATCTTCGCATTAAAACAAATGAATTTATTCTCTTACTCGCTTTCTTTTTCGCTTTTTGCTGGTGGTCAGTTGGATTTGTTTAGCTCAGTTGTACTAAATAACAATTTCCAAACATTGCGAAAATGTATCTCTCCAAATTGTCTGTGATATCGTATAGGGCATTAAGAAACAAAATAATATATTAAAATTCCATTGAAAGAGAAGCTGAAATTAACTTTTTTTTCTAACTTCTCCCAGTCGTTAGCCCAAACAAGGTTTCCGTGAAGTAGCTGCAATTGAGAGCAATTTAGAGATCCCACAACAACACTGATATGCAAAATGTCAGGTCTAACTGTTTGTAGCGAACAAATAAATTTATTATGCAGTATGTATACCAAACGTAACATGAAAAACACTTAAATACTGCAAGTGGACAGTATTATAGCAGAATGCGACGAAATATGTTTGTAAGTATCCCTAAACGAGCGTAATAATAGCTACTTACAGTATTTGCAGAAGAATCAGTCTAAGCTTCCAGAAATTAAAAAAATAGTTATACTTTGGTATCTGATGACCAACCTTGCTATGATTAAATATATGGAATAAATAAGGGAGGTCGCCATTTTCGTTTCGGAGATAGATCGCAAAATATCACAAATTTATTTTTCCAAGGAAGGACTGGGGCGAGTTTCATAGTCGTCTTAAATCGCTCAAATGAACTTATTCTTCATTGATAACGGCAACTAAGTGTTGAAATATGTAAGATTCAGAAATAAACCCAAACACAGATATTTCTACCTCAATCTCGTTTCCAGAGCCCGCGATCTTTTGGTCAGCACCAAGATACCTGGCGTTTGATCACCGCTGGCCGAAAAACGGGGCTCTGGGAACGAGATTGTTTGTACCTATCATTTCAGATAGTAGACATGCGCATTGCAAAACAAGGGAATCACCTTAAGGCACACAAAATACTTGTTCTGATCAACCACTTCCTTATCTATTTTGAATGATACTAAATTCTACAATAGATGAAGGCTGGTATAAATAGATGTCAAACTGGCACTCGTAATAATAATAATTTATTGTAATAAGTAATATACAGGATTACAGTATATTGAACAGCCAAAGTCAGTGGCTTATATGGCACAGGGTCAGGGTATAATCTAGATGTGGAAGGATGTACAAGATGGTATAACAACAAATTATCATACAGGACATGGATCAAAAACAAATTACAGCAAACAGATAAATACTAAATACACAGGGATAAATACAAGGTATTGGACACTTGGTAGTAGACACACATACAAGCTACTAAATATTACATGTAACTAAACAATACTGAATGAGAAATACAAGTCAATGAGTACTAAATGAGGAGTATTAAGGTGGGGAAACATTAATCACTAGAATTACAGAAACATAGTTAGAATAAATTATATGACAAGGCAAATTATAAATTAATTATTAAGGAAATACGATTTTAATTTCCTTTGTAATTGAAGAATTTTAGGGATTTACGAAGTGGAAGTGGAATACTGTTGTTCCAAATGTTGGGTCCTTGAGAACGAATTGAAAATTTATGTTTTGAAAATGAAAAGTGTAAATCAAATCTGTGTCTTGTGAAATGATCATGGTATTCCAGGTTAAATTTAAAAAAATGCAGACAATGGATTCGGTAACATATCATTGATATGAGAGAAAATAAAGCATGAGGTCTGGAATTTGTAAATATTAAAAATTGTTAATATTTCAAGTTCATCAAATAGAGGTTTGGTATGAGTACGTGGTGGAGAGTGAGTGATAATACGAATGACTTTTTTCTGTAGCAGAAAAAGAGGTTCGAGGCCCATGTAAGATTACAGTATTGTAAGTAGGGTAGAATAAGTGAGTTATATAAGACTTTAAGGGTATTACAGGCCAGAAATTGACGTGATTTATTGATTACACCAATTGCTTTAGAGATTTTACTTTTAATAGCATGAATGTGGGGTTTCCATGAGAGATTTTGATGAATGATAATTCCTAGAAACTTAGTGTGTTCAACTCTATTTATGCTAATAGCATTAATTTTAATTTTAATATCAATAAGACAGAGTTTCTTTTTAGCTGGGTGAAATATTATGAATTTTGTCTTGTCAGGATGTAAAGTTAATTTATTGGCCTTAAGCCAAGTTGTAACTTGGATAAGCTCACTATTTACAATATTTACAAGATGTGTAATGTCTTTGTGACTAAAGAAGATATTTGTATCATCAGCAAACAGAATGAATGCCAAATATTTAGAAGAATGGAATAAGTCATTTATATATAAGAGAAAAAGAAGAGGGCCAAGAACTGACCCTTGTGGAACTCCACACTTGATTGTATTGAGAGAGGATTTAGAAGTATTAGAAATTTGAACATACTGTTTTCTATTACTCAAGTAGCTTTTGAACCAGTCTAAAGGTATACCTCTTATTCCATAAAACTCAAGCTTATTTATCAAAATTGTGTGATCTACAGTATCAAATGCTTTTTTGAGATCAATAAAGATACCTATTGTGATTTCATTATTTTCAAAGGCTTAGAAAATTTGTTCGATGAGTTCAAGAACAGCCATATATGTAGAGTGGTTCTGTCTAAAACCATACTGATGATGGTTAAGTGTGTTAAATTTTGTAAGAAAGTTAGATGCTCTTATATAAACAATTTTTTCCCCAAGATTTTTGAAAAACAAGGTAGGATGGAAATAGGTCTATAATTGGAAAAGTAACTGATATCATCATTCTTGTAAACAGGTACTACTTTAGAAATTTTGAAATGGTCTGGAAATTCACCATTAAGAAGAGATAAATTATATATTTCTGATAGAGGGGATGCACTAGAGAAGATCAATTGATAATTTAATAGGTTCAATAGATATGTCATCATAGCCTTCACTTCTACTGTTCTTTAAGGAGGTGACTATTGTAGTAATTTCATCAACTGTTGTTGGAGAAAAGAAGATACTATTGGCATAAGATCCTAGCATATATTTTTTGTAGTTGGTATTATTTTGAGAAATGTTCGAGGCTAGTGATGGACCAATAATTTATGTCACGAGCATGAATTTGTTTAGGTCGGATTTCTGAGCAGTAAGCTTAAGGTTAGTTATTTGAAATATAGGGAGGTGATCAGATATATCAGTATAAAGTACTCCACTGAGTTGTAATCTAAGCTGTTGGTAAATATGTTATCAATAAGAGTAGCAGAGCTGGAGTAATTCTAGTAGGTTTGGAGATTAAAGGATAAAAGCAGTTAGTTGACATAAGATTAAGGAAATCATCAGTGGGTTTATGAGAATCTATATTTAGAATGTTGATGTTAAAATCATCCATTAAATATGATATCTTACTCTCAAAACTAATTTTAGATAATATATGTTTAATACTATCTTTAAAATCACCTAAACATCAGGTGGCTTATATATACAGCCAATAATTATGTTTTCGCCATTAGATTGGTTTATTTCAGCAAATATTGATTCATATACTTTAAAGTCAGTAGACTGAAGGTCGGGCCGACTTTTATAGTTGTATTTAGAGTTAATATAGAGACCAACCCCACCTCCTTGCTTATGTGGTCTAGAATATGCGAGGGATTGAACTGTTTGTTTTTAATAGATGCAATATCAAAGTTAGAATCGAAAATGGCATGAAGATCACAAATAGCAAAATATAAGTCAGTGTCATCTTCAAAGTGATTGAAAGGAAAGATATTTGATAAGCAGATAGGGCAAAACCAAGAGTCATCAGAAATAGACAGTGCCTTATAGTCCTTAAGGGTGAGTTTAGTACATTTTAGATGTGTCCAGAATTGAAAGCTATCACAAAAGATAGCTCGGTGATTATTATGTACAGAAAAATGACAAACAGAACAAGGGTTAGCAATAATGGTCATAAAGGGTACAGGGCAGTCATATCGTAAATACTAACCATATAGTATCACATAGGTGGATAACAAGTTCAGATTCATTTGATTATGAATAGTTCGGCGTATCTTTGAACAGTCATATCATAAATATTAATCATAGCATTATATAGATGGATAACAGGATCAGTCATTCAGTGTAATTAGATCAGCTTAAGGTAGTATATATAGAGAAGATCAGGAGTATTTGTCAAGGATACGGCAACAGTCTTGGAGAGTGGTACATCTTTCAATTGTAGAACTATTTGTCTTTGGTCTGAAATGTATTACACCATCAATTGTCCAGACCTTGTCAATCTTATTTGTAGCATTCTCATGAAGATACTTCAAGATTGACCTCCTAGGGAAAGTTAGGTCCTCTTGAATAGAGAAGAGTTTAACTCGGGCGGCCCCTTGACTGTGAAAATGTTCGTGCAAGTCTTTTATTGTCACTGTTTTTATTTTCTTATGCTTGGCTTTATTAAGGTTCTAGCAGGCGTTGTCATGTCTTCGCAAGTAGAAGGTAAGATGGTACGATGTATTATGTATGAAATAAAGTCGATGAAGTAATGGTAAGATTGTACAATGTATTCTGTATGAAATAAAGTCGATGAAGTAATGGTAAATGCATGGTCACTTTTAATACGTTAGGGTTCATGGTGTCGCATGGTTCCTATAAAGTCACAAATATCGAGAAGTGCTTAGGCATTATCTGGGGAAACAAAAATTGTCTGCAGGGTTCACTGAACCGTGTTACTGTGTTGTCAGCCGGTAAATCACTGTCTATGAATTTATTTTAATTTTCTTAAAAGGAGTTTAGAAAATCAAAAACGCGATAGACACCCGCTCAATCTCATGAAGTAATTGTTTGTTAAGTGAGAAGTATGTCCACCAGGCGTTCGTTTGTCTGAATGAAAGGAAAAATTCCTTTTTTACATATAGTAAGAGCAGATTTCGTATGAGTGGGACAATCTACGGCATGTCCGTAACCGTGCTGTACCATATTTCTATAATTTGATTGGATCAGCAGGACAAAAACAATGGGAAACCACTTCAATGTCACGGCATGCCGTACAGTAACCGTGCTGTAGTCAGTGCTGTAGTTTGTCCCACTCATACGAAACCTGCTCTATGCACGTCACTGATAAGTTATGCGTTTCTGTTCCTCTCATAGTGTGTCCATTGTCAATGGACGTAGTGTTTTTACTCGATGGGTCTGCGAGTGTAGGATCAGGCAACTTCAACCAACTCAAGGAGTTCATCATCAGTGTTATGAAGCACTTTACCATCTCAACTACAGGTAGGACATGTGCTAGTACATGAGAAAAGGCGCTCCTAGTTCATGATTTTATAACTTCAAAGCTCGACTACTGCAATAGCTTGTTATACGGACTACCTACTACTGACATCTACAAGTTATAGCGCATTCAAAATTCTGCTGCTAGGCTAGTCACTAGAGTCAAGCGCACGGATCATATTTCCCCTGTTTTGCGTGCTCTGCATTGGTTGCCAATTACTAAGCGCATTTTGTTTAAAGTTTTACTTTTTACTTTTTACTTAAAAGGCTATACACGGTTGCGTACCAACTTATTTAAGTGAACTTCTTATGCCATATGCCCCACGACGTAACTTGCGCTCATCTACAAAGGACTTACTTGTTGTTCCTCGGTCTATGTCTTGCAGATATGATGATCGCGCATTTTCAATCTCGGCGCCTAAGCTCTGGAACGCGCTGCCTTCCAGCATCAGAAATGCTGAGTCCGTCACGCAATTAAGTCTCTTCTTTAGACATATTTATTTAATCTATAGTTTTTTATTCACGTATACATGTTTTACAGTTCGATTAGATTAGATTAAATTAGATTGTTGTATTTTCTCATAAGAGGGTCTGAATGGGGTTAACTGACTACTGACAAACGGCCTTAAAAATAACTGACAACTGACAAATGACGATATTTTTACTGACAACTGACAACCTAAAACTAACTGACAACTGACAAATTTGGTTTTTGTGGGTCAAACATTGTAAATGTTCTCTAGTAATTATTAACTTGGGCTAACTGACAACTGACAAATAGCCAAAATGTTAGCTGACAACTGACATGTAGACCCCCCCATTCAGACCCTCTCATAAAGTGTAAGCGCATTGAGGCTAGTCGAAATGCGCGGAAAAGAACTGTAATTATTATTATAAGTAAGATTTTATAGTGCTTGTAAGTTAACTTGCCTGTTTTCCAGCTATGTAAAGCGCCTTTGAACGTTTAGGATTAAGGCACTAAATAGATGTAGAATTATTATTATTATTATTATTAAAAATTGTAATGACCAGAGCAGACACAAGCTGTCCGGAATAGCTACAAGCTAATCGCGCTAGACAGCTCTCTTACGGATTAACACATTGGAGGTCGTTTAGGAACATTTATAGGTTATGAGATAAATTACACACACACAAATACACACATTACACATCTAAATAATAATAAATAGAAAAGATAACAGTTATAAGTAAAGATAAGCTAGAGATAAGAAGAGCTTTGAAACTGAGGGAAATTGTGAGAGAAAAGTGATTCTAGCGGCGCTACACGTAATCTGTGACGCAAGCAATGACGCAACCCGTGGTATGTCCCACACCGCGGCAAAACGTCACGCGCATGCGTATTTGCTATTTCTTGTCCGCTCGCGGCCGCCCCCAGTTTCCCGCGAAAACTGAAATGAAACAACAGGCACATGCCGTGATTTTAACGTTTTTGCTTAAAAGTATTCATTGGTGAACTGTTTTATCAAAAAATAAGAAAAATACTTAAAAGCTAAGCCTAAGACTTTAACAGGTTGAAGTTTTCTTAATTTGTAATTCATTGTGAGTTTACTAAGTTATAAAATTATTTACTAAAAAAGTTGAAACCCTCGGTAATTTGTAGTTGATAGCAGAGCCTTCGTTCTTTTGGCCAGCGGAGCATACCGTTTTGCCGCGGTGTGCCCGTGGTATGCCCTCCAATGGCAATAAGCCAATCAGAGCACGAGAAACTGAGCAGTTGTTGTAAGGAAGGGTTTATAGTATTTCCAATATGCTAATAATGTGACATCAAACCATGAATTTTCTGTCATTTCTTACTCCTTATGAATGAAACTATTTTCTAATTTAGACAACACACTTGGTAAAGTTATTGATATACATGTAAGCTTCAAATGTACATTTTCAAAAAAGGCTGCAAGGACCATATACATATCTTTAATAGAAGTTCCCATAGGGGCTTTTCAACAACTATTTACAATGTAACAACAGTAACAAAATGATGAAATAGTAAAATACAAGTACTAACTATAACCAGGTGAGTTAAAACTATTGAAATAGAAGTGCATTAAGTGATATGGTACATAGCACTACTCTAAAAGCGCTAACTTTAGTTGTTTCTTAAATTTAGCAAAATTAGGTTCCTTTTTAAGGTCTGCTTCCAATGAGTTCCAGATCTTAACACCCCTATAAGCGAAAGATCTTTGTCCACTGGAGGTGCGAAGTTTAGGGATGTTTAGGTCGTTACGGGACCTGATGTTATGATTATGGATAGCAGACCGTTTACAGAACTTACTCGCTAGATATTCTGGGGCAACTCCGTTTATACACTTGAATGTTATTAAAGTGTCCCTATCAACTAAATTATCTCTAACAGGTAGCCACTGCAATTGGCATAAGAATGAATAAATATAGTCATACTTCTGTATACCTAAGATGACTCTGGCGGCGAAATTTTGAACGAGCTGTAATTTCTTAAAAAAAATTGTCAGAGGTGTTTGCCCACACGGACGAACAATAGAAGAGTTTGATTAGTATTAAACCATTTATTATGGTTTTCATAGAAACTGGGCTAAACAGGTGTTTAACCCTGTTGATTTGACAGAGGCTTGACATACAAGAAGATACTACGTGAGAGATATGCGTATCGTAAGTTAAGTTGGATGAAACAGAACGAACCTCCTTCAGGGGTTATATGAGCTAAGTAAGGAATACAAGTGGACGTAGACATTATATACAGTAGATATATACAACGCTGATTGGCTAAGCGAAATATGAAATGGAACCGTTATAGGGTCTGATGTAATGAGAACAAAGGTAATGAGGATTGTAACTATTGTGATTACAAGAAGAAGAAAACATATATAGTACAGGGATAGTATTATTTTTCATCGCGTCTGTTCATTCCATGAGGTTCTAAAGTGTTTGCCTTAGAGATAAGATGTGCTTCCCTAGCTTTACGGATACTGTCTCTGCTGTTATAAATAGTTTCTAACGGTGTGATTTGTAAGTCATTAAGTGAGTGTTTGCTTTTTGAAAAATGTTCTGAAACGGTTGTGCGAGATTCCTTCCGTTGGTAGAATGTTCAACTGATCTGCGATGTTCCCCAAATCTGTCACTAAGATTGTGTTTAGTTTCTGCTTGCCAATAGTTTCTCATTGTCAGAATCTATTCCATTGTGAGTGGGGCGTTAAATTATGCAATACTACCAGTAAAACTGTCCACAGCTTGGTTCATGCATGCTGACCTCAGGCGCTCTTCTTTTCTTGTTACTTACTGTTACTCAGTGTTATTCACTGTTAATATTACGCTTGGTATTCCTTCATTTAAAAGCTCAATGAGGGTTTCTGGCTGCCGTCAAATTGATATTTTTCTTTCCCCTTGTATAAGGACTCTCCATGCAGTTAGGGTATTGGCTGTCGTAAAACATGCCTTAGCTGTGTGCTCGGAGTTAAACTTTGGTAGATTCGAAGTACTCAGATTTTTTCAGTTGTTGCGGCCCATTTCATTACGTATTTAATAGACAAACATTTCATAATTCACTACGAATTTAGGCAAATAATCCAGAAGTGTTGTCATTATGGAATAAACCAGCTTGAAATCCCTTCATAAATCATCATTTTAGCGAGAACCGTGACTTCTTAGAGGTAATTGTGTAAACTTCTGATTCAAAAAGCAAGAAAATAAAGTTAATCGGTGAGCTAAACTTCCTTCTATGGGACCAGACAGTACTGCACGAAACGAGCCACAGTATTGGCTCTCCCAACAATACAAAACACCCTAACCTTTAGAACGAGCATTATAAAAACAATAGAGCTAAAGCATAATCGGTCCAATCATAATAATGGTACTGTATTACCCTTCTATGGTGCCATTTGTCAAAATTTGAGCTTTCTATCGAGCGATTTTGGACAAGAGGTGTTTATAAATGCTTTGGACTTTTCGACTCGAAGGCAGTTTATACGCACTCGGTTTGAAGTTAAAAGTGCTTTTGTTGTTGTAAAAAGATGCCGAGCGGTCCACAGCTATTTTGGACGTGTTATGAGAAAAATCAATCAATAATAGGACAGACACGTAAAAAAGTAACTTCAATGTGTTAGTGACAAGTGTTTCTTCTCGTTACAGGTTCCCATGTGGGAGTGGTTCTGTACAGTAGTTCAGCGGCTACAAAGCTGTCATTTCTGCAAAGACAAGATGTGGCATCCGTCAGTCGGGTTATTAGGTCGATAGCGTACCCGCGGGGCAACACGTATACTGCCCGTGGGCTCACTCAGTCACGTACAGTGTTCGTTCATAAAAACGGTGGTCGTTCATTCGTATCACAAGTGCTTGTCGTAATAACAGATGGAATAAATAGCGGTGAGACGATAGAGCATACCTCGTCCGGAACTACAGCAAGGCAGCAGCTGTACCAATCTCGTACCCAGTCCCATTTATTTATGCGCGCAGTAAGAAAGAAATGATAAATGATAAATGTAACCGTACAGTAACTAGAGCAGATTTCGTAGGAGTGCTGTACCGTATTTCTGTAATTTGATTGGATCAGCGGGACATAAACAATGGGAAACCATTTCAACGTCACGGCATGCCGTACGGTAATCGTGCTGTATTCAGTGCTGTAGTTTGTCCCACTCATACGAAATCTGCTCTATGTCGTACCGTAACTCTGTAATTTGATTGGACGAGAAGAACAAAAACGATGGGAAACCATTTTATTGTAATGGTGACTAAGTAATTTCATTAATTTTCCCCACTCAAACGAAATCCGTTCTATTAAAAGAAAAATGTAAACTTTACGGTCATAAATTTTAAATTCGAAAGAAAATATTTTTTACATAGACTACCTGATTGTACTTCAATGTTATATTGGCTACCGTCGAGGCTACACAGTCGGTGCTCAGCTAACAGCGTATGCGAAATTCAATATAGTATGCAGTGCAAATTGGCTTCGTCTACGGACCACGCGGTGGCCCCTGGCGAGGGAGGTTGCATAAGGTACCCACCGCGGCAAAACGTTACTCTCCGCTGGCCGAAAGAACTATTGTTTTTGTAATGCTCGTTCTAAAGGTTTAAGGCTCTAGAGTTCAAATATAAGTTTCCGAGGTCTTTAACGTTTTTTTTGTAAATGATTTTATAACTTAGTAAACTCACTGTTAAAGTCTTAGGCTTAGCTTTTAAGTAGTTTTCTTGTTTTTCGCAAACATTTCACGTATATACGCGTGCTTTTAGTTTTGGCGGGAAACTGGGGAGATGCACGCGCGAGCGGCGCATCAAAAGCGCATGCGCGTGACGTTTTGCCGCTGTGCGCATAAGGTATGACAGCTGAATAACGTGACGCGCGGGGAATAAGGACGGATATTTTAAAATTTTGCAAGTATCTTCATGTTTTCTGTAAAGAATAAGAGTTTTATGGCAAGGATAATCGTCAAATTCTCAGACCATTTCCTTACAGAAACCAAGGAAAACCATGTTTCAAACAGTGTAGTTGAAAGTTTTGAAAACTGGAATAAACTTTATTACAAACACGAGAGAATGACCGCCACAAGATACCATTCCCGCCGATTTACGCATCAGTTCGCGCATGCGCTATATTTATTCGGCTCTGTCATAAGGTCTACTGTCTTCTTAACTTCCTATGTCAGTTTAACGTTGCTTTCGCGCGTTGCGCGTTTCATCTCCGTCGATTTAGTGGTCTCCTTGCGGTTCGCATGAACCACGCAGTTCTTTTCGATATATACATCCACACATCTTACATATGTAGAGGGTTATAACTTTATTCTAGTTTAACTTTAGCTGGCTTTGTTTTCCGAAAATCAGCTCACCACCACATACCTAACCCCCAACATAATATACCTAACCGCAGGTAGACAATTGAAACCAGTTGCTAAAATTGAATCACAGGTAAGCTAGCATATACAGCTATTCTAGGAAACGTAAACGTCGTCGCATTCTTTTCCTTTCGGACTTAAGCTTAGGCTTAAAACAACTGTTATAAGACAATCTTTTTACTGAGTACTCGAAGCTAACTTTTTTTAATTCCTGGGTTGGGGAGCCGAGGTGGCGGGGTGGTGGGAAGCCGGGGTGACGCAGTGGGTAAACGCCTTGCCTAGCTCTCATCTTTGTGGCACAGGTTCGATTCCCGGACGCGGCACCATTCTATGTGAGCTGCGTTTGTTGGTATCTCGCCCTTGCTCCGAGGGTTTTTTCCGGGTTCTCCGGTTTTCCTCCCTCCGCAAAATCCAACACGCTAAATTCCAATTCGATCCGTGTTTTAGCCAGGTCCTGCCTTTGGTCAGCCCCTATGGTTGTTCAGGTTCCGTTAGAAATTCAGAGTGTTTCTTCAGAGGCTGTAGTGATTGATAAAATCTAATTATCATTCATTACCCTGGAATACAGAAGCTCGAAGGAATGAGGCTCGAGGGGGGCTCGATTAGGCTTGAGAGAGAGGAGAGAAAAGAAGAGCTTCTGGTTTTACCCATTGAGAATCTAACTTCCATGTGAACAGTTTCAAGTCAATATAACACGTCAAACCGGTTTTGTGGTCCATTGATAAGCCAATGAAAATTACCGTTCATTCATGATTGCACCTGGTAATGAGTAGATTATCCAATCAGGGACGAGTTTCAACTTCTGAACCTAATGTTCACATGGAAGTGAGATTCTCAACGGATAACACCAGAGGCACTATTCCTCTTCGTCGAGCCTTATTTCCTCTAGTGTTCTCTGAGACTCTGGAACCCAGGGTAAGCTAGAATGGTCATTGTAATAAAAGTTTACGGCTCCTGACACCCGTTTTATTGCAGGTGGAAGTCTGGTAACAAGCTCTAAGCCCCTGAAGGATGATGGGATCGCCATCATATCTTTGGGAATTGGTTCTGGGATCCGTGAGTCTGAACTTTACCAGATAGCGAGCTCATCTGCACATGTATACAAGTTTGCAAATGTTGTTGACGTAAACAACAACGTGAGGAAGGTTGCCGTGGCAATTTGTGGAGGTATGACGCTATTTGGCATTATCATAACTCAACCGCCATCTATTAACAAACTCGCCATCTGATTTGCTAGCCAGGCGCCGTATATCAATTGATAGTCGACCGCGCGCGCACTACACGAAAATGATTCTGGTAGTAGTCTGTAGTAGTCAACTGACGTCATAGCGCATTTATACGGTCTATTTATCAATTAGACTGGAGCTCGAGGTTTCCATTATACAAATAGACTGTCCGTCAAGGAACTATCGGCTGATAGTTGCCCGCGGAAATTTGATGTTCTTAAAACAAATATAAGCCCGAGAACGAAGTTCGAGGGCTTATATGCTAGTTTTAAGAACATCAAATTTCCAAGGGAAACTATCAGCCGATAGTTCCGAGACAAACACAGTCTATTTGTCGTTATTGTTCATCAGAAAATTGTCTTCCGCTCTCAGCGGGCACTATCGCCTGATAGTTTGCCTCCGCGGACGACAACTATCACGTCACGTGATCATTTTTGGCCAATGAGCGCGCGCCAAAATTTTGTGGTGAACTATAACGCCTGATAGTTTGCATCCGCGGACGGCGACTATCACATCACGTGATCGATTTTGGCCAATGAGCGCGCGCCAAAATTTTGTGGCAGATAGTTGGCGAGGAGCGCTGCCCCGAGTGAATTATCAAAGTCGATAGAAACCAAGAGCGAGAAGTCTGATTGTTTTAGTAGAACCAAGCGACTGTTCTGTCAACTTAGCAATCGAGAAAACTGTGAGAGAGAAAAACTCGCATCTAAGAATACTAAGACAATTAATTGTGCGTCAATCGAATCTATGGACGTTTCTTCCGATAACGCCGCCATTTTGAAAATCAATTTTATGGGATGCCCAGGGGGCACAAACAGTGAAAGCTAATGAAATATTGCAATGAAATGCTTCGTTGAACCTAAATGTTTTACCCCCTGAGCATCCCATGATATTGTTTTTTCAACAAGGCTGCGTTATCGATAAAAAGGTTTATTGGGAAGTTAAACACTGAAATAATCTGGACCTCCCCCCCCCCCTCCCTTGGACATGCATCGTTCTATTACTGATTAACCATTAAAGATTAGGGTGAAGTGTGGGGGAGGGGTGGTGGTTGTGGGGGAGGGGTGGTGGTTGTGGGGGAGGGGTGGTGGTTGTGGGGGAGGGGTGGTGGTTGTGGGGGAGGGGTGGTGGTTGTGGGGGAGGGGTGGTGGTTGTGGGGGAGGGGTGGTGGTTGTGGGGGAGGGGTGGTGGTTGTGGGGGAGGGGTGGTGGTTGTGGGGGAGGGGTGGTGGTTGCCCAGAAACCGGGATTGATCCAATAATATGACGTTTCGAGCGCTAGTTCTTCGTCAGCTGCTACTCGCTTCCCACGGCAGTTACCATCCTTAAATTGCTTCTAACGCTATTTTTTTATCATCCATATCGATTCTACATCAAGTCAATAGTTGAATAGTAGAATATTTCTTGATTTGAGTGTTGCGTCTATGAGTTCTAAAGGCTTATTATGTTTCGAATATGCTAATGTGAAGTCAACCAGGGAATGTTCTGTCATTTATTTCTCCTTGTGAATGAAACTATTTTCTGATTTAGTTTAAAATTTGGTAAATCACTGATATCAGCTTCAAATATAACAAAAATATGGTTGTTTATAAAATGTTATTATCTTGCATGACGTCATATCATTAGCATATTCGAAATATATACCTTTATAACTCGTATACGCAACACTGAAATCCAAAAATATTCTACTATTCAACCATTCAGTTGATGTAGAATCGATATTTGTGATAAAAAAGCATTAGAAGTACTTTAATCGACTTTCAGTTCATTATACTAGTGTTTATCTTCCCCGCCGATGCAGATCAACGCTAGTTTTTACAGTCACCCGTTGTATTGGGAAGTTACTTTGACATGGGTTTTCGGGGCGTATATTTGACTCTCTGTATATGTCTCAGCCGTGGAATAAAGAGGACATGATAAAGTTGACCAGCAAATATATGGTGTATAGTTTAACGGGGGAAAATAGGTTCTCTGACTCTCGCGGTTTATCCGTTGACTTACTAATCATGTGCTCTATTCTTACTCATTAGCGAACAGAAAATCACAATTGTACTTCAAGTCGACTGTGAAGCAGGTGGCTCTTACTAATCACGTGATTACCAGTGGTCACGTGACCGATGATCTGGAGTGCGCTTTTCAGTGCCTTCATAACGTTAGGTGCTTCTCATTCAACTTTCGACCTTCATCCGGGATCTGTCAACTCAACTATTCCACAAAGTCTGCTTCTTCCGATGACGTCATTCCAGACGTGGAATCGACATACTATGGCATGACATTCTCGGTCCGCTGAGTTTTCTTGTCACGTGACTCGTTTGACGTTATGATGCAACCTCCATCCCAGGGATCTTTGCGCGCCTAATCCAAGATGGCGTCGATTCTACACCATCTTGGATAAGGCACGCAAAGACTCCTAGGAACGAGGTTGAATAATATGAACAGTACTAGTCCTGATGTGTTCGCTATACTTGCAATAGGCTACACTGCATTTCCTGTTTTGCTCTAGATATATTTTCTTGCACTGAGCGCGAAGTGCGAGAAAAAGATCTCAGCATAATAACACAAGAGACAATAAGAATAATGATAATGATAAACATTGTGAAATGTTGGAGCGGACACACTCAGATACATAAACTAACAATTACACAGGTAGTTCAACAAAGGTTGTCACATGCTTTCTGCGTGTTGCCGATTGTGCATGTTGCATTGCGTGTGTTTGAGTTTAGTCAAGTCAAGTGCATTCAGTTCAATACCGTAGAATTCCGAAGGTAACGGGGCCCGTTACTTTCGGAATGGGCCTTTTGCAGGAATCCAATCACGAGGTCGTACTGTGTGGCAAAAAATCTTAATTCATATACTTAAAGGCACTTGTTTGAAAATGCTATTTTCCACTTCCAATCGATTGCCGATCTTTCTAAAACAACGTTTTTAAAGCTAGCTTGCCACCCAGCATCCATGGCAACTCATTTCCCATCCCATGGGGATCACGAGCTCAATTCATTCGTTAACTAAGTATTCTATCAGCACGTGACTGTTTCCTTGAAAGGGCCTTTTAGAAGCCCTTGGCAGCAACTTTCGGATAGTAGCTACTTTAGGACATTTAAAATATGTTAGCAATCCATTCCAAGAAACTCATTGAATAATAATAATAATAATTTATTTACCGTCGGTAACGCAGGAAGTGGTTGCCCAATCTCCCGAGCCAGGGGCTCATGATATAAACGCTCGACAAATTAATAGTAACAAAATAAAAAAGTTATAGTAGGACAATAAAGCTATGGCATGACATTATAACACGAATGGAAGCTAAGTTAACTCTAGTTTCAACTATTTACATATATATAGTAATATTGTTAAGACATAACAATATGGATAAAAACTAAGAGAACTCTAGTTCAAACTATTTACATAATAAGTAAGCTATTTTAATACCATACGATATATATACAAAATCTAAGTTAAAGGTGCCAAAATTTAAAGATATCAATAGTGTAAACTAAGTAGATCAATTATATAGGTGCATGTGTGCAGGAGCTAATTAGAGGCAGTTTTTACACTGCCATCCAATAAAGTCAGACTTATTAAGATATTGCCGAAACTGTGTTAAAGAAGTTGTAGTTTTAGCTGCCGATGGTAGCTAGTTCCAAATGTGAGATACTGTGTATGAAAAAGAATTATGCTGGAAAAGGCTGTTATAGGATGGCTGTACTATGTTATTACCGCTACCTCTTAAGTTATAGCTAGTGACTCTAGGTTTAAAAAGATTTAATATATATACAGGACCAGTGATTTCTGAAGCATTTAAAGAATAACATTAGAGATTGTACGTTGCGTCTATGTTTCAATGACCGCATTGAGGCCATGTCTAATAGTGTTTCTTGATGATATGCGTTATTACCTAAATTAAGTTGTGTTCTGATAGCATAGCTATTTGCAGATTCGATTTTGTTGCTAAGAACTTTACCAATGCCTAACAAAATGGGACTACAATAATATAAATGCGGTAATACGTACGCCTTATAGAGTCTTATCAAGTGAGCTGTTGGCACAAGGCGCTTAAGCCGGCGCAGTGCCGCTATTTTCGCGTAAGCTTTCTTTAGCATTTCGTTAATATGTGGTTTAAATGTAAGGTCCTTATCTAGAGTCACACCTAGAATTTTCAAGGTGTCTTTCACAATAATAGTATCTTCGTGGACTCTTAGGTCGTACGTATACTTTGATTTTCCTAAAGTCATGGCCTGCGTTTTAGCGGCGTTTACTTGAAGAAAGTTATCAGAGAACCAGTTCTTCAGCGACTTGATGTCATGGTTAAAGGTGAACTCAAGTGCAGCTGGACTCACGTCAGCTGCATACTGGATAGTGTCGTCAGCATACAGGCGCAGTAATGAAATATCAACAGCTTGATTAACATTGTTCACGAAGATGTTAAATAAGAGGAGGCCTAGCAGGCTTCCTTGTGGTACACCGCAACGAACTGGGAGCCAGTCCGAGAACTGCCCGTTGCATTTAACTCTTTGTTGACGATCATGTAGGTAGGACCGAATTAGCGATAAAGCACACTCCCTGAAACCGTATGCTCTTAGCTTAGCTAGTAGAAGGTTGTGGCTGATAGAATCGAAAGCTTTGGACAGATCTATGGCCACAACCCCGACCTCATGACTCTTATCAAGTGATGTGCGCCAGTCGTCTGTCATCTTAACTAGCGCTGTACAACATGAGTGGCCACGAAGAAATCCTGACAAGAGAATATAGGAGAGAACTTTGCATACAGTTGATCGTATTTCACTTTTTCAAACAGTTTCGCCATAACGGATAGTACACTAATAGGTCGATAGTTCTTCTTGAAAGTAGTCTCATCCTTCTTATGAACAGGGCTCACATTACTGCGTTTCCAATCACGCGGCCATGTACTAGTCGATATGCAGTAGTTAATCAGCTTCGTCACTGGGGCAGTGATGGTAGGTACAGACAGTTTCAGAAATTTTGGCGGGATTTCATCGGGGCCACAGGACTTCTTAATGTCAAGGTTTTTTTATGAGGGAAACTTATACGACTCTGAAACACCGTATTGTACTTAATCCCCAGAAGAGCATTATCTCAGTATTTTTAATTGTTTTTTAATAACGGTAATTAAACAAACTTCATATGCGCACACCGATTATTGTAGTCCACTACCTTTTGTCGCTTTGGACTGGTCGTTGTTTTCGAGGGGCCGTTACGTTTGAGGGACGCCCGTTACATTCGCAATTCTACGGTATAACAATACTTAAGGGATTCACTTTTTCTCAATTTTGTTTTCGCATTTGTTCGAAATGAACCGGTCTTTAAATGCAACTGATTAAAAAACTAGTTGTATACAAATATAGTTAGTAACAGGACTTCTGTTAGTACTGAATGTACTATTTACAAAATGAACGACCGAATTGAATGAACAATGTGAAATATATTTTTTCCTGAATTTTTAATGAAAATCGTAAAAAAAAAAATTCGGCGCCATGTGCTGCCGACGTTCATTTTAAAGCATTTGCGGTGTCGTATAAAGGTGAGAATGTTTTGAAGTGTGAAGCTAATATCAAAGTGTCCATCTTCCAACTTGAAAGAGCTACGCCTGAAAATGTTTTTCATGATCGGTATCGTAAATCGATTTCAATCCCCGGGAGGTATGTGGCGCATATAGAGTACAGAACGGGACCGGTTTTCAGAGAAAATATTAGTTCAGTCCAAAATCGGGATTTCCAAGTTACTCAGGTGAAAACGAACACAGATTTTCTCTCCGTTTGATTAATATTCTGAATCATCTAGAATCCGGAACTCGACATTGTTACAGAAAACCAGCATCCGGTACAGTCGAAGATATGTATGACGTCATAAACAAGGGTGCCGCCCCTGCCATCCATAGCCCGATCATCTTTTGTGTACGTAGTTTCATTTCTCTTATAAAATATTGTTTAATAAAACATGGAGACAGAGAAGTAGTATTCTTGATTTCGAGCGGCTTATAAAACGTCAGTTCAATTTCAACTAGAAGAATGTAAAGGTGAACGACAAGAGAGTTGGTCGTAAATAGCGGGTAAACATTCGAGAGAAAGATAGTATCCTATTCGCATCATTCCCTTTCAGCTCGTGCAATAAGAATGGGCATTATCGCCCGAGTTCAGATAGAAGGAGAGCAGAATAAGCAGAAGGGAGGGGGGGAAGGGACGGAAAAAACTGAACTCGGTCGAAAGGAAGGGGAGCGAAAGGGAATGATCGAACGCAATAGTGGAGGAAGGTCATCCCGGTACTAGAGGCGACAGTGATCCCGACGCGAACTGTACGACGAACCTAGGTGGATTTCTTATTTATACTCGCTTTGTAAGGGACTGGTGCGAATAGTATCCTATTCGCATCATTCCCTTTCAGCTCGTGCAATAAGAATGGGCATTATCGCCCGCGCGACATCAGGGAACTCCATGACTTATACCCCCGGCCAGCTAGGGAGAACACCCAAACACCCATACTCAAAACACCCATACTCAAAACACCCATACTCAAAACACCCATACTCAAAACACCCATACTCAAAACACCCATACTCAAAACACCCATACTCAAAACACCCATACTCAAAACACCCATACTCAAAACACCCATACTCAAAACACCCATACTCAAAACACCCATACTCAAAACACCCATACTCAAAACACCCATACTCAAAACACCCATACTCAAAACACCCATACTCAAAACACCCATACTCAAAACACCCATACTCAATACGGGATAAGCGGTTTATGCGTGTATCAAAACGAATTTAAACTGAATACGAGGCCAGGGAAGGAAATGCATTGACGTAGTCCTGCAAGGTGTTATGTCGGAGTAGACAGAAGAGGAGCCAGCGGTAAGGGTACCCCAGCGGAAAGCAACTCAGTCGTACCTCCAGGGCGTAGAAATTGGGCCAACCGTAAGTAATAGGATGTGGTGTGGGTATTGTTCCAGCCCACATGACTCATCATGTCCGCCCAACAAACTAATAACTATAGCAGGTCTATTCTGTAGGTTAATACAGTGGCGGCACCATCCCGAGTAAAAGACAGACAAACCGGTAGGGAGTAAGGCTGGAAACTGGGAAGGGGAAGGGAGAGAGGGTGCCATCCCCTGGGGAGCACGACCAGAACAGCGGCCAGAGGCAGGCCGGGTTAACTGCAGTGAGATGTGGGGGCGTGGGAAACCCAGGGGATGGCAGCCTGAGCGTCAGTAATCCGACTAGGGAATTAGTATCCCTTCCACGCTGCCATGGGGAATAGGGTGGGAGAGGGGTGGGGAGGTGATGGGGAAGGGGTGGTCGGCGGAGGGGTACTAGACAGCATAAACGCTAAAATACGTATACTCTCAAAATGAATCAAATAAAACAAATAGAACATAAAGACTAATCCATCGAATAAAAACTGTACGGCACAAATGGAGCACGTGTGCGCGAATTACTCTGGCAACTGATGCCACACGTACGGATGAATGGGGAATAAAAACTAAATAATGAAAGGCGAACCAACTAGTAATACCAATGGCGTAATATAAACCTGTATAAGCGTTAAACGAGAAAATGCGTGAGGAACAATAGGCTCATGGCAAACTACATGCTTAACGTATGATGACAATAACACTTAGCCCCAAACTCCTTATGGTAAGTTAAGCACGGGCACGAAATGGTCATAACTACGCATACAACGTGCACTGCAAATAGAGTTAAATGGAACGGGGAAAGATAACTTATGTAAATTGAAACAATGCTCCACAAAAACACACTTGTACTCGAGAAACAAGTACCCATGCTGAACTCACAAAAACCCATACTAAAAAGGTAGTGTGCAAAGAAATAAGTCGAACGACCAGGAGAAAGCACTAACCGAGGAACAATAATATCGTAGGAATCATTGACCGTGAGTCAAACCCCTAGAACGACCACGTATCAACTTCCGAACACTACGTTAGTGCATAACAGTGGTGCCCATATCAGGTCAAAGCAAATATATAGATATAAAATCCAAAAGGAAAAGATATGGCAACACAAATACCAAACTCACGGCAGAGCATGCCAAAACGTGGAAAATAGAATACTAAAGCGAAGAATAGAAAAACGAATCAGAACATTACGGCACTGTACAAATCTGCATTTGTAAGGCCAGCACGGCGGAAGCTCACGGCAATACATGTGCCAAACTCACGGCAGTACATGCCATGCAACGTGCAAAAATAAAGGATTAACGAAGAATATAAAATTAACTAGAACATTTATACCGCACTACGCAAATCCGTATTTGCGAGGCCAGCACGTAAACTAATGCCAACACAAGTGGCAACGGCAAAACATGCCGAAACGTGCAAAATAAGACTGAAGACGAAGACTGAATAGAAAATTAACTAGAACATTTATACCGCACTACACAAATCCGTATTTGTGAGGCCAGCACGTAAACTTATGCCAACACAAGTGCCAACGGCAAAGCATGCCGAAACGTGCAAAATAAGACTAAAAACGAAGAATAGAAAATTAACTAGAACATTTTATACCACACTACACAAATCCGCGTCGTCCAGATACATATAGTAGTAACGAAGGAATAAAGCAATATAGGCCAAAGTTGAATTACAACGAAGGGAAATACACCGGCGAAACTACCAAAGGAGACTAAAACGGCGATGCAACGCAAACCATGATAGACCAAAACAAAATACATACACAAGCGTAAGTGACCACGAGGACAAAAAGGCAAACACCAACCTGAACCACATAGTGAGAAAAAGGATGAAATTGCCTCTAGTTCTAGCGGCTGAGCGACGGCTTCATGTCGGAGGAGCAGCTGGTGGAAGATCTTGACCAGCTGGGACATTCTGTTGAGCTGCCGGAACTCTCGCGGTTTGGGGTGCTTGTCCTTCCATTTTCTTAGTACGATACTGAAGCAGCGAGGAACGAGGTGTAGGTGTTCTGACGCGAACTGTGCGACGAACCTAGGTGGAGTTCTTATTTATACTCGCTTTGTAAGGGACTGGTGCGAATAGTACGATAAAGCAGATCAATTCGACTATATACCCGGCCCGGTCCCAGAGCTGAGGTTTTCTTCGGTTGCTCAGAGAACAGAACAGATAATTTTTTCCAGCTGTTGATATGCTTCAACTCTGCTGCCGGTTTGTTTATGTCAACTTTTCTAATATGACCTTCAAATGTATTGTCGTGGTGAGATCAATCCACTGCCGCCCGTTACGCGTATATGTGAGGTTTCTTTCTCTTTTCTCAATCTCTAGCCTTTCAGTCTGAGCTGAACGGAGAAAACCTCTATGACAAGGATACAAGTCACCCCGCCAGTGTTGCCATTGTCATAAATGTTCTCGCTTTTCGATGTTGGGGCGACAAACTGACGTTCACTTTTCCACTTATCCCACTCCCGTTGATTGCAATTTCTCAACTCAACCCCTCTCCCCCTGCAGCAGATAACAGCCAATCGGAGAACGCTATAAGTTAATGAAATATTCCCCCAATCAGGAGGAAGGAACAATTCTTAACCCTAGTTGAAATCTATTGGCGCGGTAAGATCGCTACCAGAGGTTTCCTCTTTCTTTTCTCTTCGCCGCTCCCCCTCACGGAGCTCCGCGGCTCGCTAATTGCCGCTTCGCGGTTCTTCTCTCACGGAGTAATGTAGACTTTCTCAAAGTCCTTCTTAGCCTCCCGCACGAAGGACTTTTCCCACTTGCAGCGCGCCAAATTTACCGGTTGATTTTTCAACCGGAGGCGTGGCTTATGACGTACTAAGATTTGGCCAATCACAAAGCGTCGAATATTGTATGTTGACGGTCAAGTTAGTCGACTGTGGATGTGGTATTTACAATTTGATTGTACTCGGAAAGAGTTTGTCAAAGGCGTGAAATGTAAGCTCCGCGGATGTGTTTTCGCGGCAAAACACAATCCCCCGATTCAATTTCTCGTAAGTGAAACAAGTCGAACTCACCTCTCGCTTCGATTCTCGCGCTCGCTTTTTGACCCAGTAATCGCTTACCCAGTGACTCAGCGAGTTCGACTTGGAGCAAGTCTAGGAGTAATGAAGAAAACCTCTGGGACCAGGGTATATTTTCATTAACAATTACTTTGCAAAATTCCAAGTCACGCCTTTAAAAAGATATATATCTACTATAACAGCGCAAGCAAGATCTTCAATCCTAAAAGTTCGAAATTCTTAATGCATGAAATTTAAATATCGTTTTGTTGTTCGTTCTTCACCCCAACAAAAAACCAACAAGAAACTCCCCGACAACAAATCATGTAATAATTAATGAGTATTACAAGACGTTTAATATTCTCGTTATGGGTTTCGACGGTGTTTCGAATTCCACGCGAGAAATTCATATGGCGCTTCAAATACGAATGCTGCAGAAGAAAATTGCGAGAGTTTCTTCACCACTGCTGGACTTCTCCGCGACCTGCCGCACCACAGTCCTGTACTTTACCACAAAGGCAACCTGGAGGTGTTTAGTTTCACCCAATATGATAACGATGAGAGTGAGTCCCCAGATGCTATGGTTTCATGGACAATGACGTCATTTCCGATGCCGGCCTCGCGCGCGCCGTTTATGGTTGTGACGTCACTAATTCTAAATTTTTCAGAGTACGGAAATTATCTTTGGTGATCTATGCGATACATTGTAGATTATCATTAATTGTTATTTCGCGGATATTTTGACGTTTTTGCGTTGTTTTACGAGTGATGGGTATCCTAAGCAGAACGTGCTTTAGAAATACCGCAACGGCAAGCGGCGAAAACCAGGTAAGAGTAATTTATTGAGATTAGTTCTGGCAGCAGTCTCCTCGCGCTCATTACAAAGTTGTTCGTCTTACTAAGTTCAAGTTCCTGGCATCTACTGCGATTGTAACCAGCACACAAGCATATTATTGTGTTCGTTCCTTTACTAGGATAACAAGTACATGTAAATGGAAATGAACTATTTAATGTCTTCATGTGAAAAAATTACGGAAGCACTTCACGAACTTTCTTACAAATAGATGTTCTCCTGGGAGAATTTTCGTTTTCCTGCAAACAGAAAACTGCAAATAAAACCCATACGAATCGTTTACGATTATTTTTGCGATTGGTTGCACAATTTCGCATTGCTTGGGTATCGTATTTTTAGTTTCCTTTTTTCCTCTACTGTTAAACAATTTCAATCTCAATTAGTATCCTTTTAACAAGAGTGCGCAAAATGCTAGAAAAACCACAGGTAGCCCAAGGTTTGATTACGCGTCACTTGTCATGCACAAAGATTTCAGTATGAGGTCCCGGGGTAAATTAAATTTATTATATTATCTGAGAAAACAGGTTCCGGAGTAAATTAAATTTATTGTATTATCTGAGAAAACAGTGAATTTAATTTATCCCGGAGCCTTGCTCATACTGAAACCTTTGTGCGCGACAAGTGAAGTATATATAGAAAGTTGACAATGGGCTGTTATCGCAGTTCGGCGTCTTGGATAAAACAATAGTTTTGGCCCCGGTAGCCTCGCACTGGTTGGTTTCAGAACGAGTTTACCGTATGAAAACAAAGGTTTTTATTCTCTTGGGACTCAGCATGGCCGCCGCGAGATAAAAGCCCATTGAGTGTCGTTAAACCAAAACCAAAGTAATTACGGAGCCAATCACGAGAGCGCAATGAGCCAATCACGAGAGCGCAATGAGCCAATCACGAGAGCGCAATGAGCCAATCACGAACTGAAGTAATTCGTGATTGGTTTTACTTGAATATTCTTGTTATAATTATTTTAAAGAATGTTGCAAAACTCCTTCATAAGCTATTTTTTATACCTTCCCTCGTAAAAGCTGATTTCAAGAATAACCATTAAATTATTAATTCAATTTTTTTTAATATAGCTCGTTTTTATCAACCGTTTAGGATACAGTGGCGACAGTAAAGTTGTACTAGCTTACTAGTAAACCAGTAGTAGTGAATCTTAACATGACAGATTGCAGTCAAGACCGCATTAGGACAATTGGTGTTTATGATCGAGTAACGACAGTAAAGTTGTACTAGCTTACTAGTAAACCAGTAGTAGTGAATCTTAACATGACAGATTGCAGTCAAGACCGCATTAGGACAATTGGTGTTTATGATCGAGTAACGACAGTAAAGTTGTACAAGCTTACTAGTAAACCAGTAGTAGTGAATCTTAACATGACAGATTGCAGTCAAGACCGCATTAGGACAATTGGTGTTTATGATCGAGTAACGACAGTAAAGTTGTACAAGCTTACTAATAAACCAGTAGTAGTGAATATTAACATGACAGATTGCAGTCAAGACCGCATTAGGACAATTGGTGTTTATGATCGAGTAACGACAGTAAAGTTGTACAAGCTTACTAGTAAACCAGTAGTAGTGAATATTAACATGACAGATAACAGTATTTATAAAGACTGTATTAGGACAATTGGTGTTTCACAGGTGAGATGTTTTTCAGTTCAATCGTTGCGCACTTTATTCCAAGAACCGCCAAATGTGCAGCTCTGTGGTTTCTGTCGAAGTGTCATGTTTATAAATTAATGATGACGTGACGCTATCTTATAAACTTTCAGGTACCCAGATCTTTAATTGATAATGAAGCAGCCAGAGCGCTTGCTCGTCATGAGAAGGCTTATCGCCGGAAGTTTATATGGACAAGTAAGTATGCTGAATGATCATTAGAATCAACGTAGAGTACACGTATTATCTCTGTGATAAACGTTTTGCAGTAAAGAGTGGTAAATTAGCACTAAATCATATTTTTCTATATTTTCATTGATAGTGCTCTTTCCTATAACTGCGTGCTATGTGACATAACGAGTACATAATGTAACTGCGGTATTAAGTTTTTGGTGTTTCAATTTTATATTGTTTTGCATAGAAATGCGCCTATTATTTGATTGAAGTTGTAAGAAACATAGCACATACACTAGACATAAGATGTGCACTAGACATAGGACATGCACTAGACATGGGGCATGCACTAGACATAGGACATGCACTAGACATAGGACATGCATGAGACATGGGACATGAACTAGACATGGGACGTGCACTAGACATAGAACATGCACTAGACACGGGACATGCACTAGACATAGGACATGCATGAGACATGGGACATGCATGAGACATAGGACATGCATGACACAGAACAAGCATGACACAGAACATGCATGAGGCATAGGACATGCACTAGATATAGGACATGCATGACACATAGCACATGCATGACACAGAACAAGCATGACACAGAACATGCATGAGACATAGGACATGCATGACAGAACATGCATGCACGAGACAGCACATGCATGACACATAGCACATGCATGAAATATAGAACATGCATGACACATAGAACATGCACTAGCCATACTGTAGCAGGTGCGTGAGACATAACATGCAAGAGACATATTACATGCATGAGACATAGTAAGTGCACTAGACGTCATATGTCCTGTCTCGTATCTATTATGCATATCGTATGTCCTGTCTCCAATGTCTTACGTAAGTCGTATGTCCTGTGTCCTGCGACCTTTGTCTTACATAAGTCGTATTATGTACATCGTATTTATTGGCTCCTGTGGCTTATGTATCTCGTACGTCCCGCCAACAATATGTATTTGATATATGTCTCCTGTCTCGTAAGTCTTATATGTTATGTATGTCCTTTTTCTCCTATGTCTTATTTTTTACATCTATGTATGTGATATTTCGACTCTCTTGTCTTATGTATGTCGTATTGCCTGTCTCCTATGTCTTATGTGTGTAGGAGATGCGACATAGTACATGCATGAGACATGGCAAGTGCATGACACATTGGCCAGGATATAGGAGACAGGATATACGACATACATAAGACATGAAATACATAATCGAGATAGGAAACAGGACATATACACGACTTTCATAATGGCCGCCTCCTAATTTGCATATGTGATTTTCCGTTTCGGTTGTTTATCCACATTTATAGAAAATATGAACATTGCCATGTGAAAGAGCATGTCGACATTAGTGAACTTGCGAAAGTTGAGTGCTGTAGCTGATAAAGCAATGAAGTTACAGCCAGTTGAAATTAGAGAGATTTGTATGAGAAAAACAACGGACGCCTTTCTAGCCTCGCTTTCATGTTTTTCTGCATTACAAATGCTCATAGCTAAACAGCAATTCTCCACATTGCTCTAAAACTCAAAACTATTACTAGTTTTAATGTGATCTTTCATGTGGTAGCATTGGTTTCCCTCTACAGATTTATCTTCCAAATTATGCAAATTAGGAGGCGGCCATTATGAAAGTCGCGTATAACATAAATAATAAATAGGAAACTGGATATACGACGTATGTAAGACAAAGGGGATAGGAAATAATTAATAATAACAGCACTTATTTATACACGGTGCGTTTAACTGCATCATAAGCTGATGTGGCCGTGTTTAAACTAAACGAAGTAAGAATCTCAGTCAACGAGGAGACAAATCAATTGGTTATTTACAAACGTGGTCGAGCGCACGGGGAATGGAACTCAGGGTCCCTGGATCACGAGTCCGCCGTGTTAACCGCTCGGTCACGCCGCCTCCTCCTACATACAGGAATACATGATACATACATACATAGATTCATAATACATAGATACACAATACATTGGAGACAGAAAATACGACATAGATAACAGGCTCAAGCATGTTAAGGCCTGCTAACAGAATATAGATTTACCATAAAAAGATATTTTCTTACAGCAACAACAAGTTAAACAAAATCTATTCACACCACAAGCTCTTCAAGACCAATTTCCTTAAATTGCTTAAATGGACGATTGTCATAATTAGAAAACGTCATAATTAGAGAAAACCGTTTACGTGAAATGCGGCTGCAAGGATAACATATGAATAGAGAGTTACCCTGCTAAAACATTCCTCTTCCAGCAGTACTTTAGAATACGCTTAGAAAACATGACTATCATGTAAAGATAAATAAATATTAAGGGTACAAAAGGTCGCGTGACCTATTTTGCATATTTCCGCCTAAATAACTCCTTACCAAATAAATGTAGTCATCATAGGTTAAAGGCTTTTTAACCTTAACAACATTCACTTAATATCTTCAATGTTTCTTTTAAACTCCCAACCGCATTTTTGTTTTACTTATTTCGTGCTCTAACTGCTCCAAGTACTCTTATTTATGCTTTCGTCACTGCGAAATTAGACCATTGCAATTCTTTACTTTATGGCCTGCCTATATATATTCGTTACAGAAACTCCAGTATGTACAGAACGCCGCTGCTCGTCTTGTTGCCTATACACTCGTAAATATAAATACATTACTCCAGTTTTAGTCGAACTGCATCGGTTACCAATTGAACAGCGTATTATTTTTAAGACTTTATTGTTAACTTTTAAGGCATTGAACGGACTTGCTCCTTGCTTCTTAACTGACATTATTGAACATTATAAACCGACGAGACAACTTCGTTCCTCGTCGTTGGTCTGCCATTTACGAGTTACCACTTTGAATCTAAAGTCATATGGTTATCGAGCCTTATCAGTTCACGCTCCTAAGCTATGGAATAACCCTCCACTGTAAATTAGGACTTGCTCCAACGTTGCTGCTTTTTAGTCTAAGTTAAAAACGTATATTTTTAAATTAGCGTACAATTGATATTTTTCATTTTTATATTTTTACATTGCATAATTATCAATTTAAAAATTGTATATTCATATATTATTATTTTATCAAGTTTTAACTATTATTGGACAATGTATTGTAAAGCGCTTAGGGCAGCTTCATGAATAAGCGCTATGTAAATCAGATATTATTATTATTACTAGCAGGGACCCGCGGGAACTCACATGAAATCAACAAATATGATAAATTATAGTAACATAGTCTAGCCGGCTGACTGACTCCTGGCACAATGTTTTTAGCGTGTTGATATTTTCAAGGTTGTATTTTTTAAAGGGAATAATATCTTACGGATCTCAGTTAATTTCTTAAACCGATGAGCACAATTATTGTCGAAAAAGTGCCAAAACTGACGGTCACAGGCAGCTCGAGACATGAAAACAAATCTGGCCGCCGAAACAGTTGGTTTTATATCTAAGAACACAGGAAACTGGATACAGAAAACAGACATGGACAAAATATCTTACTATTAGACACATCATAGAGTTGTAAGATAAAAAAAATAACAGCCTTTTCCACGGACAACATTTCTAACTGTGTTTGAATACCTGGTCTTACCTCGTTCGGTCGTTTGACTTCGGCCGCTTCGCTTGGCGATAGGTTTTCCCTAAACTCTAAGTAAAACATTCGCGTAAACTCGATGGCTTGCTCGCCCAGGTTTTCCCTAAAACAGATTCCCGTAAGCTCGATGGCTCGCTCGCCCAAGTAAGTGTAGAACTTGAGAAAACTCATTTCTTTTTAACATTCTTTCCTCAAATGCAACCAAGACCAAGACAGAATACCTGTGGCCGTCACTTTTTGGCGCCATTTTCGGACGCGAGCGCGCGCGCGTCCTCCATATTAGGAAATCGATCGAGGGACCCTGGGAAAGGGCGTTACACACACAATGACTGACACACACACACACACTTAGCGTATTATTATATAAGATTAAATCACGCGATAAAACACGTGACACGTTTTACTGCGCACAAACCTCTTAAGGAGATCAATAATGACGATATCTATTAGAGTACGAAATTTGGCGGACTTCCTGTAGTTGGCTGAAACCAGATCTTACCCGAAATTTGATCTCTGAACTGGGCCTTAACATGCTTGAGAGTGACATGTCTTAAACAGGAAAATGGTGAGTAAATACCATCTATTAAAACATGAGCTTATTACAAAACCTTTTGAACTTTTCAGGATCACATAAGAGTTTCACAGAGACATCCAAATCCTGCCTTCATGAAAAAGAAGACTTAAAAACACCATGTGGTAGATATCTGACCGACAAAAATGGCTTCATTTCATCAGCACAATCCCTGCTGGCATGCCTAATTAGGGGTCATGATGAAGAGTTAATATTTCAAAAAGATATGATCAAGCGCCAGCAGGAAAAGCCTACTACCGTTTTGGCTACTACCAGCCTCTCTTGTGCCGCTGACAAGGTGTCAGAGGGTGTTCTCAAAAAGGCAGCATCAAAACTTACTACTGGCAATAAGGAAGTTGACGAAGAGGTTATGTTGAAGGTAGAAATTGAATTGCTCATAGAAGACCTCGTCGCAAAGGCCGAGGAGATCGCGGTAGAGCGGTTGCGCCAAGAAACAGCATCACAACTGGTACACGAGTCTTTATCCAAGGCACAAAACATTGTCAAGGAGGAAATGGCATTATTGAAGGAAGCTGTTGCTCATTTCGTGGAAGGGGTATTCTCCAAGGCTGTGAAGGCAGCGGAAGAGGAGCTGCTTCAGAAGGCTGCCGAAAAGGTGGTCAATGAATCTGTAGCCAAGGCACAAACCATTGTCAAGGACGAAATGGCCCTGAAGAAAGCTGTGGAGGAGGAGCTGCTTCAAAATACCGCTGCAAAGGTGGTCAGGGAATCTTTAGTCAAAGCACAAACCATTGTGAAGGAGGAAATGGCCCTGAAGAAAGCTGTGGAGGAGGAGAAGATACTTCAATGGACCGCTGCAAAGGTGGTCAGGGAATCTTTAGCCAAGGCACAAATCATTGTGAAGGAGGAAATGGCCCTGAAGAAAGCTGTTGAGGAGGAGGAGCTGCTTCAAAAGACCGCTGCAAAGGTGGTCAGGGAATCTTTAGCCAAGGCACAAACCATTGTCAAGGACGAAATGGCCCTGAAGAAAGCTGTGGAGGAGGAGCTGCTTCAAAAGACCGCTGCAAAGGTGGTCAGGGAATCTTTAGTCAAAGCACAAACCATTGTGAAGGAGGAAATGGCCCTGAAGAAAGCTGTGGAGGAGGAGAAGATACTTCAATGGACCGCTGCAAAGGTGGTCAGGGAATCTTTAGCCAAGGAACAAATCATTGTGAAGGAGGAAATGGCCCTGAAGAAAGCTGTTGAGGAGGAGGAGCTGCTTCAAAAGACCGCTGCAATGGTGGTCAGGGAATCTTTAGCCAAGGCACAAACCATTGTGAAGGAGGAAATGGCCCTGAAGAAAGCTGTTGAGGAGGAGGAGCTGCTTCAAAAGACCGCTGCAAAGGTGGTCAGGGAATCTTTAGCCAAGGCACAAACCATTGTGACGGAGGAAATGGCCCTGAAGAAAGCTATCGAGGAGGAGCTGCTTCAAAAGACCGCTGTAAAGGTTGTCAGGGAATCTTTAGCCAAGGCACAAAGCATTGTGAAGGAGGAAATGGCCCTGAAGAAAGCTATGGAGGAGGAGCTGCTTCAAAAGATCGCTGTAAAGGTGGTCAGGGAATCATTAGCCAAGGCACAAACCATTGTGAAGGAGGAAATGGCCCTGAAGAAAGCTGTGGAGGAGGAGGAGCTGCTTCAAAAGACCGCTGCAAAGGTGGTCAGGGAATCTTTAGCCAAGGCACAAACCATTGTGACGGAGGAAATGGCCCTGAAGAAAGCTATGGAGGAGGAGCTGCTTCAAACGACCGCTGTAAAGGTGGTCAGGGAATCTTCTTCAGCCAAGGCACAAACTATTGTGAAGGAGGAAATGGCCCTGCAGAAAGCTGTGGAGGAGGAGGAGATACTTCAAAGGACCGCTGCAAAGGTGGTCAGGGAATCTTTAGCCAAGGCACAAACCATCGTGAAGGAGGAAATGGCCCTGAAGAAAGCTGTGGAGGAGGAGGAGCTGCTTCAAAAGACCGCTGCAGAGGTGGTCAGGGAATCTTTAGCCAAGGCACAAACCATTGTGAAGGAGGAAATGGCCCCGAAGAAAGCTATGGAAGAGGAGCTGCTTCAAAAGACCGATGTAAAGGTGGTCAGGGAATCTTTAGCCAAGGCACAAATCATTGTGAAGGAGGAAATGGCCCTGAAGAAAGCTGTTGAGGAGGAGGAGCTGCTTCAAAAGACCGCTGCAAAGGTGGTCAGGGAATCTTTAGCCAAGGCACAAACCATTGTGACGGAGGAAATGGCCCTGAAGAAGGCTATCGAGGAGGAGCTGCTTCAAAAGACCACTGTAAAGGTTGTCAGGGAATCTTTAGCCAAGGCACAAAGCATTGTTAAGGAGGAAATGGCCCTGAAGAAAGCTATGGAGGAGGAGCTGCTTCAAAAGATCGCTGTAAAGGTGGTCAGGGAATCATTAGCCAAGGCACAAACCATTGTGACGGAGGAAATGGCCCTGAAGAAAGCTATCGAGGAGGAGCTGCTTCAAAAGACCGCTGTAAAGGTTGTCAGGGAATCTTTAGCCAAGGCACAAAGCATTGTGAAGGAGGAAATGGCCCTGAAGAAAGCTCTGGAGGAGGAGCTGCTTCAAAAGATCGCCGTAAAGGTGGTCAGGGAATCATTAGCCAAGGCACAAACCATTGTGACGGAGGAAATGGCCCTGAAGAAAGCTATGGAGGAGGAGCTGCTTCAAAAGACCGCTGTAAAGGTGGTCAATGAATCTTTAGCCAAGGCACAAACCATTGTGACGGAGGAAATGGCCCTGAAGAAAGCTATGGAGGAGGAGCTGCTTCAAAAGACCGCTGTAAAGGTGGTCAATGAATCTTTAGCCAAGGCACAAACCATTGTGAAGGAGGAAATGGCTGCGGATTTTGTCGGAAATGTCGTTTTGGATAACAAGGAGACGGTGAAAGAGAAGCAACGGTGTATGGCCGCATCATTGTTGACGGGTGATGGTGAGGGAGCTAGTGTGGCTGGACAAAGGGACACGAGGATTGTTAATGCTTCATCGTCACTGACTCTGTCGAAACTACCTCTTGGTGTGACGGACAATGAAATTAGGAAAGGTTCGGCAGAGACACAAGAGTGCCTGGATGATTGTGAGGCCCCCATAGATTCGCCTCAACGTTCATTCGAAAACCTCTCGGAAATGGTGATTGTGCGCGCTGACGGTATGTTGGGCATATATTTTGACTACTTATAAAAGTTAACTCAGGTTTACTGGGAGTAATATAGATGCTGAAATTTGTCAGCATCCCAATCCACCCATATCTTCCTTTATTTCTTTTTCGTAATGTGTGTGTACAACTGTACGTTTTTGAGTGTAAGATTGAACAGCCAAAAGCTTCTCAAGTAGTGTACACTAACTAAAGCCTTCGTGAGAGTTCGAATTCCATGGCTGTAAAATTGACGAGTGTAATAGCAGTACGGAAATATAGACAACATTCCATGTAACGACCTCTATATAAGACAATTGAACTGCTGGATTGTGAGCTTTGTTATTTTTTCAGAGATTATTTTCATGTTAAACAAGATGTTAACATGTTTAGTACCTATGCTATTCGTCAACGTTGTGTTATCCGTCTTGCCAGTGAATTAACGTACATCACTTTCTTCATTTCAGGAAGCAGATATACCGTCCCACTTCTTGCTCAATCTGCAAGGGATGAACAGATGCCAGACACAGAGAATATTGCAACTGATGTGGTACCAGATGGTAAGACAGTTGATGAAGTGAAAACAGATTCACCAATGGTAAGCTCTCCTGATATGGCAGCTAATGATGTAACAATTTTACGAGATGGACGTGACATCAGCGACACGAAAGAATGTATGCACAAGTTGTTTACAAGTGCAATAAGTTTTGATATTGGTCATCAAACCGCTGTTGAACGAGCTAAAGAAGAACATGTTGTTGTCTTGCGAAGTTCCTGTGATTTAGAGAATGCTATTGATGGAGGCAAGTGTTCTTCAGCGACAAACACAGGGAAAGATGAACGTCAAGACACGAAGAAGACTAAGAGCATTGAGCATTGCACTCTCAGAAAAAGAAGGTCAAATATACTGACGTCACGCCGCTCGACTTCCGCCATCAGAGGTGTACCTGAGCAAGACCTCACATTATTTGACGATGGTAACGTAGCCTTCTCCCATCATGAGCAAACTACAGACAGACGTCCTGATATATCATTCACAGAAGTGGTGCTTAATGACGTCACAACACAAGGTAAGGAGTTATAAGGCTTTATGATTATAGTTATTATCTAAGCAAATGTTGAGGATAAAATGCTTATTTCCGCTTGATGACGCACGAGTTAGGAATATCTACTAAGTCATTTTACCAAGGGAGCATAACCAAGTTAAAATCACCAGCTAATTCACCCGTAACAAATAATGCTAGGGTTCCTTTATGTGAAAACTCAAATCCAAATGAAGTATTATATTCCATTGCCTTAATTAGCGCAACGTAAAATCAGAATTACAAACTTCGGCTGATCTATTGACTTTTGTTATTTTTCATACAACAGAGATATCATCACAAGATAGTTCTTCTGGTTTCCTGGGTAATGTCAGTGCTTGGTTATCAAAAGCATCATCGGTGCTGACCAGTTCAAGTTCAGAAATATTTCACCAGGAAGACAAACAAGCGACTGCATCTGGCTCTACAGAGCACTGTGATGATGACGTCAAGCCCAACAGTGGTCCAACGTCCTGGCTGTCGAACGCCTCAGCTTGGTTTAGTTCCATGACAGATGACGTGGACTCAAAACGCTTTTCGTATGCGGCAAAAATCAAAAACGTTTGATATCTTGAAAAAATACAGCACACATAATTTGAGCACAATTTTAAAAAACTAAAACTGAAATAGTAAACATTTTTAAATTTTAAATGTGAAAGGTATTATTTATTATACATCAAATAACATATCTATTGGACATGGTACACACGTTTGACCAAAAAGAATCCAACTTGAGGATTTTCCTCCCTAAACTTTGAAAATTAATACAGAAATGTTATAATACGTTTTGCTTTTATCTCGAGAATGAATTAAAATAAAAGTAAAATAGCAATATGCATATTGACGTTCTATAATCAATCATGATCAATTTGTGTTCTCCTGCTTGATGGTAGAATGACGTCACCACTCCCGGCAACCCTTACAGAGTTCATCTTGAGCATTATCATCACCACCTCCACCACCACCATCATCATCACCACCACCACCATCACCACCACCATCATACCACTACCACCACCATCATCACCATAACCATCATACTACCACCACCACCATCATCACCACCACCACAATCATCATCACCACCACCATTTATTTCTACCTACAAATAGGACATTTGCACGATGACGTCATTTGACTACAACTACCAGAATGCTGTGCGCGGTTTCTTTTGTTCTTCTAATTTAGACCATTGTCTTGGTATTCTCAAAGGAGTTGTTAAATCTGAATAAGAAAAATACTTCGAAAAGGATTCTGGTAGTTGTAGGCAAATGACGCCATCATGCAAATGTCCTATTGAATGATGTACATATATATGTTCCGCATTTCATCAGGAGTCACATTTAAAAGTGGGCTGTAGTCGAAAATATTGTTTTTTTTCTATTAACGTCCAGCCGTCTGTCGCCACGTTATCAATTTAAATTACACGTCAGTGGAGAAACGCACTATGGATCTAATTTTAAAACCCGGGGATTTCCCCGGCTATCTGACAAAACATAAACTCTAACTCACTTTATTCGTTATTTTGACGCATTGGAAGCTCAAATCGACGCCTCCGTTTTCTTCGCGTGTCGTTCAACTTGGAGAGCCAGACTTCAACCTGAAACATAAGGGAGTTGAGACATGTAACAGCGGCCCCATGCTCTGGATTATTCAGCGAATAAAAAGTACCATATTTGGAAAATACAGTCCAGTCTTGCGTGACAGTTTAGTCTAGACAAAGAAGCCGGCTGTCATTTCATTCCATATATGGTACTTTTTATTCGCCGAATAATCCAGAGCATGGCACTAGAGCGACGTATGGGCGTTACACGTTTCAACTCCCTTATATGTTTCTGCTACAACTCGTGCTGCATGATGTTGTCTTTGGAAATTTCAGTTTGATCCAGATACTGCTCATCGGATCGGAATTCGAAGAATATAATGCTCTGACGACCGATCAGATAAGAAACCTTAAGGACTTGAAATATATTGTATGTCTATGAACTACATACAGCAGCACTGACTATTCAAGAAATGCAACATACCTACTTGCTACTTCCCAGAACTTTTGCGCGTGAAAAGGAACCGTATGTATACCATTGAGAACACAATTAAAATACACTTTCCATTCATGAGTTCGCCATTGCGGCGCTATGTTTAAAGTGCAAGAAGCGCCATAAAACAACATCTCTTTTTGTCCCAAATTCTATATCTGATATACTTCAGTTGTCTAACTTAGTTTTCTTTGAGAGGCAGGAGCGGAAATTAAACTAGAATAAACGCTACCCGAATTGCGGGATTGATTCATCTTGTGATGTCACAATGAAAACCTATGCGGTTTTATTGTAGTAGTTTTCTCTAGGGAGGGAGTTGATTCATTTTATGACGTCACAGGTCCACGAAAAGTAACCAAAATTAGGGATTAAGTAATGGTCAAGATAAGAACTGTAGTGCTCCACGGAAAGGAATGTTAAAAGGTGTTAATTTTCTATTATTCTTTCTCGTAATTTCATTGGTTGGTACTTATAAATTCAATAGAAACCCATCGAAATAATGCATTTTTATTCGATATGTTTTTGTGGTTTGGATTTATTTTTGATCAAACTAACAATGGTTTAATTTCGAAGAATATCGTGTGTGGGGTAAGTTCTCAAATTTGCGATTGAAAAATCCTTTGTTTTCTCTATATACGATCAGCTGGATGGTGGCTTCTCTGCGTTTTCACAGAAAAATGAGCCAATAGCATAACAAAATACTTCATTTTCGAGATGTAGACACCTCCTAAAGCACTTAAAGGCATGTTCAAGCGAAATCGTATGTGGGGGAGGCTCTTTGCCGCAGAACAATGGATTCTACTACAGTTCTTATCTGGACCATTACTTCCATGCCAGAAATGTTACAAAATTTGCAAGATTAATACCTTTTTGTGAGAAACAAACACAATAATACAATATAATTTATTGTTTTGGACATGATACATGGATACTCCTGGATGCGCGAAATCGCAGGAACGAGTTGTTGGGGTTTAGCCTGATTTGAGCGGACGACCTCGTACCGTCTGAAAATCAGGCTAATTGGGGTTACGCCTTACGGGAAATCGTGTCACTAATTACATTCCTAACATTCCTGATGTTAGCACGCCAAAGAGCCTTGTAACGAGCGTTTTAGGATGGGCGAAACTCTATAGCGTAAACAATCCTAACATTCCTCAAGGGCACCCAACGAAGTTTTCGGTTAAAAAGCTGTTCGGGAGAGTAAGTTAGCCTAAAACTTTCGGATTTGAAAAAATTGTCCCTAGAAAATTGTTTTCTGTAATACTGGCTAGAAAATTTGTTTTCAATCCCTAGAAAATTATAGAAGAAAGGGGAGACTAAAAGGTTTCCCCTAAAATATTCGTACGTCCCAATTCGTCTGATTAATAGAGTCAGAACAGGAAAAAAGAATCCCTAAAAAATTCGTACGTCCACAAAACTTTGCAACATCAAGTTACTTGGGCTAGAAAATTCTTCTTATGTTCTAGACTACTAACAAATTCGTAGGCCGGGAATATTTTGCCATAGTATTTTCGGTTGACGCGATTTCCACCTAGAAAATCCGAACAGCTAATAGCTTTCTAGAATATGTCAAAAGACATAGTAGCCGCCTTAAAATGGCTAGATAAGCTATAGACAACTGGTTTCAAACGAATTTCAAAAAGTACTCGTTGGGTGCCCTTGATTCCTAACAGTTATCATTGGAAGGAGCATTCAAATGAGGTTATTTCTCTCTCTGATTCGAAACCCAAATTTATAAGTGTACAATTAACACCATACGATACAGTAGGATCACATGTGAATTTCCTTGAATCGCATAGTCTGATGTTCCCGGCACAGGGAACAGTGCTTGTTCCCTTGTTGTTTCTGTGCTTCATCAATGACCTCCATCAGTTGTTAAGTCACAATGTAGATTATTTGCTGATGACTGCCTAATGTATCGTTCTATACAGTCTTATCACGACCAAGGCATACCACCCCTCTCAGCCAATATCAGCATCTGATTTCGCAAACGCACTCGTGCGATTCAGCTTACTATGCGATTCTCTCGTAAATCCTATTTTAGTACTGTTCTTTGATGACTTCTACCGGACAGAATTATTAAATCAATTCACAGGGTTTCTTTCGTTTTGCCCGGTTCTGTACAGTTTACATTATTTAATTACTTTTTTCTCTGTGTGTCAGAAACTTAGTAGTTAACTAGAAAAGTTATCATTGATTAAGTTTCATCTTCCGTGATCAATTTGATCTCACTAGTAAATAATATACCTGCATTACTGAATACAACTTTGGCACACAATGCGGTGCCACTATAAAGATAAACTTGAAAATTGCAAAGAACCGTGGACGAAAATCCTGCTGGTTGCTACGTTGGATCTAAGTCAGATCTAATCAGCCAAAATGAAAATGAATACGAAGTCCAAGGACTACGGCAAAGCTGACACAACGTAGGATTTTATATTGAATATTACAATATTTCGGCTGGCCAAACCAGCCTTCTTCAGGTACTAGATGTTACAAGTGAAGAGCTCTAAGGTAAGAAGATCTATAAATGTGGTAAATTTCGCAATAGAAATTGCGGAAACGGGAAGTGACGTAGACCAAAACTTGAAGTAGCAAAATAGTATAAGAGATAAGCACTATGTTTCATCACGTATATTCATACCATATGGTTCTAGAGATTTAGCTTTATCTATAAGGTGCGCTTCTCTGGCTTTACGTATTGAGTCTCTTGAGGAGTATATTATTTCTAGGGGGATAAGTTGCATGTCGGTGTAAGAGTGGTTAGGTCTAGAAAGAAAATGTTCAGATACAGTAGTAGGTTTAGATTTAATGTTAGGCTTGTCTACTGTCCGTCTGTGTTCATTAAATCTGTCTTTGAGGCGTCGCTTAGTTTCACCTATGTATTGCAAATGGCAACGATTACATTGTATCATGTATATGAGGTTTTTAGTATTACAGGTTATGTGTGAATTAATAAAACGAGACTCGCCAGTGGAATGAAATGTGTATTGATTGAGGCCGTTAGTAATGTAGGGACAAGTTGCACAATCTTGTCCGCAGCGAAAGGAGCCTGGCGGAGCTTTAGATTGATTAGATGTGTTACGTGGTAGCTGTGATTTGACCAAAAGGTCACGAAGGTTAGAGCTACGTCGATATGCAACTAGAGGCAATTGCTTAAAGACGTCTTTGCAGCGGTTGGAAGAAAATAGTATATTAGTGTGCTTGCGTACGATATTAGAGATGTGGGGAAGTGCTGGGTTATATGTAATAACAAAAGGTATACGGTGGGTAGAGTTTTGTGAGTTAGTAGTTTGTAGAGCGTCGTTGCGAGGAATGTTAGCAGCGCGTTCTATTTGTTTATTAAGGAATGTGCGGTTATAACCTCGTTTGTAAAGGTATGTTATTAATTCATTAGTACGAATTTTAAAAGTTTCGTCGGTAGAACAGATGCGTCGGAGACGAAGAGCTAAACTGAAAGGAATGGCTCTTTTAGTGTGAAGGGGATGACAGGATGATTTAAGGAGGTGTTGATGTTTATCTGTAGGTTTAGTATATAAATCAGTCTCAATGTAGTTGTTATGTATTGATACGGTAACGTCGAGAAATGGAACGTGGGTTAATGAGTGAGAACTAGTAAATTTAATAGTAGGATGAATATTATTGAGATAATCGATGAATATTTTCAGATGGTCTTCCCCCTCAGTCCAGATCATGAAAATATCGTCGAGATATCTCCACCAGGTGTGAGGTTTATAAGGGGCATTAGAGAGAGCGTTAGATTCAAATTTACCGAGGAATAAGTTAGCGAAAGAAGGAGCCATTCTGGTACCCATGGCTGTGCCATGTACCTGCAGATAATGTTTACCATTAAAAGAAAAAATATTCATAGTAAGGATCATACGTATTAAGTCACAAAGTGTTTCGGTGGGAATGATAGGATTAGTACGAGTGCAAAGAAAATGATTACAAGCATTAATACCTTCGTTATGTGGGATGTTAGTGTATAAGGATGAAACGTCAAGAGTAACAAGCATAGCGGTATCAGGTAGTTTACCAAGTTTGAGAAGTTTGTTAAGGAAATCAGTGGTGTCTTTAATGTGTGAAGGCAGGTTAAAAACTAAGGATTTAATGTGATAGTCAACGAATTGGGAGATGCGTTCTGTAGGGTGACTGTTAGATGAAACTATGGGACGTCCCGGGTTACCAGCTTTATGTATTTTAGGTAGAATGTAGAAGCGTCCTGGTTTAACGTTAGTTTGTATGAGGTACTGTTTAGTTTTATCGTCGATGTAGCAGGCGTTCAACACTCGGCGGTGAGTGACGTTGCACGTAAGTCGTAACACGTTTCTGTATTTTGTTAGTCATGTCTTCGTCTTGTTGTTTGTAGAATTTAGTGTCACTAAGTTGTCGATTACATTCGTTAATATACCAGGTTTTGTCCATAACTACAGTGCCGGAGCCTTTGTCAGCAGGTTTGATTATTATGTCTTGTTGTTGATTAAGTCGGTGTATGGCTTGTCGTTCGTTGTGACTGATAAATTATCAGAAATGTGGTTAGGTTTAGAAGTGGTAATGTCATGTTGAATAGCATCTATGAAGGCGTTTAAAGCAGAATCTCTATCTCTATCTCTATAAAGATGAATTTAAAGCAGAATCTCTATCTCTATCTCTATAAAGATGAATTTCCACCGTATTTTTTTTATGTGCGTCAACATTTTGACAAGAAAATGTCCCTAATTCCACTGTCGCGATTAAATTTCGTAATTTGAACACGACGATCTTGTTATGAGAGTTTGTCGCGTAAAAAAAATAAGTTTTCCTTTGATCCATTTTTGACGCACATTCGCGACGTTTTAGAAACAGTGAAAATATACATTGTACATTATAAAAGCTTGTTTTAAACTGACCAGGCCGGGAACGGAAACTCCAGGGGAGCGGTCCAAACAAATATTTTGAATAAGGTAAAGGGTGCACGTGGGTGTGTGGATATTTTCTGAAACTACAAAATGTAATGCAGTCTTGTCGGGTCCCGGTTTCTGGGCTACCCCCATCCCTCCCCCACACTTCACCCTAACCTTTAATGGTTAATCATTAATAGAACGATGCATATCCAAGGGAGGGGTGGGTGGGTAGTTTCCCAGGAACCGGGATTAAGCCGAAATTCGGAGGAGGAGCGCGGAACTGAGAATAAAATACAGTCACCCTCACGGGAGTGACTGGGGACGAGGCAACATTTTCCTATACACCACAGGGAGCCCGCTACCCTGTATTTTCAGTTACAAAACATACTATCCTTTTAAAAGCTACAAATAATTTCGGATTTGGCCGTGCCATTTCCATTTTGCACTACCAGATCCTCTTCGGAGAGATCCACATTGCTATAGCGCTTGTTCACATCTCTAGCTCCCACACGTGTAGCGTGGTGGCTGGGGTTTAAAGCAGCTTTCGAGCTCGCCGCTAGAGTAACCAGATTCTGAGGCCTATGATCTAAAGTGAGGCTGACGGTCTTGGGGGCTATGCCATGCTGATGAATCCTAACAAGGACGAAACAGCTGTACATGGTTGCCACTCTACGGGCAATAAGATGTGAGCATGCGTATTAGACGCTAGCTACGTCATAGCGTGTGTTGGGTAGTCCATGCAACGAGTTTGGTTTACAAATATTGCCCTCTTTAAAATATCGGACGCACTGTATTAGCAGACACCTCGGTAATCTTTTCTGACCCTCGTTACTTTCATGCAAACACAATAAAGTTTGTCCACAGGCTAACCATCCTCCCATTTTGTGTATTTGTCACTGATGTTTTAATAATCCATCATTTCTTAGCAAATTGTGAAATAAAATACCCTTTGACTTGATTTGTGTATGTGTTGATTTAGCGCGCGCTCGTAATACAGCTCGGGTTTCCTGTGGCTCAGGTTTGTTTACATATAGCTCGGGCTTCCTGTGAGTCATCTCGCCAACTACATAAAAATACGACCTCCAGGTTACATGTCTGGCGCTCTACCAACTGAGCTATCAAGTCAGATGAGAGCAATCGTGGGTATTGGTGCGTTTTATGGGGTCACGGCGATTATATATGTATATGTAGTTATGATAATGAATCATGTTTGCCGCGTAGCACTAGTAAGTATAAAGAATGAAATATAAAGTGGTAAGCTGTAGTGCTAAGTGTGCACGCCCTACGAGGGAAAGAGAAAAAGGTTACATGTCTGGCGCTCTACCAACTGAGCTATCAAGTCAGATGAGAGCAATCGTGGGTATTGGTGCGTTTTATGGGGTCACGGCGATTATATATGTATATGTAGTTATGATAATGAATCATGTTTGCCGCGTAGCACTAGTAAGTATAAAGAATGAAATATAAAGTGGTAAAGCTGTAGTGCTAAGTGTGCACGCCCTACGAGGGAAAGAGAAAAAATCTCTGACCCAAGTGGGACTCGAACCCAACGACCTCCAGGTTACATGTCTGGCGCTCTACCAACTGAGCTCTCAAGTCAGATGAGAGCAATCGTGGGTATTGGTGCGTTTTATGGGGTCACGGCGATTATATATGTATATGTAGTTATGATAATGAATCATGTTTGCCGCGTAGCACAAGTGGTTCGAGTGGTTCGAGTGGTTCAAGTGGTTCGAGTCCCACTTGGGTCAGAGATTTTTTCTCTTTCCCTCGTAGGGCGTGCACACTTAGCACTACAGCTTACCACTTTATATTTCATTCTTTATACTTACTAGTGCTACGCGGCAAACATGATTCATTATCATAACTACATATACATATATAATCGCCGTGGCCCCATAAAATGCACCAATACCCACGATTGCTCTCATCTGACTAGACTTTCTCAAAGTCCCTTAAAACGAGATTTTCATTTCCCACATTCGCTTCTCTTAAAACGAGATTTTCACTTCTCTGGTTGATTTTCACTTTTTTTCACTTCTCTGGTTTAAGGGACTTTTGCTACCTGTTTCGCGCCCAATTCACCGGTGGATTTTTCCACCGGTGACGTAACCAAAGCTGTCCAATAGAAATAGGGCATTTAGCCATGATGTCATGACCGCTTGACGACTGTTTTCTAATTATTTCTTGAGCTGCCTTGAAACTTTCAGTTATTTTATCGACTTTCTTCAATAAGGTCACATTCTTTTCCGAACAAGAACGGCAAATAACGTTCGATAAGTATGAAAACCCAGATCCAGTTGGGCAGAGTTCTACGGTGGCTAGCCGGTGAGTGCCATGTGTTTTGCAACGTTTACTTAGTCAGTAACTGGCAATTGCCACTTAGCCGGTAACTGGCAACTGCCACTTAGCCGGTAACTGGCAATAGTGTCATTTAGCTGGTAACTGGCAATTGCCACTTAGCCCGTAACTGGCAATATTGCCATTTAGCTGGTAACTGGCAATTGCCACTTAGCCGGTAACTGGCAATTCGCCTTTTCGGCATCAGATTTCACGTGCGTTTCACGTGACTCAAGTGTAAACATACCGCGAAATTAAAGTTCGGACGTCGAGTCAGGCCTATAACCGATTTGGACCCAATAAATTACTCGTTGGAACCTCGTCGGTATGTGTTTTCAAAAGGTTAGCGGGAAAGTTTAGCTTAACGAAAAGTCTTTCAATTCGAAATAATTCAAAACCAGAACACATGTTCTGTAGTCGCCGCGAAATTTCGGACATTGAGTCAGGCGAGACATTGAATAATTCACGCGAGAGCGGTGATGGTCAGAATAACAGAAAAGACCCGGCCATTTCTGTACCTATTTGAACCCAATAAATACTCGTTTGAACTCTTCGGTATGTGTTCTCATAGACTAGCGGGGAATTTTGGTCATATACATTATAATCCTATACACTATAATTTAACAGAAATGATTGTGCTTTAATGACCGAAGGTTAGTGAAATTTGGTAATTTTCCCTTCTTAAACTTCCTAAAGTAAAGGCACGATGTTCTAGGGATGTGACCGGTGGTGTTACGCAACGCACTGCGCGTCTGTAACCTAAGGGGATTCTCCAACGGGGGGTACGGATCGCCAGGAGAGGAACACCAACACGCTAACTGATTTTAAACATTATAGGGTTGGGGGGGAGGGGGCTGTTAATTTTTTATGTGTGTCAAACTAAGAACTACACTTAAAATGGTAGGTTTATATAGAATGGCTCAATACACTTATTAAAATGCAGCAGAATACCCAGGAGAATAACAGTAATTGAGTAGGTTATTCTTAGTTTCTCTACATATATGTATACGTATACCATATAGTATACTGAACTGAGTTTCCCTGCCCCCGAAATGACAGTAAAATTATGCTGCTGATAACGCTGCTTTGCAAACAGCGTATATGCACGGTTCAAATTGTATTTATTGTTGGAAGGGGATGTATGTATTTTTTTAAAGATTGAAGGGGAAATGCTAAAATAATAAGCTTTACTGGGGGGAGCTATCTACAAAAATGACATAATCTGAAAAAAATAACCCCCCCCCCGTGGTATAAATAATAAATGCATGCATGCAGCCTTATGTCTTTGCGAGGAATCGGATTTTGAGAACATGCCTTATCTATTTTGATTTTTCGTGTTTAAAAACTTATCTTTAGGTAGGGCCGCAAAATTTTCCGCTAGTGGCTATCAGTGCATGAGAACACATACGAAGAGGTTCAAACGAGTTTTATTGGGTCCAAATAGGTGCAGAAATGAGTCTGTTATTCTGTCAGTTCTGACAATTGACCACCATTTCACCGCTCTCGCGTGAATTACTCGTACAAATAGGCCTGACTCGACGTCCGAACTTTCGCGGTATGTTTACACTTGGAGTGATGTGGAACGCACGTGAAACCTGACGCCGAAAAGGCGAATTGCCAGTTACGGGCTAAGTGGAAATTGCCAGTTACGGGCTAAGTGGCAATTGCCAGTTACGGGCTAAGTGGCAACTTGCCAGTTACCGGCTAAGTGGCAATATTGCCAGTTACCGGCTAAGTGGCAATTGCCAGTTACGGGCTAAGTGGCAATATTGCCAGTTACGGGCTAAGTGGCAATTGCCAGTTACCAGCTAAATGACACTATTGCCAGTTACCGGCTAAGTGGCAGTTGCCAGTTACCGGCTAAGTGGCAATTGCCAGTTACTGACTAAGTAAACGTTGCAAAACACATGGCACTTACTAGCCACCGTAGAGTTCACAGGAAATTTCAAGAATTCTGTCGAGGTTCTTGCAAATTAGAGCCGTCAAATATAAACGTTCTCCTCTTGTCTGCAATTTAACCGCGATTGTGACAACCTTTGACATGTTCCGCCTTCACGTTTCAGCGAGTGGGATTCAGGTTTGGAAACTTTTCAGCTAGATTTTCCTTCGCGCTACGCGCTAAATCATATAAATGTCGGTTCAAGTTCAAGTTTTGGACGCTCAGAATTATGAGAGATGCAAGACAACAACGGTCTCTTGGCATAATCTGAGTTGCACGTCGGTAGAAGACATATCAAAGGTTTTCAACATCAAGGTTAAAAATAATTAGTTTGCCGACGAATTGCAAAGGTTTGGGACGCCAGACGTCTACTTCAAACATAAACGAACGAGGAAAAAAGGTTCACGCTTAATCGGTAGCTTGCAAATGGTAGTAACCACATTGCAAACAAAAAGATCCCTTTGATTTTGGTGTCAGTGCAACTCTACAAAACGATTTTGTGGGAGTTGATCCAGCTAATGGCTGTAAATATAGCTTCCCGGGCAACGGACGCGCACGTGCATATCACATATGTCAATCAACTTTCGCGCCAGAATATTTAATTAGATTCAAATCCTCACAAGTGAAACAAGTCGTCCTCTCGCGACTTCGTCGCTCGCTTCAGCTCGCGCTTCGCGCTCGTTCTCAGAGGAAAAGACAACTGAAAAGAGGTCGACTTGTAGCAAGTCTATCATCTGACTTGATAGCTCAGTTGGTAGAGCGCCAGACATGTAACCTGGAGGTCGTTGGGTTCGAGTCCCACTTGGGTCAGAGATTTTTTCTCTTTCCCTCGTAGGGCGTGCACACTTAGCACTACAGCTTACCACTTTATATTTCATTCTTTATACTTACTAGTGCTACGCGGCAAATATGATTCATTATCATAACTACATATACATAAAAATATACTGATTGAATTGATGGCTCGGTCACCATGGCAACACATCGATCTCGGAAACCAGACCCACTAATTTTTTTTTTTTAATAAGTGATCAGAAGAGGGTGTGATAGATTCTTAAAATAGTCTGTAAGAAAATTTCGTTTCGAAGAGCATAAATGATTATCAGTATATTTTAAATGCACAAGGTCTGTCTTACTGAATTTTACTTTTTCTCCTCAGATTAAAGATAATCTATGTAACATTCAATCAAGTTTTTAAGAAGAATTTCACCGCACGGATTTTGATCACTTATTTAAAAAAAAAAAATAGTGGGTCTGGTTTCCGAGATCGATGTGTTGCCATGGTGACCGATCTCATCAATTCAATATTTTATTTTTATGTAGTTCGCGAGATGGGCCACAGGAAGCCCGAGCTACATGTAAACAAACCTGAGCCACAGGAAACCCGAGCTGTATTACGAGCGCGCGCTAAATCAGCACATTCACAGCAGAATCAAGTCAAAAGGTACCCTGGTTCCAGAGGTTTTCTAGAGAGAACAGCAGCGGCGAAAGAGCTGCGAAGCGGCGATCAGCGAGCTGCGAAGCAGCGAAAAGGGAAATAATGGATTATTAAAACATCAGTGACAAATACATAAAATGGGAGGATGGTTAGCCTGTGGTTTGTCGTGATTTGTGTTGCGTGACCAACGTGGAAGCGAGGAACGCCTGGTCGATTTTCCTGTCTGAGGGTTGCAACGTGCATGAGAAGTTCCACTGTACAACTTCATCGACAACATGAGCGACGATATTAACCCCATCAAAAACCCTGAAATCAAGTACACAAAGGTATTAAACACTTGCATGTAGAGCAATAGTCAATAGCACATGCGTGCATGCCTACATAAGCTTACATGTACATGTATACCATAGCTACATGCATAGTTGCGAAGTTCACTGCATCCATTGTCATTAATGTGCCAACCAGAGATCCATTGGTTCCTGACACATAGCAGCCTTTTAAAATCATGGTTGGACATTAGAATAACAATTATTGTAATGTTTATCAATGCGAAGCATCGCTATACATGTAAGTTTATAAGTTAAGTTATGTGTAGACAAAATATTGTAAACTTACTAAGAAAGCGATTATGCACTTATCATCGGCTTCCCCATGGGTCGACCCCCGGGGTTAGGAAGGGATTAGTCGACTTTGGACATTTTTCATTCACCCCGGTATTACCCCCTGGGGACACCCCGCGGGATTGGTTTGACACAGGTCAGCAGTATCCAAACTTTCACGGTGCAGATATTTTAAACGTGTTTATGATAAAGTGTGACAAACCAGGTCCAGGCTCCTTTATTTGGTACCATGGCAGAGGTATCAAGATCAGCGCCAGTAGCTGAACCCGAAAAATGGACACTTTTGTCTGTTTTACATGCAAAGATTGTTGAGGGTATGTTGGCTAATATGCCCCTGGATTTGTCATGAAATTATGCCCAGTACCCTGGGGCTTCGGTTGACTTTTTTTGGCCCTGAAAACAAAACCCCTGGGGTGTCCCAGGGGTTGACCCTGGGGAAAGCTGATGATAAGTGCATTAGATTAAATTAACATTGTCATTAATTTTATGTATAAATTTTTTCTCGCTTCATGTCAGCAGACATGAATTACTACCAAATTGTATTGTGTATTGTGTTCTAGTATTGTATTGTGTATTTCGTTTTATTGTTTTTTTATTGTGTTAATTCTATTGTATTTTGATAGCAATTCATGTGTTGCCTACATGAAGGGACCACCAATGTTTAGAGTCTGTTCAATTACCGGTAATATTGTTCTTATAGCTCATAGAAAAGCCAGCTGTTGTTTTGTTCAGTCCTGTTCTTGTAGGCATTGCGCATGCCAGGTGCAGCAGCTCAGGGTTGCACGTGATGTCTTTGCTGCCATGTAAACTTATAAACATTAGCATCTTAATTGTTTGTATGTACAGAAACTAACGTTGTATGGTTGCATAAATGAAAGCTCTGGCTTATCAAAGCTGGTGTGTAATGCTTCCAATTTACATGTACTTATCCCAAAAGGCTTTGCAAAACAGGTAGATGATGTAACACTATATGGCAAAATAATTAAGGCACTGAAAAAAATTTTTTGGATCAAAACCCAAAGGTGGATAAACTTTGCAGACATGTATGAAAACCGCTCTTAAAATATATTTGGATTAAGAGACTAGATGACTCTCACCCTGCCACATGGGAAATAATTCCACTAAAAAAAATATCTACATGTACAGTGTACATGTAGGTATGGAGGTGCACTTTTATTCAAATGCAATTTAATTCATTGGTTTAGTTCTAGATGATCTTCCCAGCTTTTATCAAAAGATTTTACAAGAATGGTATGATCTAAAATTTGCCAAATGAACCACCAACACATGCCAATTAATAGAAATTAATGAAGAAATATTATGGAATAACCAGAACATCAAAATAGAAAACAAAACTGGGCAATCCCTTTATGTACACAAATGTAGGACGACACGAATTTTTACCAAAAATACAATAGAATACAACACAATACAATTCAATACAACAATAGAACGCAACACAATACAATAGAATACAATTTGGTATCAATTCGTGTCGTCCTACATGAAGGGACGGCCCAAAACTGTTTTTTCAAAGAATTGTTTCTAAAAGGTGTTAAGTATAGTGATGACTCGTATGATGATAACACTAACAACTTCCTTAATTTGTCAAAGTTCAAAACAAAGTTCAATGTTGTAGATGCAATAAAGTCTAACTTGTAAAAGCAAACATAATTTAGAGACATCGCACCAAGATGAAGTAAACAAAACCACTCTCTCAAGATTGGTTGCAAACCTGTCTAAACTATAGGTGAAAAACATTCGTAGTGAATTTATTTAGTAGAGCTAAAATTTGTGACTCTTACATGCAGCTGAGAAGAAAATTAAAAGTTATGGTATATACAATGTAGCGAAGAAGTTAAGGTATACGTGACTTAATTAACCTTTTCAAAATAACAAAGGAAATAAAACTGAGCATGTTCCAGTATAAGATTAACCACAACCTTCTGGCCACCAGTGATATCCTATTTAAATCAAAGATGGTTGAAAATGATAAATGTCCCTTGTGTCACATTGCAATTGAGAGACATACATTGTAATATTCCTCATGCACTTCTTTGTCAATAAGTATATATTGCATCAAAGCCAATAATATTTGGAAACGATTTGAAGAATGGTGGTTAAAAAACACCAAGCAAAGCATCAAGCTTAATACCCTGGATCAGAGGTTGGAAATCCGCTTCTCCTAGCTCACAATATCGACAACGTAGCTCACAAATTATCAGCTTAAGAGAGATCTCGCTTCGCTCGACGGCTAAGACATCTCGCTTCGAGCCTCTGGCAATCCAGGGTACAAGCTTAAACTAAACAGTACACATTCTATATGGCATGTTTGACCAGACTTAAACATGTACATTGTAACCCTACTAAATCGTGCATTAATAATAGCCAAATTTACACAGTCTGTACATTGCTTTTCTGGAACTTAGGAACTACATGTACTTTTAATGGCTTCCTTATTCTCTTACGTGAAAGGCAAAGATTGAAAAAGAAAATGCTAGAAATTAGAAATTACAAAAATAAATGGCACCCACAGTGGAGAACCTGCTAATATTAAAGAATAATACAAGTAATACAAAATAAACTGAACTGAAGTAATCTATTAAATTTTGTATTGTACAGTACTGTTCGAAAAGATTGCAACGAGAATTGGGGATATATCCCCGGGGATATTTCACTTTTAAGTGAAATATCACTTCACTAAGGGAAGTGAAATATCACTTCACTAAGGGAAGTGAAATATCACTTTTAAGTGAAATATCGCTTTTGGAAAGTGAAATAGCACTTTTGGAAAGTGATATTTCACTTTTTGGAAAGTGATATTTCACTTTTGGAAAGTGATATTTCCCTTTTGGAAAGTGATATTTCACTTTAATTTGAAGAAGTGATATTTCACATCACCAAAAGTGATATTTCACGTCACCAAAAGTGATATTTCACGTCACCAAAAAGTGATATTTCACTTTTTCGAACTGGACCTTTCACCGTCGTTATTATTCCTGTTCAAGCATGATGAGTTGTCAGTTTCTTACTCAACAGCGCCGTTCGCGTTCTTATTAACTAACAAAGCCAACTGCTTCAAAATAAACATTCTTAAAACACGGCCCGCAAACAATCTTCCGTTAACTTTTATTCCTGTTCAAGCGTGATGAGTTGTCAGTTTCTTACTCAACACCACCGTTCGCGTTCTTATTAACTAACGAAGCCAACTGCTTCAAAATAAACGTTCTTAAAGTGCCCCTACGATCAAATTTTGACATATCAATGTTTTTGCATATTCATAAAGTAGAGTTCATATATTATTACCAGTTCAAATTGTTTTTCGATACAACGACAGGAAGTCTTATTTTTTTAGCTCCGAATATTGAATCTACACGTCCGCCATTACTGGAAGCCGTGCCCTTTGTTCAGCTTTAAACAAAGGTTTATTCACCGGAAATGATGTCATACACTTAACGCTCGCCTGCAGAACACAACGCCTGGAGGCATATTTCTACTAAAAACGTCTTCACGTACATAAGAAGAAAGTTATATTTATCTTTGCGAGGTTGGCTACTTTTTTATGCACGCTATTTCGCGCCACGAGGTTGTCGTGTTAAGTGTATGACATCACTTCCGGTGAATAAACCTTTGTTTAAAGCTGAACAAAGGGTACGGCTTCCAGCAATGGCGGACAGGATTTTACCGGTAAACTCTCCTAAAATTTGTGGTTTAAGATGCCCATTTGGGAATATTTTTTACTATTTCGGATATTTCTAATACTGATTGACCTACATGTATAGACACTGAAAAAGTGGCAAATCGAAATGGTAAATTTTCATCGTAGTGGCACTTTAAGAGACGCCCGCTAACAATCTTCGGTTAACTTTTATTCCTGTTCAAGCGTGATGAGTTGTCAGTTTCTTACTCAACACCGCCGTTCGCGTTCTTATTAACTAACGAAGCCAACTGCTTCAAAACAAATTTTCCTTAGTTTATATGTTGTATTTTGACTGCAGTAATTATTACTAAATTGTAAAAATATATTTCTATATGGCATGTTTGACCAGACGTAAACATGTACATTGTAACCCTACTAAATCATGCATTAATAATAGCCAAATTTACACAGTCTGTACATTGCTTTTCTGGAAGGAACTACATGTACTTTTAATGGCTTCCTTATTCTCTTACGTGAAAGGCAAAGATTGAAAAAGAAAATGCTATCGTAAATAAAAAAACTTAGAAATTACAAAAATAAATGGCACCCACAGTGGAGAACCTGCTAATATTAAAGAAAATTAATACAAGTAATACAAAATAAACTGAACTGAAGTAATCTATTAAATTTTGTATTGTACTTAACGTTTGTTTTCCTTAGTTTATAGAATATGTTGTATTTTGACTGCAGTAATTATTACTAAATTGTAAAAATATATTTCACATGCATGCAACATATTGGCTGCCACAACTTTGTCATTTGAATCTCTGGGGATTTTATATTACAACCCAAGAATTGGGATGGGACTGACTGGGTGTACAATGTACGTGCCAGTAATACAATTCAAATGGATTAGGGACCAATTCAACTGCATACATGTATTCTTAGTGCCTTGCTTAATGGGTCCAGGCATGGACATTAGTGTGGGTCAGCATTTAAAGACAAAACATAGTTCTGTAACAGTTAAGATTATCTAGAGCAAAAATGTGGATGTGCATTAAGGGAGAGAGGGGAGGGGTCCTACCTTAACATCCATTGGACATTAATTAAGCCAGGCAGTGAGAATATATAATTATGTTGATGGCCCGTTATAGTACACTAACTGCAAAACATGGATGATGAATTTATAGTACTTATGTTAATTGTATGCTGAGGAAATTTTGTTTGTTTGTTTTCTTTGTATTAACTTTAATTTCTTTATTCACAGAAAATTTCAACACAATTTGCATACTATTATAACCATATATACTGTGACTGTAATTTAGCTCAATTGACTTCATATTTTGACTGATCAATAATATTGACTCTATAAATGATTCAGAAGTTTATAATTACTGAACATAATTATAGTTTTTGTGCAGAGTTTGCCTCATTAATTAATTTTAACACCAGCATATAATAGTAATTTGATAATTATTATTAAAGTGTATATACATGTCATATACAGTCTGTAAATTATGTACATGTATGTTAATTAAGCATTTATGCAGTTAAATTGCTACAGTTAATGTACATGGTTCAGCATATTGATAGGGTCAATTAAAAAATTATATGTATACATGTATGGTTCCAGTTGTAATAAACACTTTAAAAGAAGATATGTACAGTTAATTGGTACAAATTACTGTACATAGGAATAGGTCATTATAAAAAGTGAGTATACTCACTTTTTATTTTACTTTTTGCACTGGTGGCTTTAATATTTTTCTCAGATAATGTTCAGAGAAAAGCATTCAATGATTCTCTCATGGCAAATTTGTAGTTGAATGTTGCAGTGTAGAAAGTTGGGGGGTGAGACAGCAGGAGAAATCTAGGATCAGTTGGGTAACTGGAAATACAACTGGAAATATATTTTTATTTGGCCTGGTGTGTCGTATTCATTGGTATCAAAGAAAGGGTGTTACAATATTGTAGAGCTCTGTAGACATGACGTTACATATGATATATAAGGGGATTTTGTAGTTATTTTCCAGCCTCAGATTTTAATCTCTAGTGTTGTCAAGAGATAACTCATGCATCAGTGTGTTCTTGTTTCAGTTGTTCATTAACAATGAGTTTGTAGACTCGGTGAGTGGTAAAGTATTTCCAACCATAAATCCTTGCACGGCAGAGAAGATCTGTGATGTCTCTGAAGGTGATAAGGTAAGAAGATTACTGCAGAGTGTTTGTACATGTATGTGGCAGCTGGTATTAAACAAAGTACAACAAAACAAATAATACATGGGTATAGAAACGTATTTGTTTGTGAAGAGTTTATTCAGACCAATATGGGTAGGAGTGCATGTACTTATACAATGTACATGTATGTGTCTCCCTTTAGGGTGTGGTTTTTGAGCTATTTTAGTCAGAAATAGTGTTATCAATTTTGCCTTTTTACTATGGAAGAGGGTATGATTTTGACAGGGAGGTGCATGTGGTCTATGAGACCATGCACACATTTTCATTTCAGTTTCTCTTGGTATTTTTACATTGCATATTAATTAAAATAAAAAAAATCAAAGCAAAAATTTACAAAGATAACATGCAATTAAACCATGACAAATATAATTGGATATAGATACAAATGTAACATATTAAAGACTGTTTCCAATTGAATTGGTGCCTTAAATAATTATTACAATTATAACTGTTTACAAAATTAATAATTAAAATCTCTCTTTTAATAGGCTGATGTTGATAAAGCAGTTCAGGCTGCCAAAGAGGCATTTAAGTTAGGCAGTACGTGGAGGACAATGGATGCATCCAACAGGGGTAGACTACTGTACAAGCTGGCTGACTTGATTGACAGGGATGTTGAATATCTTGCAGTAAGTTTAAATCCACTGCAAAAGGAAAGATTAATCAGTGAAACAAGAAACAAAACACTAAATTGTTTTGATTCTTTTATTACAACTCACATGTACATGTATGTAGGAAAATGATTTAGGACAGGCTGTGCATATAATGATTGAGGCATCAGTCATTGGTGAAAAGGATTGAGAATTATCAGCTACATGTAGTATGTGTACATCAAAACATGATTAAATTATGAAAACAAAAGATTGAGACTCTATTAAACCAAACCACCCTGAAAATACATGTATGCAAACTTTTAATAATATTGTTGTTGTGGAATTTACAGCAAGTAATTATTATATAATGTATGTAGAACTTACAACATTTCTACATGGTTGTATGCATGTAGATGTAGCTAAGAAAAAGATCTAAATCACTTCCAATGCAAGCAGTTAAATAATTCCCTGCAACTTCTGATCAGTAAAAGTTTATTGTGGAGCTCTATAACCCACGCACTGGAGCACCATACACATGTACATAATTAGTGATTGATCAAAAAAATTACTGCACAAAATATTGCATCTGTCCAACCACATCCCTCACCCTTTGCATCCCACCTCTAATATTTGTAGCATTTTTTTCCCTTCATACTTGATTATTACATGCCTTAAATAGCCTAGACAGTAAGAGTGCATGCTTATTGTTTGTATTAAGGTTGTGGGTTAGATTCTCGACTTGGACAATTTTCTCTTCTTTTTTTAGTAAACAATATATTTTTACATGCAGATCTCTCGATCCTTTCCTCATTCTGGTATTTTTCTTTCTTACATGTACCAAGTTATCATTTTATTAATATTATAACTAAACAATTCATAGCCTTTCAAAGTGATCGATTGAAAAACTTACTTCAACTCCTCTGTTTGAAATATCTCTCAGCTAGTCAGTGAACCACAATTCCTAGATATCAGTCGCTCTACTATGATCAGAAATTATTGGAGCTCTGCGTATAGGCTTACCTATATTATGTATATACATGTACATGTACTTTACAATTAGACCCGCAGCCCGAATTGGCTACGAGTCAAATTAGCCCATGAGATGCCAAGCATCCCAGTGGGGTACTGCAGGGCCCAGTGCTTCTGATCGAGAGGTCCAGAGAAGCTCATCATTCATTAGCATTTTAGTGTAAAAGTAGTCATGTACGTAGCTCAAAGCTTGTGATTCAAAGGTTTTAATTATCCTTATCTTCACAGAAAAATCTAGACATTAGGTGAGGACCTAATATTTTGCCTCATTCTAGCTAGCTATTGGCCATGCCCAGGTTAAAAGTATTGTCAAAAAATTGATAATAACTAAAATGTACTTTAATCAATATTTGTATGAATTAATATACATGTAGAGCCTGGAGACTATTGACGGTGGGAAGCTGTTTTTGGACTCTGTTGATGACATGAAGCTGAGTGCTGAATGCTTCAGGTACTACGCAGGATGGGCTGACAAGATTCAAGGCAAGACCATTCCCGCTGGTAAGCTGACCGGTTAGCACTGCCTGCCCCCAAAATAAATTTTCTGAAAAAGAGCCTACGATACAAGGGTGCTTCTTTATGGAACAAATTGCCAAAAGCTACTCAACAAATTAAGTGTTTGCAGGCTTTTAAGTCCTGTCTAAGGAATGACCGTGGTAGCCTTCTGATGTCTGGTTAATTATATTTTAACCACGTTTTTATCTACATTGTACTTCTATTTTATTATGGCACGGCATCCATGTAAACCAGGTGTTATACTCTGTTGGATATCCGTGGACAAATAAAGTTGGAGACTGGCGTGCATGTTTTATTGACAAATACATACATGTATAGGCACACGCTGACTGTACGATGAACATAAAATAAGGAATACATGACTGTATTGCATGAGGCCAAAGGCCAAATACAGCATTGAAGAAAATTTGAGTTCATCATACTGAGTCACCAAGTGGCTGTATTTGTCACACACACAAAGTTTCTAACCTGTTTATTATATTCCAACTGCAGCATGCTAGCGCTGTGGTCACCAAACCTAATTATTTTATTTATTTAAGTAGTCATTAGCCAATCACCTGCTTGGATTTTGTACAGTTTTGCCTGGAGTTGGAATATTAAGATTATTATAACCACTATAATTATTATTAGTTCCTGTTGGTAAGCTTTTCACCCGGGGGGGGGGGGGGAACTCCCATATTAAGTGATGTGGATGCTCGTCAACAATTTTAAAAGGAACCTCTAAAAGATACCAGGATCCTGTTTTTCTGGGTGTGGCTCAACTTTATTTTTACACAAAGTTGTACCAATTAATCCCAAAACACAAAATTAACTGATATTTTCATGATTTTTAATAGTGGTAAAGAATGCATTAGATTGATTGTATTATGGAATAAGAATAGATGGAATTATTGGTCTCAAAACATTATCATTGGTTCATTTTAGCACATTTTGCACTGTAAGCTACATTGTATGTGCCATACATTTACAAATTTATGTAGTATATTTTAAATTTCCATGCAGTGGCTAAAATTATCCTGATGTGTTCTTATTCTAGAATAGGCGAATCCTTGTTTACATTTCTTCCTCATTAGCATAAAACAAACTTCAAGCGACATACATACAAACAAACAGAGTCCATAAATTGAAAGAGATTGTCACATTTGATAATCTCCAAAAAATTGAGAGTGATATGATAAATAATATATTTTGAGGAATGAGCGTTGCAAAATCTCAAACTTTACAAAGAATGTACATTGTATGGCTGTCAGCAACTCTTGCCACCCAGCCCATTTTACAGTTTTTGAAAAGTCAATTTCTCCATAAATATTTAACATATCAATCTAAAATTTTCGGTGATTTCTATGTTTAAAATTCTCTTTCAACTGATGTAGCCTGTTTGTTTGTAGGTTGAAGTTTAATTTATGCTAATGAGGCAAACATGTAAGCAATGACGTCAGAAAGGATTTGCCTATACCATCAATCAAATGCATCCAAAGATAAGTGCATCAAACTTTCCACTGGTACAGCTTGTTTAATTATTATATACTGTCATTTATTAATAAAATAACAATTTCATTTTTCTGATATTAAAGGTGTTTATTATTTATGTCTTACTCTCCCAGCTTGCTTTGAACATCAGGGCACATTTCGACACCCCAAATAGGTTATTGTTAATATAGTCAATTGTGTGGATGGCAAAAATTGCTACGAATATTAGAGATGGGGCAATCTGATGCACTGGGGTGAGGGACAGAGGGATTCAGATGGATGTGCGTGCAGTACTTTTTTCAATCGTCTGCTACATGTATGTGTATACATGGTGCTCCACTATAATAATAATATAATAATAATATATTTATATAGCACCTATAGCGAAATGTTCTAAGCGCTTTACAATATGTACTAAAAAGATAAAAATGGCAGAAATTTACAATTTCATTTCAGATTAAAAATTGTAGAAAACATAGAATAATATTAAAATATGATAATTAAAAACAAATGTTGCCAAGGAAAATAATTTATCCTAAAGTATATTGTGATAGTAATATAAATTATGCAATTAATTAAAACTATAAGAGTAGGAAAGCCTAAAAAATATGCGTCTTTAGTTTATATTTAAAAGAATTTAAGTTGTCACGAGTCCTGACCTCATCTGGAAGAGCGTTCCAGAGAATGGGAGCAGAAACAGAAAAGGCTCTTAAACCATAACTCTTAACATGGAATGGAGGCTGTTGTAAACGGTTCTGCAATGAGGAACGTAAACATCTAGCTGGACTATACGGTGTAATTATGTCACGTAAATAAAAAGGAGCAACCATTCAAAGCCTTAAATGTTAATAATAAGATCTTAAAATTAATTCGCTATTCAACTGGAAGCCAGTATATTTCTGCTAATATCGGGGTAATGTGATCATATTTCCGTGTGTAAGCAAGTAGACGCGCCGCAGCATTCTGTGTTAAATATTTAGGAAGACCATAAAAGAGAGAATTGCAATGGTCTAATCTAGACGTTATAAAAGCGTGGATAAGAATCTGGGCCGTGTTGAAACTAAGAAACTTCCTAATTTTAGCAATAGATCTAAGCTGATAAAAAGATGATTTACATAGTTCTTAATTTGCTCGCCCATACATAAGCATTGATCATAAACTACGCCTATATTCCTGGCAGACATGGAAGGAACTATAGCTTCATTGTCATTCAGGGAAGGACATAAAGGTTTGTTATATCGAGGATTCGTTATAAACGACTCCCCGCGGTTATAACACTTTCCCAGCAAAAGCACCAACATGTTCATTATATCGGGGTTTACTACTAACAGTTCAACAAGCTGATTAATATGAACTGGTATATAATAACTGTATTTTTCCGGGCTGAAAAAACGTACATGTTCGTCATATCGTGGACTTCTCGTGATAATCAGGTTCGTTATACGGGGTTCCATTGTAATAATATTAGACCACCATAACTCTTTCCCACACTAGCAATATATTACATGTACATTCTATATTGCTAGTTAGGAGTCGTTGGTATTAGGGCATATTGTAGTTATTACATTGAACTGACTCTGTGCTGCCTTTTTAGATGGTTCATATTTTGTGTACACAAGACATGAACCAGTGGGTGTGGTGGGTGCAATTGTTCCCTGGAACTTTCCTCTCAACATGGCCTCCCTGAAGCTCGCTCCTGCTTTGGCTTGTGGTAATACTGCCATTCTGAAACCAGCAGAGCAGACTCCCTTAACAGCTCTCTGCTTGGCTGCACTGGTTAAGGAGGTATATATTAGTTTATTGTGTGAACTAACTTTATGTAAAGCAAAGCAACTTTATTTAACGTCGGTAACTCGTGATAGTCTGGTGAGACTGATAAACTTGAGGCCGACGTGGGACCTATGATTTTACGTCCTTATCTGAGAAGACGTGAAGGTCTAACCATTTGCAGTTCGATAACGAGATTGTTTCACAAAGGCAGCACCTTCTACTCGGTTGTTTTAAGACCCTGAGTGTTGGTCCGGCCGGGGTTTGAACGCTTGACCGAAAATGCGTTATTTCGATGGGTTTCTATTGAATTTATCAGTATCAACCAATGAAATTACGAGAAAGAATAATAGAAACACCTTTTTACATTCCTTGCCGTTCAACACTACAGTTCTTATCCGGATCATTACTTAATTAAGATTATAAATTCTTATTAATACTAGGTACTTATTGACTGAGTGGGAGGGCCGGACGGGAAAATATTTGTCTCGAGGTCATGACGTACAAAATGACAGAAAGCAAAATATTTTCCCGTCCGGCCCGACCTAACTCAGTCAATAAGTGTGTTATCATATGACCACTTTATAATTAGTTTGTTTTAATAACGGCAAAACAACAAGCATAAAATCGAGCAGAGATGGACAGCTTTTTTTTTCGGTCGGCTCAGGTCAGCCCTCGTCACGTCACTTTTAAAAATGGGTTTGAAAGGAATACACGCACGGGGCCATACGGTTCGGACTGTCCTGGCCCGAGTAATAAACTTTCACATCATGATAGAGCGGTTTTCGATTGAGTGTCGTAAAACCAAAACCAAAGTAATTACAGAGCCAATCAGGAGCAAGTAAAAACACATTGAGCCAATCAGGAGCAAATAAAAACACAATGAGCCAATCAGGAGCAAGTAAAAACACTGAGCCAATCAGGAGCAAGTAAAAACACAATGAGCCAATCAGGAGCATGTAAAAACACAATGAGCCAATCAGGAGCAAGTAAAAACACAATGAGCCAATCAGGAGCAAGTAAAACACAATGAGCCAATCACGAGCTGAAGTAAGTCACGATTGGTTTTACTTGAACCAATCACGAGGAAAAATAAACGCAATCGTAGATGGCGTGATGTTTGATGGCGCGATGGACCAAAACACGTTTGGTTTTAGTTTAGCACTTGAATGGATGATAATCACAAAACGTTTTCCACAGCCAATAGGAAAACTGAGCAAACGCAAAACCAAAGCAATCACGGATTGCTTCGACACTCAATCGAAATCCGTTCTAATTGTGGCTACGTACGTACGTGTACAGTATGCATTATACCTAATATGGTAGTCCACTTATGGGAAGTCCTAATAAGGGTTTGGGATGACTATACTTTAGTATCTGTGTCTGCTTACGAGCGCAAGCTTAGGTGTTCGCTTAGCAGAAATTACAAAACATTTTAGTGGAAGATTCACCGGAACCATCCGCTTACTGGAAGTGTCTGCACAATTAGTGGTCCAACTTACTTTGTGTTGTGTTGTATCAGGCTGGTTTTCCACCAGGAGTAGTGAATGTCGTCCCAGGCTATGGCCCTACTGCAGGTGCTGCCATTTCGAATCACATGGAAGTCGATAAGGTGTCCTTTACTGGATCCACTGAGGTAATAATATACGTATACACTGGAAAACTGGACCTATTCCATTGGATAGAAGTGTGTTGGAAATTTGTTGGAAAATAGTTGGAAGTTTGAATTTCCATCGTTTTGCACACTTCCAACAGATGGAAATAGGTTGGAAATATTGTTGGAAACTCTAATTTCTATCGGTAGGCAAGACTAAAAGTGGCCGAGCTTCTTATTAGCTGGGGGGAGTCTGGTAGCGATTACATTGTGGATTGATTTGTATAAGATCCCGATCAGCCTCCTTCGCAGGCATCTCTCCGTATTTTAATTCAGGTTTTTCTCGAACTCGCTTGGGCTGGGCTTCCTGTGGTAGTAAATCAGAAGTGAGGGATTGGGGAGAGGACGAGGGGAAAACCTGAATTAAATTAAAAACAGAATTAAAATAAAAACCCGAATTAAAATAAAAACCCGAATAAAAATACAGAGATGCCTGCGGAGGAGGCTAGATCCCGATACATACATACACGTTTTTTATCCTTGAATGTACAGAGTAGCTGAAATAAGCTAATATATTCGAGAAAAGATGTTAGCTTGTTATGATTGTCTTTTTCACATACTTTTTCTATAGATTCAATTAACCGGGAGAATCACAATTTAGAAAAAGAAGCGGAGAAACACATCTTGTACGGTGGCTTGCAAGGGACATCTAACATTTCTATACAGTATAGTTATTAACTGAGTCGTAAAACAGGGTTCCTACAGTTAGGGAAAAACAAAAAAATCAAGGTCAGGAATTGTTAGGGAATTTAGGATTTGGTCAGGGAAATTTCAAATTTCGCATTATTACTTATTCGTTGGGCCGTTCTGTTCAGTGTTTCTTTCTCAAATTTACTATTGAATAACAAGACTCGACTCGCTGGACTCGATTAACAGGTCAGTGAAAAATGCTTTTTGGTAAGTGAAAAGTCAAAGGATTGTTTGGGAACCCGGTAGACCGGCGATCGTGAGGGCGTGAGTTGAATAAAAAAAGAATTGTGGGTTGTCCCATGCCATCGTAAAAACATTTTTTTAATCTTACAGACAAACTACATTAATTTGCAGGCAAATTAAACTTAACCGTACATGCGTTGCTTTTGTGTGGGAATTTGATTTGATTTTGGCACAACGAACAACCTTTTTCATTATTGCTATTGTTGTCGCTTGGTATATCTATTTATCTTTCTTTTAGTTTTAGAGTGATTTTCGATTGAGTTTTGAAATAAGAAGTGATTGCTTTCAGGTTTTGTGTTTGCTTAGCTTTTCTATTGGCTGTGAAAAATGTTTTGTAATTATCAGCCAATCAAGTTCTAAACTAAAACCAAGCATTGCTTAGTGGTCTGTCTTGCAATCAATTTTCGTTTAACGATTGCGTTTTCTTTTTCTCGTGATTGGTTCAAGTAAAACCAATCATGAATTACTTCAGTTCGTGATTGGCTCATTGCGGTTTTACTTCCTCCTGTGATTGGCTCACTGCGGTTTTACTTCCTCCTGTGATTGGCTCACTGCGGTTTTACTTCCTCCTGTGATTGGCTCACTGCGGTTTTACTTCCTCCTGTGATTGGCTCATTGCGGTTTTACTTCCTCCTGTGATTGGCTCACTGCGGTTTTACTTCCTCCTGTGATTGGCTCACTGCGGTTTTACTTCCTCCTGTGATTGGCTCACTGCGGTTTTACTTCCTCCTGTGATTGGCTCACTGCGGTTTTACTTCCTCCTGTGATTGGCTCACTGCGGTTTTACTTCCTCCTGTGATTGGCTCACTGCGGTTTTACTTCCTCCTGTGATTGGCTCACTGCGGTTTTACTTCCTCCTGTGATTGGCTCTGTGATTACTTTGTTTTTGGTTTTTAGAGCGGTTTTCGATTGAGTGTCGTTAAACCAAAACCTGAGCCAATCACGAGCACGTAAAAAAATCAATTAACCAATCACGAGCAAGTAAAAACACAATGAACCAATCACGAGCAAGTAAAAACACAATGAACCAATCACGAACTGAAGTAAAAACACAATGAACCAATCACGAACTGAAGTAATTCGTGACTGGTTTTGCTTGAACCAATCACGATGAAAAGTAAACGCAATCATGGATAACTAACCAATCAAATTCGTAAGCAATCACCTAATTACTTTTCGACACTCTTTTGGAACCCGGTCTAATGGCTGCGGTCGCTCTATGCGGTAACACTGATTTTTACACCGATATTTTTTGGTGTTTCCGTTGTTTTGTGTGTGACCAGGAGTATATTACACAGCAGTGCTCCTGTGCCCTTGTGTTGGCCCCTAACACAGGAGATGGTGTGTCTATTTATAGTCGCGAAGTTCTGGTATGCGATTACGTTGTCTTTTGTTCTCTTGCGCTTTAGTATTTTTAGCAGTTTGAACCGTGTTAATTACAATCTTTCAGTGCATCTTGATTGGTTAAAAGTGACGGCCTTTGTTTCTTCTCGCGGGAAGCTCTATGCTAAAATAACTCTACCGTCTGCAGTGTTGTGTGACAATATAATGTGGGAAGAGGAACACTCCTCTGTAATACACTCCTGGTGTGACCACGTTTTTCAGTGATTCAGTTTAGTGTTGGTGTTTGTTGCTCGGGTTTTGCGCCGATTGCAAAGAAAAATTACTACGGTGTTAGCCACCACCAAAAGGATGGTACGGCACTGCAGCTGTTTACAGCAGTGTTGACACCAGGTAAAATAACTTAATTGTCACACCAGTGTTATGCTACCGCAGCCAATATGACACTCAATCTAAAACGGCTGTAGCTGAATATGTTTTACTCTCAGGTTGGCAAAATTATCCAGGCAGCCTCTGCAAACTCCAATCTGAAGCGTATAACCCTTGAGCTTGGAGGCAAGAGCCCAAACATAGTGTTTGCCGACTGTGACCTACTCTATGCAGTAGAGATGTCACACGCTGCTCTGTTCTTTAACCATGGCCAGTGTTGTAGTGCTGGCAGTCGTACCTTTGTACAGGACACCATCTACGATGAGTTTGTGAAGATGAGTGTCGAGAGGACCAAGAACAGAACCGTGGGGGACCCCTTTGAAGTCATGGTAGAGCAAGGGCCTCAGGTATCGAAGATATACATGTAGGCAATTAACAGGCATCGTGTGTTGCATTATCAGCTGTTACAGTCACTCTCTTTTTTACCACAATTGCCGGTAATCTCGCGATCTGATTGGTCAATGTGCGGTGGTAAATGAGAGTCCAAACAACGGTGCTGACGCGAGAAAGTTATAGACAATGCTGGCTCTTTCAAAGCTTTCGCGCTTTGTAACGAAACTTCCTTGTACGTTTTCTAATATTCCTGTAAAAAACAAATTTCCTCTGGTTTTCCGTGGTGTGGACTCTTATTTACCACGATTCGCGCCTCGGCTGCGCCTCGTGAGTCCACAACAAATTTTGACCATGTGATGAAGTAAATCGTGGTAAATAAGAGTCCACACCACGGAAAACGAGAGGAAATTGCTAAATAGCTTCAAAGCCAATGGGTTGTTTGGACATCCAAGAGCAGCCAATATCAGAAATAGCAAAATATTAAGCCATTTTGCATCAACTATGCTCATTACTCCCCGACAAAGGCCATAAAAAAAATTCAGTGTGTCTTGACCTCAGACCGTGTTATTTTCATAGTATATATAATCGTACCATGTTATTTAGGGCATATCAAAGGGCATATCAATTCCATATTTTATCGTTATTTTTTTCAAATCAGGTCGACCAGGAGCAGTTTGACAAAATCCTCGACCTGATTGAGAGTGGTAAAAAGGAGGGCGCTAAGATGGAATGTGGGGGGTCCCGTCATGGAGATAAGGGGTACTTCATTCAACCCACTGTGTTCTCTGACGTCACGGATAACATGAGGATCGCTAGGGAAGAGGTGAGGGATATTGATATAGCTGAAGTACTGGTGAAGTTGAATTGCTTTCATATAAAGTGGCTCAAACTGAGTTTGCCTGCGTCGCATCTGAACCGGGGTTCCATTGGTATGCGACGTAAGCTACTCAAAGTTTGCGAATATATACATTGTAGAAATGCGAGAATCCAATTGGCTAATTTGCCATATCTCAGCTGACCTGCCTTGTTGTAAAGAAGCCCTCTCGCCGTTAATGCTTTGCGCGCCTAGTAACCTCGAAGACTCTCTTCTCTCTCGGATCCAATCTCCCTCTCTTTTCTTCACCTGCCACAGGGAGCCCATAATCTGATTTCTTCAATATCCCTCTCTTTTCTTCACCTGTCACAGGGAGCCCATAATCTGATTTCTTCAAAAAATAGAGATGCCTGCGGAGGAGGGTAGTCGGCGGTCATTTTTGAAAATGGTGGACTTGAGTATTCTTGTGTTTCGTCCGTTTTCTCATGAAAAAGTCGGCATAGTCTTAGCAAATAAATAATGGAATATGGCAAGTAACTATAGTCAAATCGATAAACTGCAACTTGGGCATCAAAAGAGAGGGGAACATCAAAAACTGATTTACCTTAATATAAAGACAGGTACGCAAAGCTTTAAAGATGAGAGGGATTCTTTAAGTCAAAACTTTACCATACGCAAAGTTGTATGTAGCTTTAAATGTATTTTTTTAAACCCGATCAGAACATGGAAATCTTCAGGGGGTCAACGTAATCAGGCCATTTTTGGTGGATTTCTTCCATCCCAGAACCACAATGACACAAAGGAGAATTAGAACAGTTAATACGGTATATATAATCGTTTAAACCGTGAGCACCTAGCCTTAGACGTGAATGAAGTATAGACGCATACCTTGTAAAAGAAACATCATACAGTTTGTTATATTTATGATTAAAAAGAGAATTCTTAAGTTTATGTTCGAAGTCAAGGAGGCTACCAAGGTTTCTCAAATCTGTATCAAGATTGTTCCAACATTTCATAGTGGAAGGAAAAAAGAATTTGCAAATCTATTTGTTCTCACGGGCATTAGAAAAAAATCATTACCAGACCTCAGAGGATACCGAGATTGTGTACACACTAAAGGGGAAGAAGACCATGTCGAAAAGAAGGAGTTAAACCATTTACTATTTTGTAAAATAAAACTAATTTATGTTGATACCTTATAGAGCTCAGGCTCTCCCAAGCAAGTTCTTGCAATAGCCTTTGACGACTGGTTCCTTTCATTGCGCCTGTGACTATTTTTGCTGCTTCGTATTGAATGTCTTCTAACAACTAACAATCCGATTCAGTGCAACTGTCCCAAATTACGTCGGTATTTTCCAAGTTAAATGTAGCAAGGCATTTTACAAAATGTTCAAAGTTGCCCTGTTTAATTTAGTTTTGATAGATTTGAGAATATTTAATTTCTTAAATGCTTTTGAATGGATAACTGAAATGTGCTTGCGCCAAGAAAGGTCAGCAGTGAAAGTGAGAACCAAATGCGTATGGCTATTAACCTCTTTAATAACTTCCCCGTCCATGATACAAGGGGGATGAATTTGTTTTACGCGCTTTGAAGAAAAAACAATAGACCTAGACTTGGAAGCGTTCATGGTCACTAGCCACTTAGATGACCAAGAAGAAGTTTTGTCAAGATCAGAGTTTAACTTAATTAGGATTAGAACCTAAATGAGAACTTACTATGTCAAGCAAAGAAGTGTTGTCAGCATATAAAAACGATTGACAGGATATATTCTGCGTAATATCATTGATGTAAATTAAAAACAAAAGAGGGCCTAAAACGGACCTCTGTGGAACACCAGCTTTGATCCTTGTCCAGTAAGAACACTGACCCTCAATAACAACGCGCTGTTGTCTATCAGACAAATTAGACTTAATCCAGCTTAATAACGGGTCACCAACACCGATGGATTCTAATTTATAAAGCAACCATTATGCCAAACTTTGTCAAAAGCTTTGCTGACGTCCAAAAAGACCATTCTAGCCTCTAGACCTTTTTCCAAAGCTTAATATATTTGATGACAAATATAAATCAACTGATTAATGGTAGAGTCACCAGGATGAAAACCAGACTGAAAATCATGAAGAAAACCAATGTCAATAAGGAAGTTGTAAAGACGAATAAATACAATTTTTTCACAAAGCTTAGACAAACATGCCAACAAGGAAACTGGCATGTTTTAACTCGCGATTGTCTTTTTTAAACAGTGGTAGTACATTCGCGAGTTTCCACTGACGCGGAAATTGGCCAAACGAACCTGTTAATCTGATCTGTTAATAATAATAATGTAATAATAATAATATTAATACACGATAGCCACGACATTGCATGTACTGATATCAATGGGGGTCCTGTCAAAAAGAAAACCGGCAGAGTTACGATGCAGCAGGTTTGCGGTATGCGAGTATGACACGCCTACTAGATAGATAGATAGATAGATAGATAACTTTATTAAAGTGTCAAGATTAATAGCAGTTGCCCACTAAGTAGGGACACTAACAAAAATAATTAAATAAATAAAATAAACCTAATACAGAATAAAATCATGACTAATACTAAATATATCTAAAAAACATTTTAAAAACTATCTAAGTGGCAAACTATCTAAGTGACAAACTATCTACGTGACAAACTATCTACGTGACAAACTATCTAAGTGACAAACATTTAAACACTTAAAAATATGTACAGTAAGTTGCTTTATATAAAATATGTACCTAAGATGCACATAAGATGCAGTTTTTACAGCCGTTGCTTGTAAAACTTTCTAAGTTTAGCTTTCTGATTGCCTTTTTAAAGGTTTCAATTGATGGCGCGTTACGTATATTGGAGTCCAGTTTGGACCACAGCTGAGGTCCTAAGTATCTCAAAGAATGCTTTCCATAGCTAGTTGTGCTAAATCTAGGTATTACTAACTCCTTAACTCTGAGATTATAGTTGCTGCTATTGAATGAAAATAAATCACATATGTACTGTGGGCAAAGCTTATTCTTTACTCTATACATTATTGTCGTAATATCCTGTAATCTTGCCCTTGCCTAATATCCTGTATCTTGCCCTTGCCAGTTCTTACACATGAATTCCTGATGATCTAAAAGCTCTTGCAATTTCCAATGCCACACACTCTGATACCGTTCAGTCTATATGAACCTACTTCAAAGGCTTTTTGGAATGGATTGTCAACTTGGATTAATTCAATGACCAATATCGTTCTGTTTAATATTAATATTGTATGGTTGTCTAGATCAAAATAGTACAATGTATATTATAGTTATAACACTTCTCACAAATTGAAGCTCCAGACAGAAAAGAACAATCGATTGGTTGCACAATATCTGTTTAAAAAATGCAATTGTAGTAGCGTGAAGCACGTTATGTTATTTCACAGTCTGTCTTTTTTCATGTTAATTTAATTGTGTCATTGTTTTTATTGATGTCTGTAACATTGTATTTGTCTGCGCTTTGCATATACACAAACCGACTGATCTGATTGGCTAGTTCGCAGATGGAAAGCGTCAGTTCTAAGAACTGGTTCAGGACAGACTGGTCCTACTAAGGGAGGAGAACTAGACAGTTCTATCTCACAATGTATACAATTAGGGACGTAAGAAACCACGACGGCATAAAACAAGTTTTACTCTACAAAATACAATAACTGCGCAAAAATGTATGCAACTGTAAACAATTTGGCTGTTGTCTTCATAAAACATGACATGAAAACGCCGAGTTTTACGTTTAAAGAAGAGCGGACCTATCCTTTTGTACAACAAGAACCAGTCGCAATCGGACGATTAAATGGAAAGTGCCCTTAGTATCTTGTAATGAAAAGAAATAGGAAAGAAATTGTGGTAAAATATGTGCCTTGCATCTCATGCCTGCTCTACTCCTTTCGATTGTTAGATCTTCGGTCCTGTGCAGCAGATTATTAAGTTTAAAGACATGAACGAAGTGATCGAGCGCGCTAACAACACCTCGTATGGATTGGCAGCTGCTGTGTTCACGAAGGACATCGACAAGGCTATGACTGTATCCAGTAGTGTCCGTGCTGGGACTGTGTGGTGAGTGACTGCCTTTTGTTAACCACGCGGGAAATACAAAGTAAATATGACAGGTTTTGGTGGCTACAATCAATGGGCTTTTTGCAGGAATGCAATCACGTGGTTGTACCTGGTTGCAAAAAAAACTTAATTCATATATTTTAAGGCACTTGTACGAGATCGGTATAGTGTTATAAGCAAAACCTGTTTGTAAATGCTATTTTCCACCTCCAATCGATTGTCGATCTTTCTAAAACAGTGTTTTTAAAGATAGCTTGCCACCCAGCATCCATGGCAACGTCTTTCCCATGGGGATCACGAGCTCAATTCATTCGTTAACGAAGTATTATATCAACACGACTGTTTCCTGCAAAAGGCCTATTCGTTGCTCAGTTTCAGTTTAATTAGTATCAATATAGGCAAGCCTAATCCCCGGTACTGGCATTTAGTACAGCGGTACGCTAAACAACTAAATAAACAATCAAACAATTAAACAACAAAACGCTTAAGTGACAAAAGGCTGTACATATTAAATGAGTTCCTTGAACTGGTTAATTGAAGTTTCATGTACATTATAGCTGGGTAGAGCATTCCAAACTGGTTTGTTCTAACATGGAAAGAGTATTTACAATGTATAAGCGTTGACAGAGGCAGAAATGTGTCTATAATTATGACAGTGTTCTGTTCTACATGACCTATAGTACGGCTGAACCTCGACTGGAAATTCGATGTGTACAACATTATATGCTTAAACTTATAAAACAAGCACTCGCTGGCTCCTTAATTCGTGAACTTCTGGTATTCAAATTCGAACTAGAACATTCTGTCGTTAGTGTACTGTAATCTTCATGGCTGGCTTTCTCTTCAGTGTTCTCTATTTAAGGAATAGAAAACGTTTACCGTGTTAATTACTTAGCCTGATGCAAACACGAGGGGAAGTTTGGGAGAATTCTGAAGTTGTTGTGTAAACGCGAGACCGAAGGTCGAGCTAGACATATCGGGCTAGGCATGGAATTAGCCTGCTTGCAATGCAGGCGTTCTATTCTGGAAACCGCCTGCATTGCAGGTTAGCATGGAATACGAGGCGTGAGAAAGTACTAGTGTGATTTTCTGAATTACGAAAATCGACACGAAAAGCATCTTAAATATTGGTTGTTGATCATAGCTGCTGAATGACTATTGAATTCCAAAACGAACTGGACAGCCGAAAAGCATTAAGCATTACAGAAACGATAATTTGTCCTCCCTGGAAAACGTTTTGGCCATGATATTCTGGGACTGAGGAATCTCTTGCTGGGTATTTGGAGCCAGTACTTGATGTTTATGGCTTGGAATTGCTCAGCTCGAACTGACAGCTGATTAGCGGGTTTGTGCTCACCCACGCTAATTCCTTTCCGTGTTGTTTCAGATCTTTATTTCCCGTCGTCGGGCATCAAACTTGACTATATGAAAGCTAGAGAATGTCGGATTAGAGGTTATCTAGTTTCCTTTGATGTAGAGAGGGCTGTTTGGGTATCTTTCCATGCAATTTCTGAATCCAAAAAGAGTACTTTCGATGTCTATGCGCACCGCGCGAGATTCTGTAGCTTCTCGCTCATGTATTTCTTTTCAGTAACATTTTCTTGTCAGCAGCCCACTCTGAATGAAGAAAAAGATTTCATAGTCTGAATCAACCGAAACGGCTATTTTATTTTTATTTTCACTGATTCTATGTGAAACGTGAACGCTTATAAAGTTCCAGTTTCTGTATTTTTGTCACCGGCATTTGGAAAAAAACTTGAATAAACAACAATTGACCTTCCCGCTCTGACTTTGTGTACTTGATTATTAGCACTTTGTACATTTTCTGAATGGTTCCAGTACATGTAGTTTATTACAATTGTTGTTCTAAAGAATCTGAACTAAATATTTAAGCTTAAATGTTAACTGAAATGTTGTGAAAATGCTGTCCAGTTTAGCTCTTTTTCTCCGTAGGTTATTCCTTTAGAAAACTAGTTATGTGCGTTTTTAAGTTAGGGTAATTTTCAGTTATTTTCGCCTTTTTTATACAGAAAAAAGCAAAAACTACAATGTATGACGTCATTTACATGTTTACCTAGCCTCATGCAAACACGGCTTTCAACCAATCAGAGCGCGCATTTTCTTTGGGTTATTTTATCATTTATATTCCAGCGCCAAATGCTTTTTAACCATGTGGGACACGTTTGTGTCAAGAAAATGTTGCCTCATTTGCTCCAAATCACCTTTTTCCAAGCTACTAAAACTGAAGCGTAATAAAAGTAACGGCCGCATAATAGAAGATAGCTTTTAGTCGAAGTAAAATGCTCTCGATTGTTTATTAGTTTCATAAAAGAAGTAAACATACGCTTTGGGTAATGAATTTCATATTTTCTACTGGGTCAGTTTACTGACTCGGTTCTCTGCAATATGGATAAAAGACTCGTAACTGGCGCATTATTTCTAGACCTGGCCAAGGCGTTTGACACTGTCAGTCACTCCTTACTAATTCACAAGTTACGCTGCTATGGTATCGAGGATTACATGCTTGCTTGGTTTCAGTCGTATTTATCTTCAAGGTCAGAAGTGACAACTTGTGGCGAGGCTACGTTTGATCTAGCTCAGATATCAGTTGGCGTGGCCCAGGCTCCATATTAGGTCCGCTGTTATTTTGTTATCTGTGAATGACTTGCCAGATGCCTTACAGCATTCTGACGTTACCATGTACGCAGACGACACAGCCATTTATTAGGGAGTTTAAGAAACCACGACGGCAACGTCTAGGACGACGGCATAAAACAATGGCCTTAATTACAAAATACAATAGCTGCACGTGAAAATGCACGCAGTCGTTTACGTTTTGACCGTCGTCGGCAAAAACACAACGTGAAAACCATGCGTTTTACGTTTAAAAGAGAACGCGAACGTCAAAAAGTAAATCACTCCGTCTTTCGTTCGGCGCGAAGGGAATCCTATTCTCATTATAGTTTACGAAGAATTGGATGTGAAAAATAATTAACGACGAATACTGTACTTCGTCCAGTTACATGGTAGACGTCACGGTGACGTCACGCTACACGTCGCGGTGATGTCACGCTGCATGTCACGGTGACGTCACGCTACATGTCACGGTGATGTCACGGTTTACGTCACGGTATTCTTATTTTAGGGTGAACTGCTACGACTGTGGCGCTCCACAGGCCCCTTTTGGTGGATTCAAGATGTCTGGTTTTGGACGAGAATGGTGAGTACATTGTATAACGTTGTTCGCGCCTATGTTTTTTTGTTCGTTATATTTGAGGTGTCGTGTGCCATAACTAAACTGTGCACTTCTAACAGACCTGATCCATAACGGCTAATTAGCAATGATTCGCCTAAGAACGATAGCAATAGACTGAGGTAATGAGCATAACCTCACATACGATCTTTCTTGAATTATGCCTTATGTTAAAGGGGCTATGTCATGGTACTGCGCATGTATCGAGTAATCGCTCGGTTGGTGGCTGTTAATTGGATACACACAGTTAAACTTCCCTCCCTCAATGCTTGATTGAAAGGATTTTCAATATTTTCCTTGGAGACTGTTTATATACACTGTTTGTTAGTCATTTGTGCATATTTTCTTTGATTTTAAGCAGCCCACTTGGCCGAGGTTCGTTAGTTCATATCAAAATCGGTGCCGGAAATAGCTGTTTCCGGCCCGGAACGCGAATGTAAAGTCTACCGTGATACAGCCCCTTTAACAGTGCGACTACATTTGTAACCGGGGCCACTTTAATAGACATCGCGAGCTGAACACATTGCAACACGAAAATAAAGCTTTCAACGTACAGATCATAGCATATCCACGCGATTTTCTTAATTTAAAAGACTTCTACTTCAAACTAGTCCATCAAATTTGCCTTTTACCGGATCGAAGCTCGAACAAATTGAAATACTATTATCACGTACTCAACACTGATTGGATCAAATAACTGTAAGTTGAAATGCTATTGTCTTGTACTCAACACTGATTGGCTGAAGTAACCATAAGTTGAAATGCTATTGTCATGTACTCAACACTGATTGGCTCAAGTAACAATAAGTTGGAATGCTATTGTCTTGTACTCTACACTGATTGGCTCATATAACCATAAGTTGGAATGCTATTGTCTTGTACTCAACACTGATTGGCTCAAATAACTGTAAGTTGGAATTCTTTGTTTTCATTCTGCTATGTTATTGCAGAATGTGGCCCCGATTATGCTGTTGGCCATTTTTACTGTGAAAATACCAACCAACTAATGGGAAAGAAGGAAAACAAAATATCTTTGAATCATAAATTGAGAAATTCCTCACATGCCAGATTTTTGTCAGTTGAAATCAAATCATACTTGGGTTGACATAAACTAAATTGAATCTTCAAAAGTTATCTGATGACAATATATTACTTTGTTGGTTTTCTGTTGAATTTATGAGTATCAATCAATACAATTACGAGAAAGAAGACTAGAACATTAACACCTTTTACATTCCTTTGCCATTCGATAGCCGTGGAGCATTTTAACATTTAAAATAATGTAACTGGAATAGATCACGAAAAGGAACAATTGAATGAAATAGCTTGAAAATCATGCTAAGAGTTATAATACAGCGAAGTGTGTTCGTAATAGCGTAAATGGTTATAACTTATCATCACTTGTACTAGGATTTTAATCTATAGTTTTTATCGTTTGTACGATTATCTCTCCAGCAATAGTCCAATTCGTAGTTCTTGGGATGGAGTTGACCCTTCACTGATACAAACCCTCTTTCTATGAATATGGATAGAGTTTAATTATCATGCTAACTAGATACAAGCCGTGGAGGATGGAGTTTTGACCCTGCACTGATACAAACCCTCTTTCTATGAATATGGATAGATTTTGATTATCATGCTAACTAGATACAAGCCATGGAGGATGGAGTCGACCCTGCACTGATACAAACCCTCTTTCTATGAATATGGATAGATTTTGATTATCATGCTAACTAGATACAAGCCATGGAGGATGGAGTCGACCCTGCACTGATACAAACCCTCTTTCTATGAAGATGGATATATTTTGATTATCATGCCAACTAGATACAAGCCTTGGAGGATGGAGTTGACCCTGCACTGATACAAACCCTCTTTCTACGAAGATGGATAGATTTTGATTATCATGCCAACTAGATACAAGCCATGGAGGATGGAGTTGACCCTGCACTGATACAAACCCTCTTTCTACGAAGATGGATAGATTTTGATTATCATGCCAACTAGATACAAGCCATGGAGGATGGAGTTGACCCTGCACTGATACAAACCCTCTTTCTACGAAGATGGATAGATTTTGATTATCATGCCAACTAGATGCCTAGATGTCACCAAAGGCTTGGTTACCTTTTAAAATGGCGACAAACAACTACGAATTGGAGTATTGAAGACAAATTCTCAAACTGCTTAATAACTATGGTATGTTATAGTACATACATAGAATAGAATAGAAAGAATAGAATCAACTTTATTTAATCAGGGTTACACATAACAGTTTACACTGATAAATTGGTGGCCCGCAACGAAATAAGAAAACAAATGCAAATATCGTAGCTATATAAAAACTAGCATTCAGAATAGAACAATTAAATACAAATATTACGAACGACGATACAACTATCAATATACAATTATCTATAAAGTTAAAATATGTACAGAAAATATTTAAAACCGGATTTACTGCAATCGCTCAAAAATACAAGTATAAAAAATACGGATTAAAGTGTTTCAGGCCTTCGTAAATGTTCTTAAAATATTTAAGAAAATTGTTGTTAAAAGATTTAACAGTTGGCTTTTTTCTTATGTCTAATGGAATCTGATTCCAAAGTTTCGTTGAACATACAGCAAACGAACGACCCCCTTCAGATTCTCTTGAATACTTAGGACAAATCAAGTTAAAATTCTTGTATCGAGTTTCTCTTGAATTCAATTCAGCGTTTCTTTTTAACAAGTTCCTAAGATATCCAGGACAATTATGATTTAAACATTTATACACGAGTATGTATGAAATGCTTATATATTCATACTTTAACTGGCGAAATGTAAAACACAAAACAAAATTGAATGTACAATCGTTCAACATGAGAACGAACATACATCATATGTAATTACAATAGCTTTCTTCTTATGCAACCCATTGAACATGAACATAACGTGGGTGTGTGTTGTGGGGGGGGGGGGGGGGGGGGGGTGTGTTGTGGGGGGGGGGGGGGGGGGTGCGGCCATGTAGTGTGCAATATTTAAAGTATTACATCAATTTTCCAGGGGTGAATATGGCCTGCTACCATTCTGTGAGGTGAAAACGGTAAGCCAGTAAACTATTCCTTTTATTGTAGCTAGATATCGAAATAACAACATCACTGTGACGCAACACTGTGACGTCATGAGATCCAAGATGGCCGCACACAGAAACTTCAACTGAGTTTTATGGACAGGAAAATCGGTCCATAAACAACAGCTTGTGTACAATTCACAGGAGACAAACACAGAAATCGATTTAGTCACTTAGGGACCAGTTTTCATGTCCATAAAAGTCATTCGAGTTTCCCACGCGACGCCATCTTGGATCTGATGACGTCACACGTATGCCCCTATTGTTACACAACAAAAGAGCTATTGGTTACCGACCAGAGGGTCAACAGCCGGGTGACGCTAAGGTAGATATATAATAATAGTAATAATAATATTTTGACAGGAAAGCTCCGCTCACAATTTGTGATTTTCAGGGAGGTCCTGTATTAAAAATATATATTTCACCAATATATGGAAAACAGAAAAGATAAATGGTTGAAATAAAATAGAAATAGTACAAGGATTATTATGAAATTAAGTTGTGTGCCAGTAAGATAAAAAAATTGATAATGTATAACTTCAGAGTCTAAAGTTAGATAAGCTTCAGCGTGTTCAGAATGCTGCTGCCAGAGTTGTCTGCATGACACCTAGATTGTGTCACATTACACCTATCCTTTTTTGATCTGCACTGGTTGCCAGCCCCTATGGTTGTTTCAGGCCTCGTTAGAAATTCAGATTTTTTTTTGGGTCTTATAAGGAATAGAGAGAGTGGGAGGCAATGAGCATAACCTCACATACGATCTTTCTTGAATTATGCCTTTTGTAAACAGTGCGACTACATTTGTAACCGGGGCCACTTTAATAGACAACACGAGCTGAACACATTGCAAAACGAAAATAAAGCTTTCAACGTACAAATCATATATCCACACGATTTTCTTAATTTAAAAGACTTCTACTCCAAACTACTCCACCAAATTTGCCTGTTACCGGATCGAAGCTCGAACAAATTGAAATGCTATTGTCTTGTACTCCGGTTTTCCTCCCTCCACAAAAACCAACGCGCTAAATCCCAATTCGGTCTATAAATTAGCCGGGTCCTTACTTTGATCATGCAGCCCCTATGGTTGTTTCAGGACTCGTTAGAAATTAACATATTTTTTTTGGTCTTATAAGGAATAGAGAGAGTGGGGGTCTATATAGACCTATCCCATGCGGCGGCTATCTTGGAATAAAAAAAAAAGACTTCTAGCCCTAACCTCTTTATGGACCTATCCCACGTAGCAGCCATCTTGGAATAAACCTATTGTTAATGCTTTCCCAGCCTCGGTTAAACACGTTTGAGACCGAGGCTGGGTAAGCATTAACAATAGGTTTCTTCCAAGATGGCCGCTACGTGGGATAGGTCCATAAAGAGGTTAGGGCTAGATTCCATCCGCCAGAAGGACGCAATCCCAAAATGCACTGCACTAAAATACTTCATTGAGAGCAGGAACTGGTGTCAAATGAAGTAACGCCTGCTAATCAAACAGCATGCAGTATAAAAGTTTTAAAAAAGCGGTTATTGACAGCAAATCCCTCGTGGCGTAAGGGATAGAGTCGGTTAGGGATTCGGTTAATAGATGGGTTAGGGTTTCGGTTCGAGTCTTCGTGGAGCCGATATTTTTTTATATAGTTGAGGGAAGCGTACTTGTTCGCCTAAATTTCTAAGTGCCGCTTTAGTTTGTACCCTAGAAATTTAACATCGAGAAAATTGCAATTCGACCTTCTGGCAGATGGAATCTAGCCGCGACCCTATTAGAAGAAAGATAATGGTCTCAATCGTGAATCTTTATAGACCCTCTCTCTTTACTGAAATTGATACCAAGACCGGTTTTACCGGATATAAAGCAGGATGCACCTGATTTGCTTCATCTGATTGGACAAAATGCTCATGAATTTTAGAAGTACTGTTTAATAAACAGTGTTTTATCATTTTTAAAAATACGAGGTCGTAGCCCGACTGTTCTCGTGTCTAATGCTTCTATGAAGCCAGTAGACACTATGCTGTCGTGTCACACTCTCCCATCGTGCTTTGCGATAACCTCGTTTCCAAGCAGTCCTAGGAACGAGGTTGTTCGAACTTACCTGATCTTTGCCATCGGCCATCTTTGCCCCACGTTAAGTTGATTCTTACAATTTACAAATACAGTTTTCAAAATGTGTGTCAAACCGCTGGAATGAAAGGTTATGAAAGATGCTTTCAAGTGTTAGGTCCTTTAGGTCGATATTGTCGGCGCCAACCGAAGGGCCGGCTTCAAAGACTCGTCACAGGTTAGAATTTCACTTGCTCAATCTTCTGGCCCTGCATGATCTTTTTTAAAGATACCATGAGTCATGACCTTGCACAACATGTTTTTCTGGACTTATCCAAACTCTTAAAACAAAATCGTTTTACTCATGATCAGTACCAATAATTAAGCTTACCGTAAATCTTCTATTAAGCGCCCCCTCTCAAATAGCGCCTCCCCTCTATTAAGCGCCCCCCTTTGTAGCCATTTTGTACTAAGCGCCCCTCTCTAATAAGCGCCCTCCCCTCTCCCAATCACAGAACAATTAACACGCTCATTTTCAATAACATTTAATGACAAGCTCTATTCACATATCAATCAGTGTGTCTTTACGATGTACGGTACATTAACTTTTGTATGAGACACATACTTCTACTAGTATACCATAAATGCGGGCGCGTTGACTACGATAATACAAACGATTATCGGACATACCATTTTGTTACATTTCATATTGGCTTTGTTTGTTGATAATAAAGTTTACGAAATACAGTAAGAGAATCTGAGTGTTTGGTTTAGGAAATTAAATAAGCGCCCCTCTCTATTAAGCGCCCCTCTTCCAATGAGCGCCCCCCCCCCCCCCCCTTAAGAGGCCAGTGACAAAACGAGCGGGGGACTGGAACCGAGTCAGTAAAACTAATTCAATTAACAACTAGTCAAAGTGAGCATTATTTTCCAAAAGAACAGATCAAACTTAGCTAGTCTATAAAGTTTGGTGAACTTTGGCTCAATATTGACGATGCTAGAAGGCATCAAATATGTCAATTTTCCCATACAAACTCTCTTATGTTTTAACGTTGTTCCTCCAAACCATACATTCATTGTAAAATTTTGGAGGGACAAAGAAATTTCAATTATTTATAATTCAGACAAGATTTACTTGAATCACGTCAAACTTGGCACACATGCTAATTTCAACATGCTCTATCATGTGATGAACTTCATTTTAGAATTAGAGTAATTCTGATAAACTCGGTCCCAGTCCCCTGCTCGTTTTGTTACCGGCCAATAGTAGATTTACGGTACATACTTTTTTCAACTCTTGTCCTTGAAAGCCAATTTTTATTTTTTTTCTTAGAATAACTTTAAAATGCTTCTAAAATTATAATAGACCCACTCAGCTTGCCTTTTCCCTTGAGTAAAATATTTTCCCTTGAGTAAAATAGTTTTTTTATGTATCCCAAAACGAAATGTATCAATTTCTATAAAAAAAGTAATTCTCAAGAGAACTGTCACCTGGTCTGAAATGGGCATCAAACAGGCAAGCTGAAATAATATTCTATACCGTTCTTAGGCTGCAAGCTCTCGACTGAGAAGTAGCGGATAACAGTGTACATACTGAGGCAAAAATATCCATGTTCTAGGGGTTACGTTTTTGTCAAAACAGTGTGCTAAATATGTTTTGGGAGAATTTGTGTAATCCCAGTCAATAAAGGTCCAACCTTTATGACATAACAATTTTTGTAAATGTATAATAAATTTTGCATTATTCCATCGATCTTCTCATACTCAGCATCACATTCCTAATAAAAGCATGCAGTAGACACATGCAGCCATTGGGTGCCTATTTTTAAGATCTGATAAAACACGTACTACGAGTTTACTGAACGGCTTCAAAGACGTCATTGTATGGAGTCATGTTATTCATTTATTTTGGCGATACGACCTATTTCGGCCTATAAAATCGAAGCAAATGTTTACGTAAATGTGACCGTATCTATATATTCCGATTTAAACCACTCATTAAAGATTTATTTGTTTTGTTTTTTCTTTATAGTAATAAATATAGTAATAGTAATATGAACTGGCGTTCCACAAGGATCAATATTGGGTCCATTACTCTTTTTAATATATATATCAACGACTTGCCAAACTCGGTTCAACATTGCAGGCCGCGACTTTACGCAGATGACACTAGTCTTTCCTTCGTGTCTGATGACGTGGAGTCACTGGAATCTGCAATGAATAACGAATTGGAGTCCATAAAACACTGGCTGCTTGCCAACAAATTGACACTGAATATTCTAAAGACTGAATATATGGTTATTGGGGCAAAGCAGAGATTAGCCAATGTAGATATGGATATTGAGCTTTCAGTAAATAGCAATCCCATTAAAAGAGCAATGGAAACCAAGTACCTGGGTATACACATTGACCAAAACCTTAGTTGGGGCACCCATGTAGAAAAAGTAATTAAGAAAGTGTCCTCTGGTTTGGGAATATTAAGAAGGGTGAGGCCTTATGTGCCCAAAAATGCACTAATCAATGTCTATAGGGCACTTATTTTGCCTCACTTTGATTATTGCAGTGCGGTGTGGGATAAGATAGGCTCAGGATTAGCAGTAAAATTGCAAAAAACGACAAAACCGAGCTGCACGAATAATTAGCAAGACTGATTACTCAATTAGATCATCGCAGATTCGTAGAGAACTGGGTTGGGATTCCTTAGCAGAACGACGGTTTAAAGCTAAGGCTATCATGATGTTTAAATCTCTGCATGACCTAGCCCCATCCTATCTTTGTGAATTATTCTCAAAAGTATCCAACCACACTTCATATAATTTGCAAAAGTCCAAAACAGATATCTTCATTCCCAGACCAAAGACTGAGGCACTCAAGAAAAGCTATGGTTACGATGGGGCAAAGATATGGAACTTACTACCAAAATCACTCAAAGAGGCAGAGAGTATAAAAGATTTCAAAAAAGCTCAATCATATTGATCTCTGTGGCCTGTTAAAGTGATATCATTTTAATATTTATGAACCAGAAGTAACTAATTTTTATATTTATTTATAATTTTTATTATGATATTTGTATATACGGCTCTCGTGGAAACCAGGATTGTTTTTTATATATATATTATATATGCCTGATGAGTATCCGTATTCAAGTAAAAATAAAGATTCATAAGATAAAGAATGAGTGGCCGATCTTTATCCGATTTACAAACTCGAGCTGAAAGCGAGAGTTCGTTAATCGGATAAAGATCGGATACGAATTCTTTATCTTACTTATCAAACGTTTAGATGTAGAGAGTCATGTTTTCAGTTATTTTGGCGAATTTTGGTAAATCCTGATTTTGGTAAATCAGGACGAAATCGGTATCAGATTTAAAGATCACTTATTGGTCGGTGATTTCCTTTTTTTTGCTTCATGAATTATTAATGAGTTTTTGAACGTATTACTGCATTTGAAATCTAATGTGATATGTGGTTGACTGCTTGTTGTCAATTGTTATATTTTTCATTGGTTGACAGGTGACAATCAAGATTCCTATCAAGAACTCATGAGCCGTCGTGTCAGTAAAAATTAGTTAAATTTAGAGAATTCATTTTCCCTGTGATAAAATAGCTTGAGTCAAAAATGGGAAATCAGAAATACAGCTCGCAAAGGGAGCGTATGTAGGTGTTCAAGCAAAATATTGTGCTTAGTTATAAATAGTCATTATTCCTTGAGATCCAGTCATTTCAATTAAAGTTCCTGAGGACAGGAATTGCTCAACAGGCACTAATCAAGCTGGATGTTTGATTAGCCTGAGTAGTGGTTATGGTTCAGACTGAATCCTTAAAACCCTCGCATTTTCTCTCTCTACTTTCGTTCTCTTCTCTTTACCTGTGAACCCAGGAACCCTAGCCCTAAAATCTCGTTTACCTGGGAACTTGTTTTCGAAGTGGTTAGGGTACGTTTTATGGTTCGGGTTAGGGTTTGTGTTAGAGATTGGGTTTGAGGTCTATTGAGCGATTCCTGTCATTTCAATTAAGTAAACGTTTCTGGGAGAAGGGTATGGCATTAGGGAATAGGGCTGTATTACTCCACACCGAAATGAATTATGATTAACAGTTTACGACCTGGATGACTTGTCGATTTGTAGCCTGCGTACATCCGTCCGACATTTTAAGTAATGATTCGCCAAAGAACTACGGCAAAAGAGAAAAGGCTGCGGCAATGAGCATATCCCGATTTTGATTACGATTTTGCTTTAATATGCCTGAAGTGCTGTATGAGATGTCTACAATCCAAACCACACCCAGAAAATATAGTTCCGACTCAAACAATAACGAACCAATCAGAGCATAGTAGTTTTCCCACAGGAATAGGTGATATCCCACAAATTGGCTATTTTTAGCATTTCACTAGTTTCATGATGATCATGACACTTGATTAGAATACCTAATAATAGTTTTGCAGTCAATGTATTTTTTGTGCCGTTTTCTGGTCAAATCTAATGGCGTATGGAACGTGGAAACAGTAACTATGGGGCGACGAAACTACATGTATCAATTACGAGGCCAGTCTATTTCCAAGAATTATTTTCGGCAGTATCAAATATCACGCCATGGACCTCATTCATAATGGCCGCCACCTAATTTGCATAAATTGGAAGATTAGTGTGTACAGAGAAACTATTGCTACTACATGAAAGATCGTACCTAAATTAGTAATTGACCACAGTTTGAAAGCAATGTTTCAAATTGCTGTCGAGTTATTACATGAAAGCGAGGCTGTAAAGGCCTACATGGTTTTTCTCATACAAATCTCTCTAATTTCAAATCGCTGTAACTTTACAGCCTTTTATGCTACAACACTCAAATTCTACAGAATCAGCAATGTTGGTATGCTTGTTCGCATGGATATATGGCAAGGATGTTGTTTTTCCTACATTGAACATGTGGCTAAACTGTTAAAATACAGAGACCACGCCCTTATGAATGAGGTGTATACTTTACCCGAGGTAGACTGATAATGTCCGATCCTCGGGCCGTCAAACATTACAAATACCCAGCCACTCGCAGGCCCTACGTTGCCTCCATGGATGGGGTTGGGCATTGCTGGAATTGACTGATCATAAGTCGAACGGAAAGTCGCTTTCACTGACTAGTAAGAACCTGACAGAGAGAGTGCGAGTCACTTACGGAGATAGATAGAATCGGCAACTCTGTTGCTACACAAATCAGATCGTGTGACTAAGACTCTGGAGAATAGACCTTTCCCGCATTCCGTTCGAATGCCCACGAACAATGGCACCAAGTCGAGGTTGAAGTAGACATTTACTGTGTACCCCAATCTTGACTTAACTGGTGCCATTGTTCGGTCAAATGCGGGAAAGATCAATTATATCTTTGAAAATAAATTTTACTTAGATAGGCATGACTGCATTATAAGGAAATATCGTTTAAACCTCGACAAGCGTTGTATTGCTGGTTTCCACTTGACGTCATAGCCCCCTCGTTACCTTCTTTTGTTGGGGCACCAACGTGGCCGCCATGCCCTTTGTCATTTGAATCTCTGGGGATTGAGTGAAAACCAGCAATATGCAGTAGTCGTTGTACATGCAGTAGTCTTCGTTATATTAGAGTACAAATGTAGCATCTGTTTACGGCACATGTGGTAGCAACAGAGTGACTCCAGACAAAGTTTAAGACTGACTGGATCGAACGACATAGAGCAATAAGTATTTTCCATATTGTTAATATTTATAGGCCAGTTTCAGCTCTACTCGCATGGAAACGAGGCAATACTGGCGGCCATACCACAGGGAACCCAAGCTCGATATTTGTGCATGTCTTAAGTGGATTATATAGTGTTTACAGTGAAAATCGTAAACCGAGAAAATCTTGGAAATAAAGTCTACATTTCTTATATGGACTATTGTTGATTGTTTTTTGTCATTGGGGCGAAGTTTGAGCTATTTCTAAGGATTTCTAAGTTGTGTTTACAACATGAGAAGAAGTATTTTATTGGTAGATACAGATACGAGGCCGCAGGCCGATAAAACACTTCTTCTAACTATAGTTAATAGAGTGGAATGGTTATGAAACCCAGCGACCTTCTTTGTTATGTCTTTGTTAGCTTTTTTCAACCGTGACCCTGCACAAAACACAATAGAAATTCCAATGTGTCAATCAATCAGCCAATAGAAACGTGTGAGTTCAGTCGTTCAGGGGACGCTAATGAACTATGACCCTGCACAATCTTTTGTCTTGCCCCCTTCCAACATAAATCGCAGCGCCTTTGTTAGCCCCTTTGAAGTTTGCCGGGTTTCATAACCATTCCACTCTATTAACTATGTTCTAACGTTGTAAACTACTTCTGAAATTGACGAAATACACATTGATATCAGTAAAAACGTCAAAATAAGACATACTTTAGGAAAAAGTTTAGTTTTTAACTTCGTTTTAATTTGGTTAGCTAGTAAATAGCTGGGGCAGAAATCCATGGTACTTTCACCTGACCGCCAAATCAGCCAGTAGCATTTTGTGCGCGCGATTTGGTTCGACTATACAGTTGAGCCTCATTATTGTCATTCTTTGTTGCATTGGGAGTATTTCCACTTCAATGAATCTTCTTGTGTATTAACAACTGCCAAACAGAATATTCATTAGACGCACTTCTTTTATCATAATAGAGGTGGGTCTAATGAATATTCATTTTGGCAGTTGTGAAATTCGGGTTCAGTTGAATGGTACGAACTGAAGTGAGGTTGTTTGTTATGGCGGCAAGGTTTCGAAAACCCAAGTCGGCAACGGAGGAGCAAGATTGCCTACAAGAGAGAGCCGTCGTCAACTGTATATTCCACGAAATGGGCCTGTAAGATCTTCACAGATTGGCAAGTTAGCAGAAACAACGACGACTCGGTAAGAGAATCGAGTCTTACAGCGGACATCAAGAATCTAAAAGAGAGAAAGCTTGAGGACATGAACGCGGCTTCTCTTAATTTCTGGCTGATCATATTTGTCCAGGATCATATTTGGCCAAAGCGAATGGTGAACGCTATCCATCGAAGTCAATTTATCTTATCATTTGCGCCATCAACCGCTAATTGATGAGAAGAATGGAGGAGACGCAATTCAAATATTGAACAAGAACAGACCAAGGTAACAGTCTATCAGTTTAATAATAATAATAATTACAGTTCTTAGTGCGCATCTCGACCAGCCTCAATGCGCTTACAATCATAGAAACTACAATATAAAATTATAATACAATATGTATAACTACAATACTATCTATGATTTAACGTATATGTATGTGCATATGTACATGTATCACACTATGTATACGTATAAAATTAAACATTAAATAAATGCGTCTTAAGGAGAGATTTAAACTGGGAGACAGATTGGGCGTTTCTAATATTACATGGCAGCGGGTTCCAGACCTCAGGCGCAGTAATAGAAAATGCGCGACCCTCGTAGATCGAGGAACTGTAAGTAGGCCCTTTAGCTGAGCGCAGATTACGTCTAGGTATATAAGGCATTAAAAGTTTACTGAAATAGGTGCGCAACCATGTACTTGCTCACTGAACTGGAACACAGAGAGAACTGGTGAAGTAAACGTTTTCTCTGTTCCAGTTCAGTAATCAATAGTTCTATAACTGCTATGGTTCATCGACCAAAGGAATTAATAAATATAAATCAGCCCCGCACTCCTGAAAGCCATTCAAAGCCGCCCCGACTTTTAGCTTGAATGATCTATGCTGTGGTTTATAGATGTGATCACATGGTACAATCCAGGACATCTGATTGGCTTCTTGCCTAATACATTATTCATGAGTTTTAGAATTCATTTTGCAAGAGCTGAGAGTGGCGAATTCCGCGGTTGGAATCAGAAATCACCAGCGAGCTTATCCCGTAAACGCAACTCTTGTAGCCGGATATTCCAAAATAGTTTGAAAAGACCTATTAGTAAGGTTTTTAGGATTTTCATTTCGCGGCGAATCAAAACTTCCTTGTGGTGGTGCGCATGGCATAAGTTGACGTTTGTCTTTTTCGCGGTACTCTCCCCAAAGTGGTTCGTTTTGTATCAAGGGGGCCTGTTATGTCATGCATTTGGTCACGAGGTTTGAGGGACTGATAATAAATTAGAAGGAGGGAGGTGACGGGGGTTGGGGATGGAGAAGGAATCAAAGAGACAAAAAATATTGCCCTCCCCCAACAATAAGCATGAAATATTATGTTCCTGCCCCTTCGCCTGTAATCCCCCTTTTCTTCCCTGGTTTTGTTGTCCGTCCCACCAAGAGGTAGTTTATATGAACTCAGTGACAATGAAGCATTAGCAATCCTCGTGTTCCTCTGTCCATCGTCAAAAGGCCACATCAAAAATGGAAAGCTAAAGATTCGCTGACAACCTTTGCTACGGCCTTCGGAAGTACATGTAGCTCCTCCTCCCCTGCCATCTCACCTTTGCAGATTTCCTTTAGCACCATTTCTTCCCTGACACATTTCCTCCCTAGTTTTGTTGTCGGTCACACCAAGAGGTAGGCTCGGTTTCAGCCGTTGGGGTGTCGTTTCTCCAAAACCTCCCCCCACTAAAACTCCAAGTGTGAAATGAATTCTCAAGAACAAACGCCATTTAAAGTTATTGAGAAACTAGGCTGCATTATTTGTTACTCAAGACGCCTCGTTGACAGAAATTAAAAGCCGAAATACGGGGATAAATTAAAGTTCAGATTATTATCTCGGAACTCTGAGCTAGAGTCGAGTATTCCCGCTCAGTACTTGTGTAGAGTATGTTTTGGAGACCTTAAAAAAATCACAGTCTTAGTACAGTCATAGGACTTAAAGAATTGTAAAACTCGTTTGATGCCGGCAGCGATTTTCAAGAGAATTGTGATCGCAGAGTTAAACGCGTAAACGTGGCCTGAGTCAGACGTAGTTTCCTCTTTTAACTCTTTTAATATGGAGTCCTAATTTTCTTTGAAGTAAGAATGGCTACTTGGTTTTTTAAGTTTACAATATACATTCAGCGACAGGATTTTAGTGGCAATTTTTGGATTGGCTAAAAACCGACAATGTCTCAGCTCGCGCGCCCAGCTGTGAGTGGGGAGAGGATCGCGGGCTTACCGAAACCCCTACGGCTGGAAACCGAGCCTAACCAAGAAGTAGCTTACATGAATTCAGTGACAACGAAGCATTAGCAATCCTTGTGTCCCTATGTTCATCGTCAAAAGATCACAGTAAAGGTAGTCAGTGAACCTGCTACAGGTTCGTTTACCACCTTTGCTGCAGCCTCTTGAAGCAGCTCCTCCTTCAAAGCTTTCTTCAGCGCTATTTCTTCCCTGAGAATGGTTTGTGTAAATGAGCGACACCTACCTTCAGCACCATTTCTTCCCTGGCACATTTCCTCCCTGGTTTTGTTGTTTGTCACACCAAGAGGTAGCTTACATGAATTCAGTGACAACGAAGCATTAACAATCCTTGTGTCTCAGTGTTCATCGTCAAAAGGCCACAGCTAAGGTAGTAATTAAGCTACAGATTGGCTTTACCACCTTTGCTGTGGCCTATTGAAGCAGCTCCTATTCCACAGCTTTCTCAGCGCTATTTCTTCCTTGACAATGGTTTGCTGAAGTAGCTCCTCCCCTGCCATCTCAGCTTTGGAGATTACCTCTTGCACAAAATGAGCAACACCTACCTGCAGCACCATTTCTTTCCTGAAACATTTCTTCCTTGGTTTTGTTGTTCGTCACACCAATAGGTAGCTTACATGAATTCAGTGACAATGAAGCATTAACAATCTTTGTGTCCCTATGTCCATCGTCAAAAGGCCACAACAAAAAAATTAAGCTACAGATAGGCTTACCACCTTTACTGCGGCCTATTGAAGCAGCTCCTTCTCTTGCACAGCTTTGATTAGACCTATTTTTTTTCTTTGAGAATGATTTGTGCCTTGGCTACAGATTCGCTTACCACCTTGCTACGGGCTTCTGAAGTCTGAGCGACACCTACCTTCAGCACCATTTCTTCCCTGATAATATTTTGTGCCTTTAATAAAGACCCGTTTACCAATCGTGATGCTGTTTCTTGGCGCTGCCTCTCTACCGCAATCTTCTCGGGCTTAGCGACGAGGTCTTCCATGAGCAATTCAATTTCTACCTTCGACATAACCTTTTGGACATCTTCCTTTGTAAAATTCTCGACAGCAGTACGTTTTGATAGTGCCCTCTTTTCGGGAACATCCTTTGACACCTTGTCAGCGGTACAAGAGAGGCTGGTAGTAGCCAAAGCGGTAGCAGGGATTTCCTGCTGGCGCTTGATTATATATTGTTGAAATATTAACTCTTCACAATGACCGTTTATTAAGCATGTCACCAGGGCTGTGCTGATGAAATGAAGTTATTTTGTATGTCATGCCCCAGTGTTTTTAAATCTTTTTGAAGAACAACGGATTTGGATGTTTCTTTAAAATCTTGTGTGATCCTGAAAAGTTTGGTAAGCTAATGTTGTAGTAGATTGTATTTAGCCACCATTTTTGTAAGTGTTTTGTTTTTCCAGTAAATCATTCAATTTAATGATTTGTAACACTTCAGAAAATACGGTTAGGACTTACTAGCCATTTGTACAGTCAGGGTGGATAACAATACGCCTTATAATTATCTGCAAAGAGTAAGGAACTTTCCAAGAAGTTGAAATTTCCAAAATATTGCCACAACATAGTTTGAAAAATGTTGTCTTGCCCATAGAAGATAGGTGGGTTATTCTCAGAGGAAATGGGAACAGTCGGCAATGGCATTGGATCAGTGACATGCTGATTGCGGATGTTTGATTCCCAAAGACCTCACGTCTCACGCATGTCCTGTGCCCTATATCTTATGTGTGTCGTGTGTCCTGTCTCCTACGTTTCATGGATATCAGTCGTATGTACTGTCTCCTATGTCTCATTCATGTATATGTCCTATGCCTCATGCATATCCTATATGTTATGCTTGTCCTATATCTCGTGCATGTCTACTCCTACGTCTCATGCATGTACTATGCCTCATGCATGTCCTACATGTATTCATGACACACGCATGTCTTATATGTCATGCTTGACCTATATCTCATGCATGTCCACTCCTACGTCTCATGCATGTGCTATGTCTCATGCATGTCCTACATGCATGGCATACGCATGTCTTATATGTCATGCTTGACCTATATCTCATGCATGTCCACTCCTACGTCTCATGCATGTACTATGCCTCATGCATGTCCTATATGTATGCATGACACACGCATGTCTTATATGTCATGCTTGACCTATATCCCTTGCATGTCCACTCCTACGTCTCATGATGTGCTGTATCATGCATGTCCTATATGTATACATGACACACGCATGTCTTATATGTCATGCTTGACCTATATCTCATGCATGTCCACTCCTACGTCTCATGCATGTGCTATGTCTCATGCATGTCCTACATGCATGACACACGCATGTCTTATATGTCATGCTTGACCTATATCTCATGCATGTCCACTCCTACGTCTCATGCATGTACTATGCCTCATGCATGTCCTATATGTATGCATGACACACGCATGTCTTATATGTCATGCTTGACCTATATCCCTTGCATGTCCACTCCTACGTCTCATGATGTGCTGTATCATGCATGTCCTATATGTATACATGACACACGCATGTCTTATATGTCATGCTTGACCTATATCTCATGCATGTCCACTCCTACGTCTCATGCATGTGCTATGTCTCATGCATGTCCTATATGTATACATGACACACGCATGTCTTATATGTCATGCTTGACCTATATCTCATGCATGTCCACTCCTACGTCTCATGCATGTGCTGTATCATGCATGTCCTATATGTATGCATGACACACGCATGTCTTATATGTCATGCTTGACCTATATCTCATGCATGTCCACTCCTACGTCTCATGCATGTGCTGTATCATGCATGTCCTATATGTATACATGACACACGCATGTCTTATATGTCATGCTTGACCTATATTCCGTGCATGTCCTATGTCACATGCATGTGCAATGTTTCATGCATGTCTGAGGCCTGGAACAAGAACAATCACGCCGCTTAAAAGTGAAGGGGTGGTCTAATTTCTGTTGGTTGTACCCGATGGCATCCAGTTCACTATACCTAATGTAGACTTTCCTTTTTTTACGTTCTGGCAAAGACTGTTGCCATGGCGACAGAGCCTGTTACCTTTGATCTCATTTTCAAGAAAATATGATATAAGCCTTCGGGAGCAAAGTAGAGCGCACAAAGATCAGAAATATAACCGGTGGAACTAATGCAGTTTACCATGTAGTTTATCAACCAGACGTCGTGTCCAACTAGACGTCGTGGAAAAGTATGTTAATTTCGCAGAAGCTTGAGGGTATCAAATTGCCCATTTACCTTAATTAGCCTTCCCCTTAAAATTTCCAACCATTCTAGTTGGATCAAGAAAGTATGCACTAACCCTGATTCAATAACACTAAGATACCCACAATGTTTAAAGAATCTACCTCCCGGAGGCTTTTTCAAAATTTTATTAAATCAAAGTTCAAAGGTTACATTCCACGTTTCCATAGAAACTGTTACGAGAAAGGTGATTAGCCTTGTGAGTTTATCGAATCTGTCAAAGTATCATGAAAATAGCTTACAAGCACGAAAAGATAGACGACCACCTCCTCTTGATTTGCGGCGGCCATTTTGGGAAAGGAAAAGACCCAGGCCTTAATGTACATGAGTGACAGATACACGCATGTCTTATGTCTCATGCATGTCTCATTATGGCTTATAGGTGTCCTATCTTCTTTCTCCTATACAACTCTATTATTTAAATGTTATGTGCATTATGGCTTATAGATGTCCTATCTTCTTTCTCCTATACAACTCTATTATTTAAATGCTATGTGCATTATGGCTTATAGGTGTCCTATCTTCTTTCTCCTATACAACTCTATTATTTAAATGTTATGTGCATTATGGCTTATAGATGTCCTATCTTCTTTCTCCTATACAACTCTATTATTTAAATGTTATGTGCATTATGGCTTATAGATGTCCTATCTTCTTTCTCCTATACAACTCTATTATTTAAATGTTATGTGCATTATGGCTTATAGGTGTCCTATCTTCTTTCTCCTATACAACTCTATTATTTAAATGTTATGTGCATTATGGCTTATAGGTGTCCTATCTTCTTTCTCCTATACAACTCTATTATTTAAATGTTATGTGCATTATGGCTTATAGATGTCCTATCTTCTTTCTCCTATACAACTCTATTATTTAAATGTTATGTGCATTATGGCTTATAGGTGTCCTATCTTCTTTCTCCTATACAACTCTATTATTTAAATGTTATGTGCATTATGGCTTATAGATGTCCTATCTTCTTTCTCCTATACAACTCTATTATTTAAATGTTATGTGCATTATGGCTTATAGGTGTCCTATCTTCTTTCTCCTATACAACTCTATTATTTAAATGTTATGTGCATTATGGCTTATAGGTGTCCTATCTTCTTTCTCCTATACAACTCTATTATTTAAATGTTATGTGCATTATGGCTTATAGGTGTCCTATCTTCTTTCTCCTATACAACTCTATTATTTAAATGTTATGTGCATTATGGCTTATAGATGTCCTATCTTCTTTCTCCTATACAACTCTATTATTTTAATGTTATGGGCAGTTCTATGCTATAAAATTCAAAATGGAAACCGTTATACAATTTCTCAAAGAAAATAATGTCGCATTTAAAGTGCAAGTATCATGTCAAAAAAATAAAAAAACTATATCGTACTATTGTGTTTGTTTCTCAGAAAAAGGTTATTAATCTTGCAGATTTTGTAAAACTTCTGACATTTAATACCTGATTTTGATTACTTGTCGTGGATCATGTGACGTCATAAGATGAATCAACTCCCTCCCAAGAGAAATCTACTACAGTACCATAAAATCCCGCAGCTTTCAATTGTGACATCACAAGATGAACAATCTCGCAATTCGGGTAACTTTTATTCTAGTTGAATTGCTGCGCCAGTATTTCGAAGAAAACTAATTTAGACAACTGAAGTATATTAGAAATAGAATTTGGAGCAAAAAGAGTTAATGTTGTTTTATGGCTTTACTTGCACTTTAAGTTATTGAATCGTTCCTTACTTTACCGCTTATGTCACACAGAACGCAGTCGTTATACCGTGAAACATTTCTTACCATACAGCACTAAATAGCAGTCATTAAACAATAGAAAACCGACAAAGGATTTAGTGCTATTTTAATAGCACTATTTACTGCAAATATTTTATCAGAGATATAATGCGTGCGCTCTACGTTGATTCTAATTATCATTCTGCATACTTACTTGTCCATAAAAACACCTCCGGCGATAAGCCTTCTCGTGACGAGCAAGCGCTCTGGCTGCTTTTTGTTATCAATTAAAGATTTGGGTACCTGATAGTTTATAATATAGCGTCATGTCATCTTTAATTTATAAACATGACATTTTAACGTTTTGATATAGAATATGAATGGAATAAAAGAGTGCGTAAAATATTTTCAAAACCCATACATGAGAATGCAGGAAATGACAGAGTTGAAAAATTCCCAGAGGATCATATCCCTGTCATCCCTCGACCGAGGTATGCTCCTCTGGTACTCGAGTCGGGACCCCTTCTTGGCAAAATCCTGCCCACAACCCTGAATTGTCCTAATGCGGTCTTTACTGTAATCTCTCATTTTACCATGATTCCCTACTACTGATTTACTAGTAAGCTTGTACAACTTCACTGTCATCACTCTATCATAAACACCAATTGTCCTAAGCGGTTTTTACTGCAATCTGTCATTTTACAATTCCCTACTACAGATTTACTAGTAAGCTCGTACAACTTCATCAAAACTGTTTTTTTGATGATTAAATCAATAATTTACCAAACGGACTGACATTGTTCTTGCAAATTGAAAATCGGGATCAGTACCAGCGAAAGTATAAAAAAGTAGTGTATGAAAGTACTTTTTGTAATTAACTCTCAATTTATATTTATAAACAAGAGAGGATTTATCAACCAATACCCTCTAAAATCCTCTAAAAAAAATGGAAATAGAAGCCCGCTGTATACAAGAATTTTGAGCACGATACTCCAAACAGGCGGTACGAGATTACCTTTTCACCGTGTCTCAGCATCCCTAGATTCTCTGGTATCCGTACCCGGAAGAATCCACTAATAAGGGAGCTATGCGGAGAAAATTTGGTACGCATACCAAAACGGCTTAGTAGTGTCGTGCCCAAAATACATGTCTGAATTATTTTTACATTCACATGATTTATTTCATTGGACAAAACCAAATACTTATGACTGTGCGATAGACCTTGTGCTGCCTGTGGTATTTAATTTTGCGATGTCTTGTTTAAAAGACTAATTGAGATTGAGCATAAAACTAAACATACGACACCCAAGCAATGCGACAGTATGTAACCAACCGGAGAAACCAACAAATTAGATTTACACGATAATGGTAGCATTTTTTTGCAGTTTTCAGTTTGCAAAAAATGCTCTTATAGGAGAACAACTATTTTTAAGAAGTCAACGTTCGTGAAGCGTTTCTGTATTTTTTGCACATGAATACATGAACTAGTTCATTGTCATTTACTTGTTATCCAAATAAGGAAATGAGCAAGATAAAATGATTGTGTTCTGGTTACAATAGCAGTAGATGCCAGGAACTTGAACTTAGTAAGACGAACAACTTTGTAATGCGCGCAAGGAAACTGCCGACAGAACTGATCTCAATCAAATTACCCTTAATTACCTGGTATTCGCCGCTTGTCGTCAGGTACGACTCAGGATACCATCACTCGTAAAGAATATAAAAACCCAGGGGCCATTAGTCACCGGAGCGTCCATATATACTATATATGTGAGTTGGCGTTCACCTTGGGCTATTTTAGATTTTTTCCCCCACGAATGAATGTTTTGTTTTTCACGAATAAATGTTTTTCTTTGTTCGAAAGAAAACAACGGCGATGATAATAGCCTGTATCGTTCATCATGCGTCCAGTGTTCGCAAGAAGGTACATGTCTGTAAAACAATAAAACCAAATAGCCCAAGGTGTAAATACGGAGATGGATGCTCAGGGTAATGTCTCCTAAAAAACCTCAAAACATCCGCAAAATAGTAATACGCTTTGGTGAGCTACAATCACATAGATCACAAAAGTCTGCAAAATTTGGAATTAGTGACGTCACAATCATAAATGGCGCGCGCATTTGTGTCTTGGAAATGACGTCATTGTCAAGGGAAACGCCGGTTGTACTGCGCATGCGTGAGATTGACACAGCATCTCCAGCAGTGGCGAAGCTGTTCTTGTAATTTTCTACTGCAGCATTTGTATTTGAAGCGCAGAATGAAACACCATCGAGTCCCGTGACGAGTATATCAAACTTATTCTCCTAGTCTTCTCCTAGGCTAACTTAGAAACAAATCGTAAAATACACAAATGTGTCCTTGTTTTTAAATGTTTACATAACCAATTTCCACCATACTTAGGTAATTATTTCACTAGATATTCCGGCTTTCATAGTTACAATACAAGAAGAAAATCTGACCTCCATCTACCTACACCGAAACTTGGAAAACGTACGTTTAGATTTTCTGGATCAATACTTTTTAACTCACTTCCTGTTAATATTAAACATATTGAATCACTTTCTTCTTTCAAAATTTCTGTTAAAGCCCACTTTCTTTAGTACTTAATTATGATATTGTATTTGTGTTATATACGTATATTTTATAGCTAAAATTGTATTTTTTAGGATATTCACACTGTACATAGTTTTTAGGATATTTGTATTGTATGTAGATTTTATTGATACCGGGCCCCTTTGGACACATCTATCTATCTATTATTACATGCAGGTATGTCTTGAGTAGGCATTACTTCTGTTGTTTGTTTGTACGTTGGTCTATTGTGTATGTAAGAGTGGTTATTGGTCTTGAGCAATGGGATATAGGATTTATGCCCTGTCCACACTAATCCGGATAAATTCGTAAACGCATCTTTTTCATATAAAAAGGTATTAAAAAGTCTTCCATCCACACTATCGTTTTCGAATTTGTCGCCGTCCACACGAAAACGCGAAACCGACGTTTTCGAATTTATACACCCTGGAGAGCGTCTTCAAAAAGATCCGGATAAATTCGAAAGCGCGTATCTCCTAAATAAAAATAAATAAGACATTTGAATCACCGGGATTCCTGTGGTGGAAGGATCATCTGAGCGGGCTTCCTGTGGAAGGTTCAGGTGAGGGGAGTTGCCTGCGGAGGAGGCTAGTGTGGACAGGGCCTTAGGAAGAGGTGAAAACAGTGGATTTCGAATGGACCCAATTTTGTCAGGGGAGGTGGTTGGTGGCGGGTAGTACCCCCTACCCCTTTTTAGAGGGTAATTTCCTCGCGTTGTAAAATAGGGATACCTGAAGCTCTTAACGAGTTCCATCCTGAGTAGCTATATAGATACCTGATGCACTCTGCTTTGACATATGCCCTATATTGTCACTTTGTAAGTTTTGTTTTTTTGTTTTTTGTTTTTTTTGTGTCATGTCTTTATTTATTTATATATATATATATTTTTTCTTTTCTATTTTGTATTGTAGTGTTGTTGTCCTCTTTTTGTCAAAATAACAAAATTATAAACCGCTTGATCTCAGCTACTTAACTCGATTAGCTCTGCTATTTTTAAGTAGCTGTGTTCCTCAATCTTTTTCATTTTTATTTATCAATACTAGAACTAACATGTATATTTAAGAGGACACGAATAAATTGTTGTTGTTGTTGTTGTTGTTAATTAATACAGACACACGTTCTTCTCTGCCTGTAGAAACTATAAATATAGTTACTTTTTCAATAAGTATTTTATTCAAGAAGATATTTGTGGTAAAAAATCTAGATTTTGCCAAAATATTATGGTGGGCTCCCGCCAGAGTACAATTATTCACAGAGGGTTCCCGACAACAATCTCCATGCATGGCGGCAAAATATTTCGCGCCACGAGATTGTGGTCACGCACTCGATTCAACTGCTTCCGGTTACTAAACATCATCATCCCACAAAGCGCGCTACAAGATTCACTTACTCCTATACTCTCTTGGTCGAGGGGAATATAAATTAGGGGGAATGTATTAATTATTGTTAAAATCAGGGGTGTGCCCAGAATTTGAAGTAGGGGGTTCCTACCCGCTAGTGGTATGCCATCCCGGATAAAATTTGAAAATCTAAGGTCTTTTAAATGGCATTTCCTGTACTTCGAGAGAAATAAACACTCGCTCTTTCTTTTCTTTATTTCTTGGGAAAAAAAAAGTTTTCCTCAGAGAAAGGGGGTCTCTGGAACCAGTAGGCCTTCACCTCTCAAAACCTTGCATTTTATTGGACCCCATTTGGACTGCACTGACAAAGAATTGCATTGTTTTAGGGTTAGGGTTTGTATTGTTTCAGGGTTAGGCATTGTTTGGATAGCCAGTACTATTCCAGGTTTCGAGAATATGAAGGCCGCCCCTCTGGAACCCCAGGAACCTCCCGGTTTTCATCATCATGGGGAGCTGGGTGGCGCAGCATGTTGGCGCTCGCCTCTCACCACTGTGGCCCGGGTTCGATTCCCGGACGCCGCGCCACATGTGAGTTGAGTTTGTGGTTGTTTCTCTCTCATGCTCCGAGGGTTTTCTCCGGGTTCTCCGGTTTCCTCCCTCCGTAAAAATCAACTGGTGAGTCGAGAGTAGTATGTACAGAATATATGAATGTAGTGGGGAGTGTGTGTGGAGTAAAAGCAGGTCCCCACCAGCTGTAAGCTGTAAACACTAGCCTGCTATAACAAATAAAACATTTATTTAATTTTTTATTTTATTTTATGACACGCGATCGCTAAATGGGTTTGCATTGAGTGCATTTTCCAGCGTATTGCTGTGTATGACCGCTTTCACGGTCTTGGTGCAGTTTTTTGTATGTTGTTCTGTCGGCAGAACTTGTAAATCCCATTTCGTTATGTAGTTCCCTCTGAACTTGTAAATTATAGCACCAGTGTGTTTGTAGTTTTCAGTGTATTTTCCAGCGCGTTGCTGTGTATGACCGCCGGCTTTTACGGTCTTGGTGCAGTTTTTTTGTATGTAGTTCTGATCAGCAGAACATGTAAAAACCATTTCGTCGAACTTGCACCAGTGTGTTTCAGTGCATTTTCCAGCGGTATTGCTCAGTGTGGCGTTGTGACAACGTCAACGGTATATTGGTGCAAATTTTGTATGTAATTTTGATCAGCAGAACTTGTAAATTCCATTTCGTCACTGTACTTCCTGGTAAATTATATAGCACCAGAACTTGTAATTCCAATTCGTCATGCTTGTAAATTATAGCACCAGTTTGTTTCAGTGCATTTTCCAGAGGTAGTGCTGTGTATGGCCGCTTTGACTGATGCAGTCGTTGTTAGTATGTAGTTCTCGCTCAGATCAGCAGAACTTGTAACTCATTCTAACTTATAATACGTTAGCTTATTCTAACTTATAATTAGCTACCTCATTTCATTGCAATTTTAGCAGTATTGTCTTTGCCGTTATAGGTAACATTTTGTTATTGCACGGATGTGCTGAATTTATATATATATATATATATATATATATATATATATATATATATATATATATACAGCAATTTTCATAAATTCTGACCCCCCTCACCATATATAAATATATATCAAACATATATCTAACATTATGGGATGTCATTGCTGATATTTTTTTCAAGTTGCCTATCATCAAGGCCTTCTGAAATAAATATAGGTAGAGGTATCCCATAATGTTTGATATATTTTTTATATATATTTATATATGGTGAGGGGGGTCAGAATTTATGAAAATTGCTGTATATATATATATATATATATATATATATATGTTTTATTTATACTTTATTATGATGTTTATGGGAGTCAATACGTTATCATTCGTCATTATTTACATCGTATGTTCATCAATCTGTGTTTTTTAATTTATTTTTTCAGATGGTAACTTTTGTTTTGTTCTTTGAGATAGGACAATATTCAACAGTGATTTGAGAGGATATCGACCAACTACAAGAGTGCAGCTTTCGCTCTCAGATTCCCGCAATGCATCATAGACCACTAGCAAGTACGACTGGAAGCGCTGCAGATAGTAGATACACGGCTTGTGTTCAAGGTGCTGTGGTCACCGAGTTGGCTGTTTACGGCATCCGTAGAGTCATTGCTTTGCCGGCGGGTGTGCTTTCACCAGACCTGGAGGAGTCGCGAAGATATAGCTCTCAAGACAAGTTTACCCTACAGAACGTTTATCTTGGCAAATTCATAACTCACTAAACATTGTAATATTCCTTGTAATTTGAGAAGTGTATCGTATATTATAGTCAGTAGAAAAGTCTAGCAAGAGAGATCTCATAGCTATGTATTTGCATTGGACATTTCAGTTGTATCACATAGCGTTATAGAGCGCTGCTATCAATTCTGGTATATATCCATAGATTAAGACCTCATGGTCACACATGCAGTCTAATCTTCTTCCGTTGATCACCTCTGTAGTTATCAATGTATGCGCCTGTAAATGCCTTGTCCTGTGGAGGGACGGAATGACATCTGGCTCCACCCAGATTTCCTAACCTTTTTTCCATTACAACGGTTTTTGGTAGGATTTTTTCTGGCCACCCTGATGTCTTACACTTTGTGTATACATCATTTGTAATACATTATATGTAACAGTTATTCTCTGGTAATACGTATTAAACGGTACAGTGCCTGTAGGTTACCGGGCTGTATTCAGTATTCACCGTATATCTTGTATTATTGTTATTATTCCAGTTAGTGCGTTTGTGTTTAACAGAGCTTAGCGGGATTAAGTGATTTCTGACAGATTAACAGCATCAAGAATATATTATAAACAAAAGAAGTGTTAAAAGAAGTGTCATTTCCACTGGCAATTGTAAAAACTTTTATGGAATGCTTATTGGCTCCTACCCAAACATCAAACTAATTTCTGGTGAATTCCCTTGAGAATTGAATGATTAATGGCATCATTCGGGTTTTTTCTATTGTTTTTGATGACCTGCCATAATCGGTTACTTTTCGCCAGGTTTTTTCTGCTTTTTGCTCTGGTCAATATTTCTCATTAGTCAAAAGACAAAGGACAAATATTCATGACGCCATTAATCGCGGAATTCCTAAGGAAATTTAACCAAATCTTCACGAGACGTTTATTGGCCCAAGTTACTTTAACTGTGATTGAGTTTCGTTCAATTCCCTGTGGAATTGACTGATTGATGGTCGATTAATGGCATTATGAATATAGTATAAACGAAAGAAGTTATTCTGTACTGTGGAACATCGGTCAATTCCACTGGGAATTGCAAAACACTTTGATGGAATGCTTATTGGCTCCTACTCAAGCATCCACCAAATTTCTGGTGAATTCCCTTGACAATTGAATGATTAATGGCATCATAGAGGTTTTTTCTATTGTTTTTGATGACCTGCCATAATCGGTTACTTTTCGCCAGGTTTTTTCTGCTTTTTGCTGTGATCAATATTTCTCATTAGTCAAAAGACAAAGGACAAATATTCATGACGCCATTAATCGCGTAATTCCTCAGGGAATTTAACTAAATGTTCACGAGACGTTTATTGGTCCAAGTTGCTCTAACTGTGATTGAGTTTCGTTCAATTCCCAGTGGAATTGACTGTTTGGTGGTCGATTAATGGCATTATGAATATAGTATAAACAAAAGAAGTTATTCGGTACTGTCGAACACTGGTGAATTCCACGGGGAATTGAAAAAAACTTTGATGGATTCCTTATTGGCTCCTACTCAAGCATCCAATAAATTTCTGGTGAATTCCCTTGACAATTGAATGATTAATGGCATCATAGAGTTTTTTTCTTTTGTTTTTGATGACCTGCCATAATCGGTCACTTTTCGCCAGGTTTGTTTTGCTTTTTGCTGTGGTCAATATTTCTCATTAGTCAAAAGACAAAGGACAAATATTCATGACGCCATTAATCGCGGAATTCCTCAGGGAATTTAACCAAATCTTCACGAGACGTTTATTGGTCCAAGTTGCTTTAACTGTGATTGAGTTTTGTTCAATTCCCAGTGGAATTGACTGATAGATGGTCGATTAATGGCATTATGAATATAGTATCAACAAAAGAAGTTATTCGGTACTGTCGAACACTGGTGAATTCCACGGGGAATTGAAAAAAACTTTGATGGAATCCTTATTGGCTCCTACTCAAGCATCCAATAAATTTCTGGTGAATTCCCTTCAGAATTGAATGATTAATGGCATCATAGAGTTTTTTGCTATTGTTTTTGATGACCTGCCATAATCGGTTACTTTTCGCCAGTTTTGTTTTGCTTTTTGCTCTGGTCAAAAATTCTCATTAGTCAAAAGACAAAGGACAAATATTCATGACGCCATTAATCGCGGAATTCCTCAGGGAATTTAACCAAATCTTCACGAGACGTTTATTGGTCCAAGTTGCTTTAACTGTGATTGAGTTTCGTTCAATTCCCAGTGGAATTGACTGATTGATGGTCGATTAATGGCATTATGAATATAGTATAAACAAAAGAAGTTATTCGGTACTGTCGAACACTGGTGAATTCCACGGGGAATTGAAAAAAACTTTGATGGAATCCTTATTGGCTCCTACTCAAGCATCCAATAAATTTCTGGTGAATTCCCTTCAGAATTGAATGATTAATGGCATCATAGAGTTTTTTGCTATTGTTTTTGATGACCTGCCATAATCGGTTACTTTTCGCCAGTTTTTTTTTGCTTTTTGCTGTGGTCAATAATTCTCATTAGTCAAAAGACAAAGGACAAATATTCATGACGCCATTAATCGCGGAATTCCTCAGGGAATTTAACCAAATCTTCACGAGACGTTTATTGGTCCAAGTTGCTTTAACTGTGATTGAGTTTCGTTCAATTCCCAGTGGAATTGACTGATTGATGGTCGATTAATGGCATTATGAATATAGTATAAACAAAAGAAGTTATTCGGTACTGTCGAACACTGGTGAATTCCACGGGGAATTGAAAAAAACTTTGATGGAATCCTTAGTGGCTCCTACTCAAGCATCCAATAAATTTCTGGTGAATTCCCTTGACAATTGAATGATTAATGGCATCATAGAGGTTTTTTCTATTGTTTTTGATGACCTGCCATAATCGGTTACTTTTCGCCAGGTTTTTTTTTGCTTTGGTCAATATTTCTCATTAGTCAAAAGACAAAGGACAAATATTCATGACGCCATTAATCGCTGAATTCCTCAGGGAATTTAACTAATTGTTCACGAGACGTTTATTGGCCCAAGTTGCTTTAACTGTGATTGAGTTTCGTTCAATTCCCAGTGGAATTGACTGATTGATGGTCGATTAATGGCATTATGAATATAGTATAAACAAAAGAAGTTATTCGGTACTGTCGAACACTGGTGAATTCCGGCACTGGGAATTGAAAAAAACTTTGATGGAATGCTTATTGGCTCCTACTCAAGCATCCAACAAATTTCTGGTGAATTCCCTTGAGAATTGAATGATTAATGGCATCATAGAGATTTTTTCTATTGTTTTTGATGACCTGCCATAATCGGTTACTTTTCGCCAGTTTTTTTTGCTTTTTGCTGTGGTCAATATTTCTCAAGCATCCAACAAATTTCTGGTCCCGGACACAGCTCTTCTTGCATTCTGTAGCATTTCCTCAACGCTTAAAGGTGACCGGAATCTTTTTGGTGGAGGTCCACCTTCAGGATGCCGATCCATGCTACTCGGCGCCGCTGAAGAAATAGCGCCTAACATGTGTTTCTGGAAGGTTTTCTATTCAAAGAATGTTCAACTTGAAACCCTAGGACTGCAAAAATGCATGCATTCTCAACTAGCACAACAGAAAATTATGACAGGTGACTTGTCACTGGCCTCAGCTGTGTCATGAATATCTAAAGTACAATGAGAAGTAATTTCTAATCCGAACCAGTGTGTTGGACACGGTATCTAGATCCTCGTGCCAAGAAACAATGCCTCGGCCCCGCCTCCGGTGTCCAACACACTGGCTCGGATTAGAACTACAGTACTTACCCGCTTATAAGAACCTAGAATTTAAGAACCTGTTAGCCTAAAAATATCAATTTAGACTCCCTTTACATAAGAACCTATTTAGCCTAAAATTTGAAACAGGTTCTTATTTAACCTAACCCTAACCTAACCCTAACCTAACCTAACCCTTAAATCAACATTTAGCCTGATACTGAGAATTGAAATATCTACTAAAATGGGTCATGATCACATACTGTCCAAAGGCCAGGCCGGTTTTGGCATTAAATTACTGAATATACATGCCGCCCTTCTACCAGCCACTGGTATCATATCTTTCTTATAAAAATAAGAACCTGTTTAAGAACCTAAATAGCCTAAAACTCCACTAAGCACCATTTATATAAGAACCTGTTTAGGCTAACTTGGAAAAACCTAGGTTCTTATAAGCGGGTAAGTACTGTATTACATATGAAATTATAATACAATATGTGTAACTACAATACTATATCTACGATTTTTTAAATAAATACGTCTTAAGGAGAGATTTAAACTGAGAGACATATCTAAAATTACAGGGCAGCGCGTTCCAGAGCTTAGGCGCAGCAATAGAAAATGTGTGATCCTCGCATGTACAAGACGTAGATCGAGGAACTGTAAGTAGGCCCTTTACAGCTGAGCGCAGATTACATCTAGGTATATAAGGCCTTAAAAGTTTACTTAAATAGTTAAGCGCACAACCATGTACGCTCTTCATATAATTAACTGGTAGCCAATGCAGGCTACGCAAAACCGGAGACATGTGCTTAGTATCTTTAATTCTAGCAACTTGCCTTGTATTCATTCATTCATTTTTTTAAGAAAATTCACTCAGATTCACTGCAAGGAAGTAAAATTTAAAAATATATTCACACCAAGAGCGTCCATATCTACTATATAGATGACACGGCGTTTTTACAAGTTGGGCTATTTTTAGATTATTTTTGCCGCCAATTAGTGGGTTACACCAGTGGCGGAACAAAAGATGTCTCATTAGCGTCTTTTGTTATACCAACAACACGTCTGCTACGCTTTTGTGATTTTATTCCCTTTGGAATGATTGCAGCCAAAGAATAGCGGGAAACCGTTCTAAAAAGAACCTAACTCGTGAAAATGCCGTAGCATAGAGGTAGTATGGGAGATTCTCGCTCTTGGTTATGGGCTCTTGCTCACACCCATTTACAGGTTATCATGTGCTGATTGACATAGACTGTCCAACTGAATCGTTCCGTATACGTTAACGCTCATGCTATTAATTTATGATTATGAACCTTGTTTTTTTGCAGTTATTGGCTGCGCGTTGCTTTAGGATGAAATATTCTGTGTATTCTGCACTAAGCTTTTCAGCGATGTATAGGTTTATTTAGTCTTAGTTAAAATTAAACGATGCGTATACATTTTTTTTAACGAGAGAAACCCGCAAACCTATTTTTTTCAATAATTTCTTTAATTAAAGTGCATATAAGCCCAAATTAGTTACATGTACATTTGATATCGATTGTACATGAAGTGGATAGTCCAACGGTAGAATATTTCTTGATCTGGGTGTTGCGTCTACGAGATTTATTTCCAATATGCTAATGATGTGATGTCATCACCAACATTTTCTGAATTTCTCTGTGCTTGTGAATTAAGCTATTTTCTACTTTTTGCGTGTAAAATCACTTCGAGAAGCTTCAAATATAACTTAGAATTTAAAAATAGGTAATTTGTCTCTTCCAGCATGTCGGTGATGACATTACACATTAGCATATTGGAAATACAAACCTTTATATCTCGTAGACGCAGCACCCCCAATCAAGAAATATTCTACGATTGGACTTTTCACTTCATGTACAATCGATATCAAAGATAACTGGCTATGGCTTATATGCACTTTAAGCATTATCAGCAAATGTTAAGATCAGGGTTAAGAATTAAGTGATGAGTTTCAAGATCTTCTAAGAAAGGTTTAAAAAATTGTTTAATGGATGATATGTCAAAGTTTCAATGAAACCTAGATTGAAGGTCGTAACTAGCAAAATTGAAGTCAGTGTCATCTTCAGTGATTAAATGGAAATAATTATATGATACACACAGACATGACAGAACTATGATTCATCAGTTTCATAAAATAATTTGTAGTCTTTAAGGGAAAGTTTTGTACATTTGTGTCCATAGTTTACAATTATTTAACAAATAAAGAAGCCTTAGCCATGTTTTATGTTAAAGCACAAGCCGAAGGTGCGTGCTTTCAACATTTCTCGAGTGTTCTCAAATGACTAGGCTTCTTTATCTGTTTTATAATATACATGTAGATTTACACACGCGATGAAAGGAAACCACCAGTTAAAAACAATAAAACATGGCAAACCATGTTATATACTCTGATAAAACATGGCTTTTTAGCCAATCAGAGTGCGCGTACTATTGTATCTATATTATAACACAAAATATTGCACGGTGATTATTGTGTACAGCAAAACAACATATAGAACAAGGGTTTTTAACCACCAGAAATAAATAAATATGAATTAGATAACTATATATATAGGACCATAAGTTAATTAAATATATAGAAATAAAATATAAAATATAGGGTAAGAAAGGGTAAGAGAAAAGAACCTCTGCTAGCAAGGTTATCTATTATAGGAGGCTAAAGAAAGTTCTATAAATATAAATTATGTAGTATAAAAGTAATTATTATTATTTTATTGCGTTCATTCAAGCTGAGTCTTCTAAAGTAGTAGCTGATATAAACACAGTCCCCAAATTCCTTTGAGACCAAACAGATGAGTCAATAGTAGTTTTTATTTATTTAATTTCAATATTTACAAAATATCCACTCAGTATGAATTTTAAAACTTTAACTTTCGTTAAGGACTGTCAACAATAAGAGGAACGAGAGGCTTTATCAGCCCAGTAGAGGGAGGGATGGGAAAGAATGTTATTTGAGAGCACTCTAATTCATATCTCATGTCCGCGCGGGAAGAAGTCGAGTAACAATGGTATCAGAGTGAGGCCAGTTGTCCCAAAGATAGCAAAATTGGAGTCGGTCAGAAATTTCTAAGTTTCTTTCGACATAATTTTATTATGACACAAAAGAACACAACAGTGTAGTATGTAGTATGTAGTATGTAGTATGTAGTATGTAGTATGTAGTATGTAGTATGTAGTATGTAGTATGTAGTATGTAGTATGTAGTATGTAGTATGTAGTATGTAGTATGTAGTATGTAGTATGTAGTATGTAGTTTTTCTCTTCCTGTGACAACTGGCCTCACTTTGATACCTTTATTAATTAGGTCAATAGGACCACAAGAAATAGCTTTTTTTTATCGGGAAGTAGAGTTAAAAGTACAGTATAAACACTGTGAAAACAGTTCTTGTTTGGAGCTCGAATGCCAGAACAAAGTACATCTCAAAATGCAGATCAGTAAGATGCAGTGGTTCTACAGATTTCATCCTCATCTACAGCCTCTTCGTAATAATACGACACACGATGACGGCGCAACACGGCGATAGCTTCCGCCTCCAGGGGGGTGGGCTTGATACCAAGATCCTCCAGACCAGGTAGGCCAGGGGTCAGTTTGTCGGATAAAAATTGCTAGGAGATAAATCAAGTAGACAGTGATCAGAAATTGTAGTACCTACAACCAATGCATTTCCCTCCATAGCACAGGATTTATTCAGTAAGATCCGTAGTTCCCTCCGCACTAGACTGACTAACCTTGTCGGCTGATGTGTACACTGTATGTGACTGCTAGTCAATCCTAGACAATAGTTATTAAACTGATGCCATTTTGCTAATGCATTACTGTTGGGGGCATGCAGTGAAAGGGAACTTGTTCAAATCATCAGACTTTCAGAGGGCTTAAACTTGGTAAACGAGCTGATTGCCTTTGCCTTCAGTTTGGGCGGGAAACTGGGCTCACCTACATATGTAAAGCACAGGCGCTTAACGTTTTGCTGTGGTGCAGCTAAAGAATACTTAGAAATGCATTATTGATGTCATAACGATACATGCAGGTGTTAAAGGGAACCTCGGCTGAAAAACAATGTTTGCTCTCAAGTGTTTGTTATGGATGCCTAATTTGTCTCCAGTAAATTGTTCACTATAAAATTATGTCATTTATGCACTGATTTCCTGTCGATAAAATGCATTTGAATTTCCTGCATACTGCCATCTTGGATTATATGATGTCACGGAGTTGCCTCTATTGTCAGAAAATAGCTCTTTCGTTGTGCACTGCATACTGCCATCTTGGATTATAATTTATGATGTCACGGTGTTGCCTCTATTGTCAGAAAATAGCTCTTTCGTTGTGCAACAATAGGGGCAAGACTGTGACGTCATGAGATCCAAGATGGCAGCACGCATGAAATTCAAATGCGTTTTATCCGAAAATCGGTGCCAAATTACATAATTATAGTGAACAATTTACTGGAGACAAACACAGAAACAGATTTAGGCATCCATAACAAACACTTGAGAGAAAACATTGTTTTTCAGCCGAGGTTCCCTTTAACATGGACAACGATACTGAAGTGACAATATATGTATATAACCGGCGGGTGTAATTAGTACAGGTCACAGGTCAGCTCACAGTACATGCAAATGATTACGAGTTCGAGCCCAAGTTGGAACGCCGGAAAAAGATTTTCCTCTCATTTATCTTCTCTTCTTGTTTACCTGTGAACCCTAGCTCCAATGGTTAGGGTTAGGATTTGTCTTAGAATTATTGTTAAATCTAAGACAAATCCTAACCGGAACCACAAACACATTGGATGGGTTCTCGCTCACCTAGAGCTAGAGTTCACAGGTAAACTAGAAGAGAAGGTAAACAAGAGAAAAACTTTTTTGAGCGCTCCTGCTCGGGTTCGAACTTGTAATCCTTTGTGTGACCTGTACTTTACACCCACCGGTCTTACTTGTTTCTTATCTTACCCTGTGGAGCATATCCCTGGTCAGTCGGGGGTCGAATATCGACCACTCCATCAGCCATGCTAATGCTCTGAAATAATACACCACCACAAGTTTTATACTTACACTGCTAAAGATAAACCAACCACGAAAACAAACATGTTAAAGAGGGTTGCCATGGTTGAGAGGCCTTTATATTCGCACGTCTGGGCAGGAAACAATAATTTTCAGCGATTTTCGTATTAATAAAACAGTGTCTTTAATTCTACTAAAGATTTCGTCCTGATTTACATAAACTTTGGCTTTGATTTTCTCAGCCAAAATAAGTTGTATCGCCAAAATAACTGAAAACATGACTCTCTACATCTAGACGTTTGATAAGTGCGATAAAGAATTTGCGTCCGATCTTTATGGGATTTACAAACTCTCGCTTTCAGCCCGAGTTTGTAAATCCCATAAAGATTGTCCGCTCATTCTTTATCTAGTACTTATCAGTTTGCACTGTATATTACAACTATTCTCTTTCTGTAGCATACTATATGATGGTGAACAAGTCACATTGGAGTCACTTACTCGTATGCCTTCCTGGGAACATTGTAATGTCCGAAATTCCTCCTTAAAACACGGTAGATGTAGTCAATGACATCATACAGGTAGTACTCACTGGGACTGGATAATGATAAGAAATGAACACATTATTGTGCAAAGGTCAACTGTTGACAAAAATATTGTACAATGAGCACAATTCTCTTGGGATTTCATACTATCTGTCAAGTGTCCTAGCTAGCATTCGATCAATGCTATTCAGCACTTTTTGAGAAAACCTCGAATGGAAGGAAACAGAAGGCAATCAATCCATTGCACATTTTTGTGAAAATAGTTCGCTGTGTAATAACAATCAGAATGAGTTATAAAATGTAGGTTGTGAAAGTAAGAATCCCCCCTTTTCTGGGCAGGGGAGATGGGCGGGGCACCTTGAGATCTTTTTCAAGATTTCAAGTGAATAAAATGAACTTGAACTTTCAAATGAAGCAGTATAATACACGACTATGATCGAAGAGCTGATGTACATGTACAGGCTGACCACAAATTACAAAAAGAATCTGTCCAGAGTTCTAATTAGAACAAAAATTATGCATGAATCAAATGTATGATTTCTGCTGCTAACAATTTACAGTATTAACCGCCCCTGGGTATCTAAGGATGTGGTAAAATGTACTTCAGGCATCATAAGTGCACCGTGGATGATTACAGAAAGTTACGAATGGACTGAGAATAATTTCCAATGTCATGCCTGTACACTGACTGCCTCCCGTTTGACCGCCTCCCGATTAGCTTAGTGGTTAAGCTCCGGTCTGTTGAGCGGGAGGTCACAGGTTCAAACCCTGGCCGGACCAACACTCAGGGTCTTAAAATAACTGAGTAGAAGGTGCTGCCTTTACATAATCGAACAGTAAATGGGTAGACCTTCTTGTCTTCTCGGATAAGGACGTAAAACCGTAGGACTAAAGTAAAGAGAGGGACACGTCTTAGATAACTTACTGTTAGCCGGTTAACGTGTTTAAACCCTCTATAAATAAAGGTGACTTTACTTACTTTACTTTGAGGAGATGGAATCAATCACAGTTACAAATGGACTAGGAATCATGTTCAATGTTATGCCTAGATACAATGAGGCGTAATCAATCCACCCACCCCTCCCTTGGCTATACATGGGTAATTAATATATTAATATTTAACCATTAAACTTAGGGTGAAATTGGGTTTGAAAACAAGGGGTCCTCACAGGGTTTCCAATAAGTTTCCACATAACCGGGACATTCTGTGAAGTAGCTGGAGAAATAATTTGTCCCCTTTTCATACTCTTTTCAACAGAAATCCTTACTCATGTACAGATGTAGGACCTACATGTAGTCTCCTCTGACCCGACATGTGCATGTTTTCCTGAATGCATGGCGGTGAAGAAGTGTACATCCTTTTTACTTTTGGTGTAAAATACAAATGTATGCACAGCTGTGCATTAATGGAAACTCTTGCAGCTGTCACGTTCATCTATCTACTGAACTACCAAGCACACACAGCAATAAAAACAGTGAGAACAACTAACCCAACAAGTTCATAAGTCTGTCCTGCACTTCCTTCTTCCATGATGGAGCCGAGAATTGATTGGGCCACATCAGCAACCTACATGTATGTATTAAATGTTACTAAGAGTGCATTCGATTACCCTGGTCCCAGAGGCTTTCGAGAACCGAGGCACGAAGTGGCGATCAGCGAGCCACAAAGCAGTGAGAAGGGAAGAGAGAAGAAAGCCTCTGGTTGCCCGCAACCGTTTCTCACTATCATGCTAACGATAGGTGCCAATCAACATCACTAGATCAATTAACGAGGAACCAATCACAACACACTAGAAAATAGCCAATCAGAGAATGCTATAAGGTAATTAAAGATTCCTCCAATCAGGAGGGAGGGACAGATAATAATAATAATAATAATAAATAATAATAATAATAATATTTTGACAGGGTGCTCTCGTCACCGAAGTGTTTTTCAGAGAGGCCCTGTAAAAAGAAAAGCTAACTAAATGGAATACATGGAATACTATGTAAGCATAAAAGTTACAAACAGAATAGTAGTTACATGTACAATGTACGTATTAAACGTGTATGGTTAGAGTTTAAAACGATTGATTACATAAACAGAGTTTGAGCTTGAATAGAGATAATGATCTTACAGTCCAAACATCTAAATCTAAGTTATTAAGTTATGCATGGTACATGTATGAAAGTTTTTGTTTGCCCCAGTTTTTTTAGGCTTTGGCAGATGTAAGTTTGACTTGGTTCTGGTATTATAACCATGAATTTCACTGTTCTGTGTAAGTTTAAAATCAAATTCTATAAGATTGTTCAAACATTTAAAAATAAAAATAATACACAGAATGATTACAACAAATCGCTTATATGTAGCTTTTTTTAGCCTCAGGAAATCGTTTGTAGCTTACAGTGCAAAATGTGCCTGAACAGATGATTTCAACCGACTATTCCATCTACATGTACATGTATTCTTATTCTGGTATACGGTTAGTCTAACGTGCCCTAAATCAGTATGTGTTTCTATTCTTTACATAAAAAACTGGAATTTACAAAATATGCACATAAGCATGGCTCCCAGAATTTGCTTTGTATAAAGTGACATCTACATTTGTACACAATACAGTACATCAACATGACTATTAACGGTTGATATTGTAGCAACATGGATAACAGCAATCCTCAAACTCGTTAATAATCCATGAAGGAAAAACAAAGGACATAAATGTGTAATATGTGATAGTACAGTGTACGGTATGTAAATCTGATACAGATTCATCCTGATTTGCATAAACTTTTACTTTGATTTTCTCTGCCAAAATAACTGAACAACACGACTCTACATACAATGTAAGTCACATACAGAATTTGTGTCCATGTTTTATTGGATTTACAAACACTCACCTCCAGCTGGAGTTTGTAAATGCAATAAGCATGTACAATATACATGTACATGTGTATAACTATATTACTTAAAAACCTTTAGTTATTTCTGATTCGGATAGTACATGTACATGTAGCTGTAAGGGATACTTCTTTGTGTCTGATATTGTTCTACATTGTAATTGTCTTCTATTAAAAAAAAGTGTTAGATACTGTGCATTTATCAACATAAACTTACATAAACTGGCATTTTTGTTGTGTTCATTCCTCCTTCAATGAGTGGAATTCCAAGTGGAAGACTCCTGAGATCTACAACAAACAAAACAATTTAAGGCAAAAACTTTGTTTTCTTATGAATTGAACGCATTTGTACCCATTTCAAAATGTTGAAGACAAAACTGTAAACTGGTCTATTAAACACACTCTTTGTTCAAAAATGGAGTGATAGCAGCATCAGTAGTACATGTACATGAACTACAACTGAAAACTTTTCACTCAAACCATAGTACAAGCAATTTTTCTGCAGTCCCCCCCTTTTTTCCTATTAGTAAAGCTTTCTTTATCAAATACATTTTTGTCTTTGACAGAAATACAGCTGTCAGGATACTAGTACAAATGAAATGTCATTTACATCAAATCTCTGCAAAGACTTTGGTGGCCCCTTCGTGTAGGCAACACATGAATTGCTATCAAAATACAATAGAATTAACACAATACAAAACAATAGAACGAAATACACAATACAATTTGGTAGCAATTCATGTTTGCCTACATGAAGGGAAAACCAAGACTTTGATAATACGATGATTTTGTGAAAAGTGTAATTTGCACTGCCATTTATGAAACTGTAGCCACTAATGTTGCCAATAAAAATATATTGGTTGCCTGCCCAAATAAATACTGAGAACCCTGCTACTTGGACACTTAAATCAAGTGATCTCCACTGTTAAGGCTGCTGAATTTCAAAGTGTTGCTCAAAATACAATGCAGCCCCTTTAAAAATATTTCTTTACTTTTTACATTTTAACAGATTGGAGGCAAATTGTATTTGATGATCTGTGATTTGCTGCGTATATACTTACAAGCATAATAGTTCAAGAACTTGTCCTCATGGCCAAATATTGTACCAGGCCTCAGAATAGTGGCATTAGGGAACTCTTCTTTTACTGCTAACTCACCAAGGGCCTTTAATACACAATATACATCAATGTGAAGGTGATATTTAAGATATCAAATCATATGATATTATAGGAAAATCACATGCCTGACGAGGTGTACATGTACATTTGTAATTCCACGTTAAATTGCACAAGAAAACCGATATCAGTTTTTCGAGTGCAATTTAACGAGGAATTACCGAGTCAGGCATGCGATTTTCCTTGAATCACATAGTCCGATGAATTACTTGAAGATTTAGTACTTTCGTTGATATTTTGCTATAAAGTTATAAACTACATTGTATAGCGCGCAGTCTACAGTGGTGATTCCACTCTGAATCACCACTCTGTCTCAGCCAATCAGCGTCTGATTTCGCAAATGCACCATGAAATTCAGCTTTGGCTATGCGATTCTAAAGATCTATCAAACTGCAAGAAATATGAAGTGGTTGTTTTAGATTGAGAACATTATTTTTGTGGCTGGCAGAGGCTACAGGAGAACAGGCAACTAAAGATTGGTGGTAGAAATGACAAGAAAACTGGGTAACAATCTCCTTCTCTTTACAAGTAGTACAACAGGTTATTTTATTAATGAACCTTATTTACATCTGTATGAAGAGAAAGTGTTGGGAGACAAGGCCAATAACTTTAATGTCCCTGCTCAAGGACATGATCAGGATTCCAACCCACTACCACCTACCGCTCTACCACTTGAGCTACAAAATGTACATGTACAACGTAGTCTGACAGTCACATGGTTTAATAACAGACAGGCTGTCCCAACTTCAGAGTAAGGGCTACAGAGTTCATAAACAGTCAATAAATACCATTGGCAGTCATAAATGGACAACTAGCTACATGTACATGTATCTTCCCTCTGGTCACATTTTTATGGCTTGTATAATTTTAAACCTTAAAAATCTAGCATTTCAAATGAGAGCCTGATATGCTCGCTTGCTTTCTTCACTGCTCAGCAATTTGAATATTTAAATTTCGAGCTTGCCATGCATGAAAAGAGGAGGAGCTAACCTATTTATACCAGAACTTTGTGTTTAAATGTATAGTTACTATACATTTAAACACAAAGTTCTGGTATAAATAGGTTAGCTCCTCCTCTTTTCATGCATGGCAAGCTCGAAATTTAAATATTCAAATTGCTGAGCAGTGAAGAAAGCAAGCGAGCATATCAGGCTCTCATTTGAAATGCTAGATTTTTAAGGTTTAAAATTATACAAGCCATAAAAATGTGACCAGAGGGAAGATACATGTAGCTAGTTGTCCATTTATGACTGCCAATGGTATTTATTGACTGTTTATGAACTCTGTAGCCCTTACTCTGAAGTTAAACATTTTTGTTTCATTTGAATTTTGCGCGATAAGTAATCAGTAGGGGGCACTCAAGCGGAGCATCAGAGATGTTCACTCGACAAAGACCAATCGACAACTGAAGGGTGACAAACCCTTGGGCTCACTTTTTATACTGGAACTTTGTGTTTAATACATGTACATGTGATCTATTATTAATAATGTTATACCACTACATGTATTACACTATCAATGATACAAGTACATTGTATATTCTAGGCAGCACCACATGTGAGAAACTATTAATAAATGACTCAGTGCTAGTTATAAAAAAATCAGAAATATTGTCTGAGTGAGGAAAAAATATACATACTTTGGACTTTAGTAGCTTGGATGGGCTGTCGATGCTGGCATTCAAGGCTGACACATGAATAAACCTTTCTACACCAGCCTCTTTAGCTGCCCTGGCAATGGTCCTAGCACCCTCCACATGCACTTCCTCAAAACTGAAGTTTCTGTGTTTAAAGAACAGAAATAATTATAATGAAGTTAGTTCAGGTTTTCCCTTCAAGGTCTTCTGCTTAACCTGACTGCACTTGGACTGAACTGTGAAGCACTTGGAGCTCCCCTTATACGCTTCACTACATGTACATGTATAAAGACTTTACAATTTTATACAAGTCATGTCTTGTGTTATGTGGCATACATCTACATGTACATGTAGATGTCTTGTGTGGGTGGCACAGTGTGTTAGTGCTCGCCTCTCACCGCTGCAGCCCGAGTTGGACTTGGTGCCATATGCCCCGGGGGGTACTCCCTAAAAATTAGGATGGGGGAGTGCGGCTGAGCCATTGAAACCCTTACCCTGTTCCAGACCAAGAAACTGTATTTTTGCAACCCTGTTCCAGGCAAAATGGAAAAAAAGATATGCTGTTCCAGACCAAGCTAGTGTCTGATACGATACATGTGAGACATTGCGCTCCACTCGCCACTCGAATCATAAACAGATAAACAGACTCTGTGTTTGCAGCGGCAAGGGACCGTGAATAACTCAAACCATCTTGAGGCCCTTCCAAAAAATTACGACCCTGTTCCAGACCAAAACAGTGATTTACATACCCTGTTCCAGGCTAAGAAATGTCAATTGAGTTTGTTTGTTGTGTTGTTCTCTCCCTTGTCACAGGGATTTTCTCCGGTTTCCTCCCTCCGTAAAAAATCAACATGTGAGTTTGAGAGTAGTATATATAAAAATATATGAATGTAGTGGGGAGTGTGTGTGGAGTTGAAAGCAGGCCCCCACCAGCTATGCTGAAATACATGGGATGCTATAACAAAAATATATATATAATATATATATATATATATATATTATATACATGTACAGTAAAAGTCATGTAGATGTCTAAAAATTGTGCTATTTAAGACAGACTGGTACAACACTCCACCTTGTTTCAAAGCCCCTTCCGATCAGGTTAACAACAACATTACACTGTTTAACCATCTTGGCAACAGCCTCTGGATTTTTTAAATGAAAGTCCTGAGAAAAAAAAAACAGAAGCAAAATTAAACAACCAGCGTTTTACATTGTAGGTCAATACAAAAGAAAATTGAATAGAGTTTACATAATTGAGACTATACCATAAATTAGATCAAATTGTAAAACAACCATGGTGGGAAAAACAATTGAATTTAATGGACTGCATAATATTATGGTACTCATGCCATACAGTGTAAGTCATTGCAGCAGTAACTACCCTGCATGCAGAGACTTCTTCGACTCCAGGAAAAGCAAGAAAAAAAGAAGGCTCTGCTGCAATTGTGTTGTTTTCATATCAAGCATGTGCCTACGTTTTTTCTCGTGCCCAGACTCACTCGGTCACTCAGCACGTCACCTTTGTCTGTCACTGTTGCAGTGGACGTACATTGTAGGTTTGGTCATCAGCTTTAAACAAAAAATAAACCTTGTGCAGATAAACCGTTTTTTAACAGGCTTGTCAAGTCCAGAATCTTGAGACAAAAACAACGCGAATGCAACAGAGCCTTCTTTACTTCTCGCTTTTCGTAGGGAGTTGAAGAAGGCTCTGCTCGCAGAGTATGTGCTACTCATGTGAAGTCCATTCTAGAGCTAACATGTAATATTCTTCTTTTTAGCTTATACAGTAGAACCCCACTAACTCAAACTTGGTTAACTTGATCTCCCCGCTATCTCGAACTCAATCTCATTTCTCCTGGTTTTGCCCGTTTTTACAGTCATTTACTATCAGCTAACTCGAACCCGGATAACTCGAACTCCCCACTAACTCAAACTAATTTTAATTTCCCTTGGTAAAAATTTGTCACGTTAACTCTATTTCTAGAACACCATTTGGGAAGCTTCAGAGTGTCAGAACATAGCTGATTGACTTGTCAGAATATTGGATCTTTATTGGTACAGCAATTCAAGCCAATTTTTACCAAAATAGTTAAAAATGACTAGTGAATATTATGAATGAATAATAAAACCTTGATACAGTACCTACAAAAAAAACAGAATTCTTGATACAGTATTTACACCAACCCCGATAACTTGAACCTCCGATAACTCGAACCCCTGCTAACTCAAACTATTTTTGGTTTCCCTTGGGAGTTCAAGTTACATGTAGCATGATTCTACTGTATATTTTTCCTTCCTGTATGATAACTTAAAAAATAACTAATAGTCCAATACTTACAAAGAAGTTAATCTGCCCTAGATCTCCCATTAGCCTTATGTGTCTGATATCATGTTCGTCTCCTCTGAAAGGTACTGTCATCTGAGTACCTACGCGAGCTATGAAAATAAAACAGTTGACAATCATCAAAGAGTCCTAAAATTACTCAATGCTGATTTTACTGGCTGACATCTGAAAGATCCATAACCTACAACGTAGGTTTGAAACTATTATTACATGTACATGTATATCACACTTTACACGGTTTTCTTTGTTCTTCATAGGGGTGAAACTCTGGTATAAACCTGTTCAACAATAGACTGTTACAGGGAGGTAATTATACATGTACATGTAACTCAGTTTTATAAACCTTGCCAAATTTGATGTAAGTCAGTTTCATGCCTCGAACCTTCGGTTCTAATCCCTTCTAATCTAGGGCTTAGAACCTCGGTTCTCGGTATGAAGCTCTTACGTAATAATTACTTCAATGCAATACAATTAACTACATGTAAAACATTAATCTTGTACACAAAAATCTAGAAAACTGTATAACATTGATTTGATACAATAAAAACACTGTACATAAACTACAACTGTATGTGGGGATCAATGCTTAAGTTATAATACTGTATTAAATTTTAGTCATTTACTTCAGCCTGGTACTGTACATGTACAACGTTTTTTCTTGGTAAATTTACTTTTCAATAATACATGTATGTAAATAAAATGTTTGTAAACTTTAAAATTCTCCAAAACAAAAATTTAGTTCTGATTTTGGTGTGTAAAAACAACTTACTTTTCATCAAAACATGGTCTGGAGACTGGAGTCGAGTTTATTGTGAAATTCCATCTAGCGGCAAAGGTTTTTTAGGCTTGCTGATTTCTACTCACAGGCAACTTAATTTGCAAAGGAGACAATATATCAAGCGATCAGAGCGATTCAGAAATGAATCTTGGAATCGATTTCATTCTTTCCACCATCTTGTTTTGGTTGAGATGCAACCAATGTGACCTCATTTTGGCCGCGCGATTTGAAGACCATTTTTTAGGACAAAGTAGGGTGAATTTCACGGCTTGTAAAATCATCAATGTTATCTCACACCTTTTTAAACTTTGGAAACATGTCTTTAAATTGCTAAAATTTAATATTATAGAAGCATGCAAAAATATTTTGCTTGCTGGGCACTTTAAAGGGGTATGGTCATCGGTTTATATGCATGTGCAGTAGAGACGAGATAGTTGAGTTTTCCGTGGGCCACAGGAAATTCAACTTATCCACCATCAATGCGAGCGTGGTATAATCTGGTCCAATTTAACAGCTTGTGTGGGCCATCAGTCCTCCAAACTTCGTACAGTATTTTAGATGTACATGTACATGTATATATTTATTAGTTCTATAACCTTTTTTTTTGTTTGATTTGCAAAAATGAGCTAGAAAATTTCGAAAGAAACACGAAGTCAGCATGCCGTGAACTAACGGTATGTTTGTACTAGTTCGATTTATCGGATGTCAATATGGTAGATCATTAAAAAAAATTATAGGCCATTTAAACGCTTATGCAAACCATTAGCTCTTCAAGCTAAACCGTTTTTAAAACGGTTATCGAAAATCATTAGCTTTTCAGGGCTGCCCGTGTAAACGGTTTGCCAAACCGTTAAACGATCTGAAAAAGCGTTAGGTAACCGTTAATTTGCCGTTTAACGGATAACCGTTAGTGTATCTTTTCGTGTGTGAGGTCACTTATTTGTGTGCCTTCGGGACATTGTGAAAACATTGTGAAGACTTTAGGTAACTCTGAAATTTTGGTCACCAACACTCAAAATTTAGTCGCATTGGTGCCAAATAAGGTGCAATTTCGGACCCTGGAAAGGCTACATTGTATGTACATACATGTATTGTTACAGAAAGTACCTGACATTATTACTGCCTCTAAAGTCAAATCTTGCCCACTCGACCCAGTTCCTGTGTTGGTCCTTAAGGAGTGTTTACCTGTTTTATTACAGGTCATGACTGATATTATCAACAGCTCGATTGATTCGGCTATAATGCCAGACAATTTTAAGTTACATGTAGCTCTCTTGAATCCACTCCTCAAGAAGTCACACCTTGATTTCAAGGTTTATGCCAATTTTAGGCCCATCTCAAATTTTATGTTCATGGCCAAGCTCACTGAAAAAGTGGTACATGTACACAATGTAGCTTTACAATTAATTGATTATATCGTAAATAATGATCTTGATGAAATGTTTCAATCGGCATATAAACAATTTTATAGTACAGAGACTGCCTTTGTGAGGGCGAATAATGACATTCTTAGTATGCTTGATAATCACCACAGTGTTATTTTACTTTTACTAGATTTATCTGCGGCCTTCAACACTGTCGACCATGGTATCTTGCTTGATAGGTTAGCATCCCATTTTGTTGTAACAGATTCTGCTCTCGCTTGGTTTAAATCATATCTAAGTAATAGATATCAATTTGTCACCATTAGGGGCAAAAAGTCTACAAATCGTCCACTGACCTGCGGAGTACCCCAGTTCCGTATTAGGTCCAATCTTATATCTTCTTTATACTTTGCCACTTACATGTACATGTAGGGACATCGTGAGACAATACAGTATGGGATTTATTTTTTACGCTGATGACACACAACTGTATTTGCCTTTCGATTCCCAAGATGTCGAAGACCAATCGTTATCTACTGCTAGAATCGAAGCATGCATTCGCGATATAGACAAGTGGATGTTGTTAAATAAGTTAAAACTTAATATAGACAAAACTGAACTTCTTGTAATCAGCTCAACATATCGTCCTCGGCCATGCCTGAATTCTATTTCAGTAGCCAATCATGATGTTTTGCAATCATCTAAAGCAAGGAATATTGGTGTAGTATTTGATGATGGCTTATCTTTCGAATAGCACATTATGTCAACATGTAAATCTGCATATTTCCACCTTAGAAAGTAAACTAAAATTAGGGATTATCTATCTAATGATTGTGTAGAAACACTTGTCCATGCTTTCGTAACTTGCAGATTGGACAATTGTAATGCATTGCTCTATGGGCTGCCTAAATATCTCATTCAGAGGCTGCAATCGGTCCAAAATTGTGCAGCACGTCTTGTCACTCGTACGTTTAAGTTCGCACATATTATGCCTGTGCTTCGGGAACTTCACTGGCTTCCCATATAGAGCAGCGTATTGTATTGAAGATTCTCCTATTAACCTATAAGTCTCTAAATAATCTAGCACCATCATACATTAGCGATCTTCTTCATATTTACTGTCCGAGAAGGAATCTTAGGTCATGTAGTCAGCACTTTCTTATAGTACCAAAATTGAGCTTAAAGAGTTATGGAAATAGGATGTTCTCGGTGGCCGCCCCAAAACTTTGGAACAATCTTCCTTTAGAAATAAGGCTAAGTGACTCGGTTTCTGTTTTTAAATCTCGCTTAAAAATATACCTTTTTAAGAATTAAACTTATTTTTAATTATATTGTTGTATATTTCTTTTTAGTATTAAGTTCTTAATAAATAGGAATTGTAAAGCGCCATAGGGCAGTTAGTGTATATGGCACTACATGTACATATAAATGTGTTATTATTATTATTATTATTACATGTAGAAACCAGGCTTTAAAGTGCTAAAAAATGACTAGGCATTCCTCGCCCACGGGAATGGGTTCACGTAATGGCTGACGTAAAATTCAAGATTCGGAGTCCAAAAAATAAGACTTTCCGTCGTCGTATTTAAAAACGGTTTGAAGTGGTAATAATATAGCAATTCTACCCAGGTTGAGAATCTTGTCAAGATCTTGTAAGATCTTGTAAGATCTTGTAAGATCTTGTAAGATCTTACAAAGATCTTACCTGGAAAGAATCTTGCCAAGATCTTACTAAATCTTAGTAAGATCTTACTAAATCTTGCAAAGATCTTGCCAAGATCTTGCATAATCTTACAAAAACATGTTTTCCTAAAAAGAATTAATCTTGACAAGATCTTACAAAGATCTTATAAGAACTTATAAGATCTTACAAGATCTTGGAAAGATCCTCTAAAGATCTTATAAGATCTTGAAATATTTTCTTGTAACAAGATCATGGAAAGATCTTATAAAGATCTTACAAGATCTTGGAAAGATCCTCTAAAGATCTTATAAGATCTTGACATATTTTCTTGTAAGATCTTATCAAGATCTTACAAGATCATGGAAAGATCTTATAAAGATCTTACAAGATCTTGAAATCATGTTTTGTAAGATCTTACCAATATCTTATCAAGATCTTACCAAGATCTTATCAAGATCTTACAAGATCTTGGAAAGATTCTCTAAAGATCTTGCAAGATCTTGAAATATTTTCTTGCACGATCTTATCAAGATCTTACAGGATCTTGGAAAGATTCTCTAAAGATCTTGCAAGATTTTATCAAGATCTTACAAGATCTTGGAAAGATTCTCTAAAGATGTTATGCACCAGTCAAAGTAAACCCCCACCCCCCCCCCCCCCCCCCCAACCCGGGATAGGGTGGGGATTAGTGGGGATTTTGCCTCACAGGGAAAGCAAAAAACAGAAAATGCCCCACCTATTGCGGCAATTGTGGGCAGTAAATGCAGGCAAATGCCCCCACCCCAGGGGACAAATCACTAAAAATAAGTCATTTTTGTTTTACAAACTTCACACATTTTAGCTTGCAGTGGTCTGGGTTGTGTCTTTTATTGCTCAATAGGGTCTTGATCTACATGTACTAATGAGATTGAACACAGAAGAAGCCAAACAACGTGACAGTATTGCTGAAATTCATCCTGAACTATACACGGAAGTAGAACAGAGAAGTCTGCAGTGGCCTGGACTGTCTTCTATGAACAATTCCCGCCACATTTTGCCCCACGTTGGCCCCACAGTTCCCCCACACTCCATAGTGGGGCATCAAATAACCGATTTTCCCCCACCCTCTGGGGCACTCTACCGTGTCAAAAGCGATCGCTTGCCCCACATTTGCCGCACCCTGTCCTGGGTTGGGGGGGGGGGGGGGGGGGGGGTGGGGGTTTACTTTGACTGGTGCATTACAAGATATTGAAATATTTTATTGTAAGATCTTATCAAGATCTTGGAAAGATCTTATAAACAATCTTACAAGATCTTGAAATCATGTTTTGTAATATCTTAGCAAGATCTTATCAAGATCTTACAGGATCTTGGAAAGATCCTCTAAAGATCTTGAAATATTTTCTTGTAAGATCTTAATTATCAAGATCTAACAAGATCTTACATGTACATGTACCAAGATCTTATCAAGATCTTACAATATCTTGAAACCTTTTTTGTAAGATGTTATTAAGATCTTAAATGATCTTGCTGATATCTTGATGCGATTATGTTAAAATCTAACGAGATCCACACCTACCATTAGCCTCACACTTTTGCCATTGTTTAATTAAGCAAAATATTGCCATCCAGCCCTTTAAAAATGTCTGCTTTTGTTGAGAAATTCAAATAACATGGAAGACACAAGGTCCACTTTAACCACTGCACTAAAATGGCAAATAAAGTCATAAAATCTTACATGTGTGTTGAGAAGTTGTTCCTGTTCATCACTGATGTGTTTATTTCGGGTTTGAGGCAATTTTACAATTGTTTTAGTTTGGGCTGCCTGTGCTTTAACCGAGTGGCCTAGAACCAAGTCTATCCATATATGGTAGCACTTGCACTTTTCAAATATATAGGCGCCATCTTTGGTTCGTTGTGCGTGCTTGGAGTTTTAACAGCCCGCTTAGAAGGTCATTTAAACAGCATTTCAATGCCAATATTCATCAGATGAAAGATAATAATAACTGCTCCAAGTGAGAGGCAGTTTCAGTTCTGGAAAGAGATGAATTCCTGAAGATATCCGTGAAGTAGGTGAGCAGAAAATTCGAAGTTGATGTTCGGTTCGTTAATTTGTTCATATTGCTCACGTCACACTAAAAGGAACACCACTAAAAGTTCCTTATAATACAGCCTAATTAGTGTAGTTGGAGTCCTGTGATCAGTGCATGTACTTGAATATATTCCAAGATATATTTGAAGAAACTATTTATGAAAGCTCATATATGTGTGTAATAATTGTAATGTGGTCAAATGAAACCGGTCAAATACTTGCAATAATTTGCTCTCCCTCCCAAGAAGGCAATAGATCAAACAAAGCTCACATGATCTTGTCCTGGGTCTTGTTAATCCAGGGCTCGACACTAACTTTTAAGACTGTGGAAAGGTAAACTGAGTAAATATATCTAAGATATATTAAAAATATACTTCCAAACCAAACTACTTGCCACATGAAAATTCTACTTTACACTGTTAGTGTGGAGCCCTGTAATCCTCTTTGGAATTTTATCATTCTAAAAATTTAAAATGTAAATTATCGAACTCTGATCAACACAATCAGCCACAAAACCGAAGTCATTTTGGTAGAAACGGAATTGGGATGTAGAAAAATATTTGTCGCTCTCCAGTTTCTGGTTGGCAAACTGCACAAGACCTAGCTTATACAGCACAGTACTTGTCTAACATTGCAATTCTTATTTTGGTTTTAAAATTGTTTTTTACAGGTTTGAATGAAAGATGCAGGACCAAAGTTTTTAACCCTTTCAGCCCCACAAGTCATCCAAATTCTCTATACATTTGGATAAATTTTGATCAACTCCAAGTACACTGTATGTTTTTATACATGTACATGTATAATTAACAAATCGCACACATTTTGCCATTGTCTGTACTCGTATTGATCATAGAAATGACGCCATAAAATGTTCAAAACTCAAGTGGAACAACGAGCGTAGTGAGTTTTGGACATTTTATGGCGTCATTTCTATGATCAATACGAGTACAGACAATGGCAAAATGTGTGTGATTTGTTTTTTACAACGACGAAGCACTTATAGCTTCAAATGAGTGCGTAATAAACTGCTTTCGAGTCGAAAAAGGCCATTGAAAGTCAAAACGTAAACACTTCTAATTACCGTTGCCGAGAGAAAGCTTTCTTAGACAAATGGCAATTTGGGTCACCGATTAACTTCTGTAATTGATGGAATGCATGTGAAATCCTTTCTTGTTTTTTTTCTGGATCAGAAAAGTTATTGTTATATAATTCAAAACTTTTGAGCTCTGACTGTCTGAGAGAACTAGTCGTGTCACAAAGTCTGACTACAAATTTGCCGAAACTTTCTCCACTCAAGAGAAAACTCTCATTTTGCCAAATGGCACACTACAAAGAAGTTTGACTCACCAATTACACTCGTTCTCAATAACACGTGCAGGTTCGAAACGAAACTCCTGACTTCGAAGTCGTTTCTGGTGGATGTCAATCAAATGGTTTCCATGGAGTTTGAAGTGAACCGTTGTGTGAGTAAATTCGGGAAACTAGCATTTTATAAACTCCCAAAGTCGCTTAGATGGAGAGTAATCATGCTTAGAGCCAAGGATTTGCAAAATAGGGAAATCACATAAACTTTATGTGTGAGCGAGCGGTTTGTGTATAAGATCAAAATAGGGAAATCGCATAAACTTTATGTGTGAGCGAGCGGTTTGTGTATAAGATCAAAATAGGGAAATCGCATAAACTTTATGTGTGAGCGAGCGGTTTGTGTATAAGAAATCTGATTGTTTATATAGCTTCAAAGGTCTTGGAAAAAGAATTATAGTTATTTTTATTCATCCAGTTGCAGATAATTATGCTCCTTATAAGAGGTTTTATCGAGCAATACCCTCGAGCTCTACCTCGACGAGCTCCAGGCATGGATACAACATTCGACAGGGCAAATTTTTTTTTTGAAACTCTCAGGACATGGATTATCGGCAATGCTCTCCACTCTCGACTGACATTTCGGTGAGGAATTCAAGCAAAAAACAATCGTTTTTCGGCTTAGTATCCGCCATTTCTCTACCTATGTCGCCTCAAATTACTTACGATTTCGTTGACCTCCTACACTATTTATGTTTCCTCCACGTTTATTTAACATGCAGACCAGTGTTGCCATAGAAATATAGTTGAGTGACATCCACCAAATTGACGTTTTCCGTTGGAAATTCAATTTCGAACCTGCACGTGTTATTGAGAACGAGTGTAACTTCTCCTAGTAATAAAATGCTTGTGAAATCCTCACTTTCTTGTTTTTGGAAGCGAAGTTAACATCCATTTGAATTCACAAACCTCGCCGTGATTGTGAAAAGCACTTTGCAAAGCTACCACAGCTTGCGAGTGACGTCATTTTCATTGTATGTACTTATTTTGCATATAGCGGAGAGCCAATCTTATGTTATGCTGCTTCCCTTTGATCACCCTTGGGGCTAAAGGGTGAATTCTTGAAATCGATAAGTTAAAATTTCCATAAATGTCTCTTGATAGTTTATTGTGAAAATATTTTTTTACAAGAATTAAGGACAATGTATATGATTGCTTAAATCCAATCTAAGTAAATGAGTAAAATAATCAAATGTAATTTTATCCATTATTTTTATAGTAATACTTTTAAATAAACTGTTATCATAATGAATCTGTTCTGACATTTTTCTCTTCATGAAATTCATATCATTCTTTACAAGACTTTATGATTAGGCATGTCTGATGTCAATGCAATATATCTTGTGGGATCTTAAGATTTGGCAGGATAATGTAAGATCTTGGCAAGATCCTACAAGATTTGGCAGGATAATGTAAGATCTTGGCAAGATCCTACAAGATTTGGCAGGATAATGTAAGATCTTGGCAAGATCCTACAAGATTTGGCAGGATAATGTAAGATCTTGGCAAGATCCTACAAGATTTGGCAGGATAATGTAAGATCTTGGCAAGATCCTACAAGATTTGGCAGGATAATGTAAGATCTTGGCAAGATCCTACAAGATTTGGCAGGATAATGTAAGATCTTGGCAAGATCCTACAAGATTTGGCAGGATAATGTAAGATCTTGGCAAGATCCTACAAGATTTGGCAGGATAATGTAAGATCTTGGCAAGATCCTACAAGATTTGGCAGGATAATGTAAGATCTTGGCAAGATTCTACAAGATTTGGCAGGATAATGTAAGATCTTGGCAAGATCCTACAAGATTTGGCAGGATAATGTAAGATCTTGGCAAGATTCTACAAGATTTACCAGGATAATGTAAGATCTTGGCAAGATCCTACAAGATTTGGCAGGATAATGTAAGATCTTGCCAAGATTTGGTAGGATTGCATAAGATCTTGGCAAGATCTTATAAGATCCTATAAAATCATGTAGGATCTTGCCAAGATTTCTAGAAAGATATTGTAAGATCTTACAGGATCTTGAAAGTTCTTTGCAAGTTCTTGCAAGTTTTGTGATAAGATCTTGCCAAGATCTTTCCAGGATCTTAGTAAGATCTTGGCAAGTTCTTGTAAGATCTTTCCAAGATCTTTCCAAGATCCTCAACCTGGGTACTTTAAGAATATTAGAAGACATTGATATGTCAAAATTTGATTGTAGGGGCACTTTAAGGAGATCGACTACATACATGTACACGTAACCATTGGACAGTAGCTATTCTCCCAGTTAACTTAATAATCTCATAATGGTTTGCTTTAAAACATTTACATAAATGTACATGTAGTGTGCTCTCCATACCTAGCCTGTTGACGACATATCTTCCTAAGAATCCAGTTGCTCCAAACACTGTTGCCGAGACTCCATTGAAAGATGATCTCCCTCCTGTGCCTTGTTTGGGAAGATAACTAAGTTTTCTCTGCAAGATAACACAAGACATTAAAAAACAAAGCAGTTACCGTAATTTAATAGAAATTAGATCCACCCCATACAAATACATGTACAGTAATTATACTGAATAAATAACACAGGAAAATCTCAAGTAACGTTGAGCATTAAAGCCACAAGCATTCTCTCGTGGAGAAGCTATAAGTGTTGAAGTTACTGGGAAACGGTGACACTGCAAAAAGCTTTGTGGTGGAATGGAGATTCAATGTCTGGTGACATTTAGTTGTTCGAGAAAAGCGACTGTTAACTGCTTAAAATATCATTTAATGAATAAGATCTAGCGCAACAATTTAGGTTCCAGAACAAGTAACAAACAAGAAACAAACAACACAAACGGATCTTTTAGGAGCCACCAAGCTTGCAAAAGTGATGATCAGTGCTTTCTAGCCTGCTATAATGGTAGTGGCTCTTATGGGTGTCTTTTCGCTAATTTGTTTTTGGATTGGGCTACCTGTAGCACAAGGTCAATTTTCTCCACCTTCCCCTCCCCCCTCCTTCCCTTTTCTCCTCAACCCATTTTGACTGTGTGCCATTGGTAGCCCAATCCGAATCAGGTTAGCAAAAAATCACCCATACATGTAAGAGCCGCTAGCAGGTGAAGTGCTTCCATTCTTTTTGTTTTGTGTAGGTAGTTTTAATCAGTCTGACTTTGTTTCTTTTAAATAATGTTGATTTATGGAAATTTATTGAACCTTTTCTAGATGTTCTCGCAGATAAGCTGCACCCCCAATTTGCAATGAAGATTTTGGGTAAAAAGGTGCGGCTTATCTGCCTCTGTTTACGGTAATGGAGAAATTCCCAGTGGACTGATGCGAGGACAGTACAGCCTCAGACCTCGTGACCAAAAATGTGATGTCAGCAAGACCCCCTCTGATGCACAGGGGGAGGGTACCGCAAAAGAAAACAATTTTGCGGCATGTCATGGCATGTTTTGCAGTACCCTCCCCCTGAGAGGATCGTGTTGCATCACAGGGGGTCTTGCTGACATCATGCTTTTGATCACGAGGTCTGAGGCTGTACCGTCCTCGCATTGGTCCACGGCAAAAATCTTGATTTGTCGTTTTTAAGCTGGGAATTTCTCCATTTATATGAAAGGTTTTGTCAAAAGACTTCTAAATAATGATTTCCCGCCCAGAGATTGATAACCACTGGGAATTTGGGATCAATTGGAGCATCTTTTGGGGGGGAAATCGAGGCATAGAAGTAAGCGTATTGAAATAACGGTTTCCCGCCTTTCTAATATATATCCATGTACATGTATATATAGTACAGAGTAAACAAGAAAAAGAGTGAGCTAGAAAACGTACTAAAACAGGTCCCAGAGCGCTAAGATTGAAATATGATACTTAAGGACACTTGATAACACAAGACAAGTTCTACAAAGTTCAATATTTTATATTTTCACTTTTTTCTAGTACACGCTATCTGATATGGGAAACTGTATTAGTCACACAGTGCAGATACAGAACTTGGGCTGCCTGTGGACTGACTAGCCTCGTTCTCATGTTTCTTGAGAGTTTCAAATGTTGATATTTACTTTGTAAGGATATATTCTTCCGTTATCAAAGAGCTACATGTTGCAAACATGAACTTGCTCTTTCACATTATTAGGCTAGTTTATTCTTCAGAAAATATTGAATATCAAAATTATGCAAATTAGCAGCAGCCATTTTTAGAATGGGTCTATATCTCATCTCATTCCAGAGATATCAAGGTTTTTGGAATATGCAAATTAGATGCAATGTGAGGTTGACACAGCCTTGATGACCAATCACATACATGTACACTTGAAACTTTGAACATGCATGGTACTGACAAAAATACACATCATTGTGCTAATTAGGATGTTGCCAAGGAAACACTCTTGGCCCCAGGCTCCTTTGACCTTGAACATATTGAAGTTTTTGGAATATGATGAGATATTGACAAACAGAAAATGCCATTCTTCCTCATTTCGAAAGGATTTTCATGAGATCTTAATTTTAATGACGAAAATTTCACTTCATAGGCACTTTAATTGTTACATTGATCTCTCTAAAATTATCCACATCAGTGAAAATGTAGATATAAAAAATCATATTCCACATACATGTAGCAATACATTAATAAATGTATATTAAAGGTAAAGCAATTCTCACCTTAGTTGCTATGGCCAGGCCTATTAGTGGCTTGCCTGGACTTCCTAAAAAATGTACATGGAATAGATAAACATTATAGTTCATGCAATGAAAACAAAATGGGCTTATATACATGTATGCATACATGTACAAGTCTTGTATATATATACCGTAAAATCCCAGTTATAAGCCCTGGGCTTATACTCATTTGGGAGGGGAAAAAAACGTCTGAAATGTGTTCTATTAAAAAAAATTTTTTTTTAACAACAGTATTCTGATGCATGCAACAATAACAGTAAAGCTTTGAAACACGAATGTACTCAGAAAAACATCTGAGGATTGTCAATGTGCTACTGCACGCCGTCATCAATGTTCGAACCGCTGACTGACTACTGGTACTCCGTCAGGCTCATCTGCATGGAGGGGGGAGTAAATTTCTGTTAGCAGACGGGTGGGCCTATAACCGGGGGGGCTTATAACCGGGGGGTTTATAACCGGAATTTTATGATAATTAATTTGACAAAATTGTTGGTATTAGATTAGAGGATAACTATATCAGGGCTTGACATTAACTTTTTTCTCAAGCCAGCAGCTGGCGACTAAACATAAATATTTGGTCACTAAAAAAAAAATCGGGGTACCAATGTAGCTTCTTCTAAAAAATACTGCATCAATGTAGCAGCCACGCTACTTTTTGAAGAAAAACCACAAAAATAAAATGGCACCTAGCCAAACATGGTGATCAATTACAAGCTGATTGGGACTTCATTTGGGACAACTATTTATAGGAAACTGGTTAAGGAGTTGCAGTTTAGATAGTTTTCTATTAGAAATACCAATGAAAAAGGTTTCTGTAAGTCACCAGCATGCGACCAAGTTTGGTCGCCAGGGCAGAAATCTTAGTTACATTGGCAACCAGTAGGTTGCAAAGTCGAGCCCTGTATATACATGTACATGCAAGAACATTATATATTGTCTAAGATAGCAAATGTGAGACCCATAAGCCCATTGTATATAGAATACATGCCTTATACCCAAAGGTGTGCAAGCCATTTTTGAAGGCATCTTACTTAAAACACTGCCCCCACAGCCCGCAGTCGTGAAACTGCCACCATATGGTCCACAGTCAATTATTCTAATTAGTGTACATTGTAAGCTGTGAAGCTATCTGCCACAACAGTCATTTAAATGACTAAGTTTACTTACATGTAGTAAGTATAGAACTAAGTTAGTAAGTATAGATTGAACAAAGTACATGTATGTAGCTGTGAAGCTAACTTCCACCATGGTCCCCAGTCCCCACAGCAATGAACTCTAATTACCAGGTGGTGTAAGCTGTAAAACTAATTGCCATCTCGGTCCGCAGTCCCGAAGTCGATGAATTCTAACTGGTGTAAGAATGACTGTGGACTGCAGTGGCAGTGATTCTATGAACTATTTTGCCAGGATGGGTATTCTATACTTTTAGCTCCATATGAAACAAATGTGTAAAACTTCTGAACCTGTTTGGCTAGTTTCCTACGTTATTTTGTATATTTTCACCCGGTGTACCCAATCGATGGAAATTGATCATTGGAAAACCAATCGATCAGTCGATATCAATCGATGACAATTAGTTAATTGATATTGATTGGTTGATCATCATGTCTGAACAACGTTACATCATTTTAGCCATTGATTGTGTTGTAAAGTGTGCATTATTTACTGTACGAATTGGTGAAACGTATAACTAGCAGTCAGGACAAGATCATGTCTTGTAACTGGGCTGATAAGAACAACCAAACCCAACTACGATACTTGCCGTTTTATTATTCTAAACAATCTTTGTTCAATAAAATTGATAAAGTAATTTTAAGCATGGTTTGCGCTTTTTATTGCATATACAGTACCGCCTGGAATTATTGAAGCATCGGGTCGCGGTCAAACCGCGGTAATACCGCGGTCATTGGACGCGGTATTACCGCACCATGGACGAGGTTTTACCGCGGTAAAGCCGAGGCTTTATCGCGGCCAAATTATTCACCGCAATGAAAGCCGCGGTCAAAATCCGCGGTCATGACACAATACTGTAGTATTGTGCAAAAGTCATGCAAACGTATTTCGACGAATTTCGCTCTTTGTTCCTACGAATGTCGCCGAAATTTCGACGGGCAACTTTTCGTTCGAAATTTCGACGAAGAATTGATCAGATACGCGAAAATTCGAATGCCAAAGCGAAATATCGCCAACCTGCGAGCGACATTTCGACGATATTTCGTTCAGATTGTCAAACGAAAATTCGGACCAGGTTTATCGAAATATCGTGATCCGAAATTTCGCGTACGTGTTCATTGCCCAGTTTTGTATTTTAACCTTTCTTTTACTAGGATTAACGCGTGACAAATTCGAATTCATGACAAACAGTTTTACAAACGTACAGTAAGATGGTTTTGGTAAATAACCTGCGTGCCAGAGGCGTCAAAAAGTCAAGATTCTTAATAAAAGTCCCTGTCAATCGTGAACTGTCAGCCAGACGCGTGTCTCATTTCTGACACAAATACCGCGGGGGCGCAATTAATTTCCATTTACGCGAACTGACTGATCTGATCCGATGCATTAAAGCTCTTTTAATTCAAAAGGAATTACACTTTCCCAGTAGAAGTTTTCTGGTAAGAGAATAGAAGTTTTTGCACGTCTTTCAATATGACAAACGTTGCTTCATAACTCTGTTGATGTTCTATAAAATTTCAGACTGACACGTTCACGCCTGACTGATTGCACGTGGAAATTCAGAAGAGTTGAGATTTTAATACACAAACATTTACAATGATTTCTGCCGAAACCTTTGAATACTAGTAACAAGACAAGGATCTGCCGTAAATGTGAAACTACACTGAAGCAAAAGTTTATTTGGTGTTATGTTTTGCGCTCAGCGGAGAATCTTTTAGAATCTTTTATTTTCGCCGTTCATTCAGAACTCTAACGGCGGCCGGGTTAGAATCTTAAAGATTCTAAAGTCTTAATTAGTTTCACCGATGAGTGCTTCTTTACCCGCCGTTTGACTTCTGAATAAAAGATTCTAAAGTTAACAGCGGTGTTGAATAAAGAATGAAAAGAACGCCGAGTCATCACTACATCTTCACACTAAAGTCAATGATTTCGGCGTGATACAAATCTCAGAGGCCGCGGCCGTGACCGCGGCCGTGACCAACTAATTACCGCAGTTTACCGCGGTTTTACCGAGGTATTACCGCGGTAATACTGCGGTCATTCTGAGGTCAAACCGCGGTATTACCTCGGTCATTGGACGCGGTAAAACCGCGGTAAATGCTTCAATAATTCCAGGCGGTACTGTACATATAATTTGACTAGACAAGAAATCGATGAAAGTCGATATTAATCGATATCAATCGATGATAAATATTCAAATATCGATTGATATTGGAAATCGATGAGCAATCGATAATCACACGAATCCATCACATCGATTGTTCATCGATTTCCATTATCAATCGACTGATTTGTTATCGATTTTCATCGATTGGGTACACCAGGATATTTTTCAGTACTGTTCTAATAAAATTTTGAGATCAGCAGCTTGATCAAAGTAGGTTGGATGTTATTCTCAACTGCAACTGGACACAAGATATCAAATGGTTCTGTACTGTAGCTATACAGGTACTGGTGAGTGATGGTGTAGTAGATTACTATACTGAATGCAGGGAACAACCGACGAAGTACATCTACCCCGACAATCACCTGCATGTCATGCTCAGAGCTTGGCCTGGGTTTGGGATCTAATCAGCAAAATTATACGAATACTAAAACAAGATGCAATCTCAATTTATGCATAAGTCACAGACAGGTTAGGGAGTATGTCGTAAATTTCATTTCTATCTAGATGAGAAGCAGTATTTGAGTAGAAATACCCCATTACTTACCAGCTACAAGCCTGAACCCTCCTGCAACCAACATGGCGGCCACACACACCACGAGCCCGCGATATAGAGGTTATAGTCACACAGCGGTCAAACGTCTGCGCGTGCGTATTACGGTCAGTCTGGTGGGCGGCCGCGCGAATTTCCCGCGCAAAATTTACCGTAAAACATATTACAACAACCCGGTGTTTAAAAAAAAAACTCGGCTTGTGAACTTCTACCCCCAAAAGTTAAGAAAAGTACGTAAAAGTTAAGCTTTATATTTTCACAGTCGACGGGAAATTGAACAAACTTCAAGCTGTGAGTTTACCCAAAAAAATTGTAATTTACCAAAAAAGTTATCAAGGTTTTAAAACGGGTGTGTTATAGTAGGCTCGTTATAGTAGGCTCGTTATAGTAGGCTCGTTATAGTAGGTACCAGTGGCACCACGCAGCGGTCAAACGTCTGCGCATGTGTCAAAAGTCTTGCAACAACAACCTATTCCAAAACAAATTCAAAGCGAGCCGGCGGCCGTCACTGTTCACAAACCCGCTTTCAAACCTTGAGAACTTCTTTGGTAAATTACGAAACAATTTGGTAAACTCACAGTTTGAAGTTTGTTCAATTTCCCGTCGACTGTACGTGTGAAAATAAAAAGCTTAACTTTCACGTATTTTTCTTAACTTTTGTGGGTAGAAGTTCACTGTAATATGTTTTAAGGTAAATTTTGTGCGGGAAATTCGCGCGGCCGCCCACGCGCAGACGTTTGACCGCTGTGTTAACGCAATTCTCCCCGTTGAATTAACAATTATCCTGAAATGGCAAACACGCTTGGAACAATGATAATCGTTAATTCTACGACAAATCCTAATCCGAACCACAAAACAAACCCTAACCATCGGACGAGTTCACGGGTAAACGACGGGTTCTCACTCACCTAGAGCTAGGGTTCACAGGTAAACAAGAAGAGAAGGTAAAGAGAGGAAAAGTATTTTTTGAGCGCTCCTACTCGGACCCCTTTGCGTGTACTGCAGTGTAGTGCAGACGTCATCACTACTACACTAAGCCGGCCTTTTATCCTTGACTGGTTTTCAGAATGTCATTAGAATTACGATTATCGTTATTTCAAGCGTGTTTTCCATTTAAGGATAGTTGTGAATTCAACGGGGAGGATGTGTTGCCTGTGTGCAGTGGAGTGGTCCCAGTCCTGCTCGTGCAAAACCTTTGCGCGCCTAATCAAAGATGGCGATGAAAAGAATTGGAGAACAAGGGTGAAAAAATATATCATTTGATTTGTACACGTGCTATCGAAACTTAATATGTTTCAATCAATTTATTCGATTTTTTTAAATTTATTTTTTATAGATGTTTTGACAGTATATATCAGCATGGATCACAACGCCTGCCATGTAAAGTGGTCAGCAGTCTTAGTAAAAGGAACCAAGGCACCCCAGGAACGAGGTTGGAAGGGAGCATTATAATTTATAGTGGAGTAGTGGTGTGGAAAGTTGTACCCAAAATTTCTATCGTTTTGCCCTTGCGAGAAAGGTATTAACATCGAAGTTTCGCAGTACAATTTAACTGATCGAAGTGAACTTTTAGTAGGCACTATGACGACTGCAAGTTTATACGTTTTAGACCTGGCCCTGGCCTTCACTTCACTTCAGTCTTTCATTTGACATTTGTACTGCAAATTTGTAGTCTTCGTCTATAAATTGTTGCTTGTCAGTACCTTGCAGTGAATTAGCTGGTTTGAACTGATGAATTCAACCCTCGTTAACTGTTCCTCGTAGCTAGAAATGTCGACAAACATGTCTCGAGTTATGGCTGATGTTAAGTTGTTGGTAGACGCTTTCAAATACATGTATGCGGAGGAGTCTTTTTCTCAAGAAACGTTCTCTGCAACACATACTCTTCTTTCTCAAAACGGTGAGTATTAACTATTATTAAAACTATTCATTTGCGACCCTCAGCGCTTCACTGGTTGTCAGTTTCTCTTTGACGGCACCAAATATATATGTACACTTTATGTTCATTTAAGTTATTCATTCCTTTGCTTTCCAACTAACAAATTAAATGTAAAATGAGCTACAAACAAACGAACTTGTAAACAATACAAAATGATGCAAATTGATATATAAAACGACAAAATGTAAATAATAAACACTGAAACACGAGAGGGAAAAAGCCGGACGAGATTGTGAATGGAATGTATTTCGTCTTAATAATATTTCCTCTTATTGATTATTGTTTGTGATGTAGTAGAAAATTAGTAAATTGAATCAAAAACTTTCCCTTGCAAGGGACAATGCCACCATACAGGTCAAATATAATTATTCCCAAACCATACAAATAAGCCTTGCAGCATCCTGTTTTACTGATTTAAGATCCTGCCAAGGTGATCTGATCCTTCTATGTTGGAAGACAAGAGGTGGAGAAAATGTTGTTTTTTATCCTGAGATTTTTTCAAGAATCCCTCTGTTATCTCAAACCTCTACCCTAATAATTTATAAGACCCCCCAAAAACTTTTTTTTAAATTTCAGGACGCCCACTTTATACTGGCGCTTGTTCTCCTTATACCCCCTTCTGGCCCCACTTCCAACATTAACATTGACTAGTTCCTTATCTCAGTTAAAATTCTGTCAAAGGTTCCAGCATTTTCCTAAAAAAACAACACTCAGTCATTGTACAATTAAGCAGTGTCTTGTATCTCCTCTTTTGCTTTGACGAAGGGCTAGTGCTCGAAACATCAGCTACTACTCGCTCTCCACAGTAGTTAGCATACCTTAATTAACTTGTAGTATATAATGTTGATCATACCAGTCTTGTATCTTAATTTCCTCAGAGTTAGCACAAGATTGTTTTGAAGTCAATGGTGGTCTGCAGATTGTGCTGTCAATAGCCAAAGATTGTAACAAGGAGGAAGTTCAAAAGGATGCTCTTTTTACCCTGGCTACAGCAGTTGAAAATAATTGTAAGTATATATAGTAAAATAAACCATTCTCCTATCAAGTTACTTCCACAAGCCATTACAGAGGGTGGTATTGGGGAAGTATGGATCACATTTTGCAGAAATTTAACATGCAGTTATAATTGCTTCACATTTCATGGACAGTTAATTAATTCCACAGGCTCGGACAAAAAAGGAGTTTGATAAAATAGTTCTAGCTTTTCTCACATGGAAAAGAAGCCATTTCTCATTTCCGAAGCAAAAACCAATAGCAATAATGGCTCATAAAAGTTCCCTATACCACCCTCATCATTGTTATACGCCCAGAGGGTACAAGGGTATGACGTGCGACCCCAAATGGTATGGTTTTTGAGCTGTCTTTATAGTCTGAAATTGGGTCATAAATTTGGTATTTGTAGTCTGGAATAGGGTATGATCTTGACAGGGAAGTATGAGACTGCACATTTTCATATATTTCTCTTGTTATGAAATTCATATTATTATTAAGAGTCAGCTGTATAGTGCAAAATATGTCTCTGAATCAGTTTCAGTACAGATTCAAAATAAATAATTCGTATATTTCCCTTATGGTATTACAGAAATATTTTGTTATTTATGTTCTCAAGATCAAAGCATTAGCTCATGGCATTTTTTTTTGTCACCAATATTATTTCACTTGTGATTTTCTGCAAAATATTGTTATTTTTCCAGGCAAGTCACAGAAAGTTCTTCTGGACCCTAAAGTGTTTAAATTCATCAGGAATAACCTAAGTGCCAAGAGCATTGACATCAGAACCACAACTGCATTCCTTCTTCTCTGCCTAGCCTCTAACAATGGCAAGTTAAAGTCTTTCAGTTTGATAATATTTGAGCTTACAGAGACAGTAGCTGGCTCAGAAAATACAGTGCTTAATTGAAGGGGTCCATTATTTGAAAACAAAACCCAGCATAAGTGACTTTTGATCAAGTATCAAATTATAAATGGAGAATTTAGAATGTGGTCAGTAGTCATTTATTAGAGAGTGTGTTAACCTATACATGTAGCTCTTCTATCGGCCCATATATATATAACAGCATGCAGATCGAGCCACATAAAAAACAGCAGCCCCAGTTTATTTCTGGTACAGTTCAATTTTTATCGGTAAAAACTGGCATAAAAAATGTTGGTTTAGCAACATCTCTGATTTAAGTTATTATGCTGTTCTAATGCAATTGGACCCATTCAATCACTGTCTAGCAGCTAGCAGTTAATATAGTTATCAATCTTTGTATTCAATTATCCATCGTAGTAAGAGTAAATTCACAGGAGAAATTAATGTAATGGTTGGCTACATGGAAGCTCAGGGAACAGCTGTATAAATGTCATGGTACTTGTCTTGTATTCATCTTCAACTAACCATTGAATGACAGTGCAAGACTTATTTTTTTATGCCCTCTTTTGGATAGAAAATATATTAGTTATGCACTTTTCTCATACTATAACTAAGGGAAGAGGTCAAAACAATGGTACTCTGGTGGGACCCAATTTTGGTGGTTGTACCCGGAACCGACTACCTATTTTGGCAAAATCTAGATTTTTTACAACAAATATCTTCTTGAATAAAATACTTATTGAAGAAGTAACTATATTTCTAGTTTCAACTGGCAGAGAAGAATGTGTTTCTGCATTAAAATCAGGTATCCCTATTTTACAATGCGAGAAAATCACCCTCGAAAAAAGTGGTAGGGTCTATTACCCGCCACCCACCACCTCCCCTAACAAAAATGAGTCCCATTCGAAATCAATTGTTTTGATCTCTTCCCTAATACAGCCATCAATTTTATTCTGAAAAGAACTTTGATCTTTTCTTTGATCTATAGCTATTTACAGTAGCTTAGTTTAAATACTGTGTCCATACATTGTTAAGTATTATTTAGTCATGTCCTATATTCAGCTTTCGTAATTTTAAATCTTAATACTACAATTATTTATGTGTCAGTTAATACTGTTTGCTGTAGGTGTTGGTCAGGATTTGGCGCGGAACACAAAATGTGTTCACAAATTGTGTGAGCTGTTCAAGTAAGTAGAATTCTTTGTAATTTTGTTAATTCCATATTCATCCAGTCACTCTGATCTTTTAATATGCCAAAGTTGAATTCTAAACCTGTATTGATCATTGCATAACTTGATTAACCTATGGAGTATGATGACAAGATAACAAAAACTAAATATGAAATGTATTATATATATAAGTTATATTTTTTGACTATGCAATTAAACTTAACCATATGTTCAAAATGTTTATAGACAAACTGGTCTGAGTGATGTGACTGGTTGTGATTCACATCTACAGTATCTGCAAGTACACATGTATCCATATCTTGTAACCCAAATTATATAATAAAGGGAACACTGAGAATATGTAGTTGTCCCATATACAACTGCTTATATGTTTATCTGTTTAAAGGCTGTGCAGTTATCTCATGAGTACAATTAAAACATATTCATACCTGTGTCTTTCACCCAAATCAGTCTTATAGGAAAGTTGAACCAGCTAAAGTTTTTAACCTCTATAATTGAAAGACATAATTCTGTTTGGCTTATATTAGTTTAGGGGAAAACTAACCTTGAGTTAATGAGGTACGTATTTACTTAGAGTTGATGTGATCATGGTTGTTGTTCCAGAGAGGCTGTACCATGCAGGACATCTAGTGACCAGCCAGATCAACAGTGGTTTGAACGCATTGACAGCAAGTCACAAGAAATGTGGCCTACAGTGTGTAGTGCTATATGTTCTACTCTTGTGAATCCCAATAATGGTTTGTAAAACAAGAATGTGTCCTGGGGGTGGGGGAGAGGCAGGGTGTTACTCCACTACTTGAGCTATATGGGATCAGTTTCTTGACTCTCTTGGTCTAAGATAGCAGGATTGTCACCAGAGGATCAAATCAGATTGCTCCCCTTCCCCTTCACTCTCGCATCAAGTCCCACTTAAATTGGATAAATCCTGGTTTCTGGGAAACCCCCATCCCTCCCCCATACTTCACTCTAACCTTTAATGGTTAATCATTAATAGAACGATGCATATCCAAGGGAGGGGTGGGTAGTTTCCCAGAAACCGGGATCGAGCCCTTAAATTTAACCACTGGATGTCACTCACTAGTCTCGAACGTTCTTCCATTTTTTCTGACTTTGTCTGATTTTGCCTGTAGTCGGCCTAATGAGATCTTTTCGTTTCATGTGAACTCCACTGAAGAAAAACCTATAATCAAACTGAAATGACACTTCTTTTTCAACCAGTTGAAAACCAGCGTATTTGCTGCAGCCTGTTTCCTGCTGCTACAAGAGTCTTGCGCAGTGGAGTCAACAGGCAGTTACTTCGCCCCACAATTACACTACTGGGCGCATGCGTCATGGGCAATCGTGAGTATCACTGTGCGACCACTTAGACAACGAGAACCAATCACTTTGCAGAATGAAAACAAAGTATTCCAATTTACGGTCATTTGATCCAATCAGTGTCGAGTACAAGACAGTAGCATTTCAACTTGCTCAAGCTTCGGTCCGGTAAAGGGTTAATTCTTTGCAAGTTGGAATGCTTTGTTTTCGTTTTTCAATCTGTTTAGGGACTGGTCAGAAATTAGCTGGGGAGGGGCGTGCGTGGTGAAATAAATCAATAACTTGTCTTCTCCTATTTAACGTGATTCGGACCGGCAGAACGCCTATAGCTCAATAGCAATAAATGCGGGTAAGACCGGTGACTATAGTATACCATTTCAATGTCACGGCATGCCGTAAAGTAACTGTGCCGTAGTCAGTGCCGCAGTTTGTCCCACTCATACGAAATCTACTCTGTGACATGGCTGCGCGGAGATACCGAATTTATCTTCTAGTTCGGCTTCATAACTTACGAGTAAGGGTAGAAAACGAATGAGTTAACAGGTTAAATGCAAGAATAACTGACTCAGGGAGAGTAGTGCCTGGGCGAAACAAGGCAAACTTGCCAAAACGCGACCGTAGGTGAGTGGATGTAGACAGGTACCTAGGTATAGTACGAGACAGGTTTATGTTATATGGTCTTATATGCACTATTGCATGATCTAGTTCGAAGTGGCACAATGCTAGTAGTTTCAGTCCCACTCATACGAAATCCGTTGTAAGGCTACGGACATGCAGTAGTTTCATAATCCCACTCATACGAAATCCGTTGTAAGGCTACGGACATGCAGTAGTTTCATAATCCCAATCATACGAAATCCGTTCTAAGGCTACGGACATGCAGTAGTTTCAGTCCCAATCATACGAAATCCGTTCTAAGGCTACGGACATGCAGTAGTTTCAGTCCCACTCATTCGAAATCCGTTCTAAGGCTACGGACATGCAGTAGTTTCATTCCCACTCATACGAAATCCGTTGTAAGGCTACGGACATGCAGTAGTTTCATTCCCACTCATACGAAATCCGTTCTAAGGCTACGGACATGCAGTAGTTTCATTCCCACTCATACGAAATCCGTTCTAAGGCTACGGACATGCAGTAGTTTCAGTCCCACTCATACGAAATCCGTTCTAAGGCTACGGACATGCAGTAGTTTCATTCCCACTCATACGAAATCCGTTCTAAGGCTACGGACATGCAGTAGTTTCATTCCCACTCATACGAAATCCGTTGTAAGGCTACGGACATGCAGTAGTTTCAGTCCCACTCATACGAAATCCGTTCTAAGGCTACGACATGCAGTAGTTTCATTCTCACTCATACGAAATCCGTTCTTAGGCTACGGACATGCAGTATATAGTTTCAGTCCCACTCATACGAAATCCGTTCTAAGGCTACGGACATGCATGCAGTAGTTTCATAATCCCACTCATACGAAATCCGTTCTAAGGCTACGGACATGCATGCAGTAGTTTCATAATCCCATGCACTCATCAGTACGAAATCCGTTCTAAGGCTACGGACATGCATGCAGTAGTTTCATAATCCCACTCATACGAAATCCGTTCTAAGGCTACGGACATGCAGTAGTTTCATTCTCACTCATAAGAAATCCGTTCTAAGGCTACGGACATGCAGTAGTTTCATAATCCCACTCATACGAAATCCGTTGTAAGGCTACGGACATGCAGCTGTAGTTTCATTCCCACTCATACGAAATCCGTTCTAAGGCTACGGACATGCAGTAGTTTCAGTCCCACTCATACGAAATCCGTTCTAAGGCTACGGACATGCAGTAGTTTCATTCTCACTCATACGAAATCCGTTCTAAGGCTACGGACATGCAGTAGTTTCAGTCCCACTCATACGAAATCCGTTCTAAGGCTACGGACATGCAGTAGTTTCATTCCCACTCATACGAAATCCGTTCTAAGGCTACGGATATGCAGTAGTTTCAGTCCCACTCATACGAAATCCGTTCTAAGGCTACGGACATGCAGTAGTTTCATTCCCACTCATACGTAATACTGCTCTATGTAAGTTGTTGTCGTAACTTTCCCAGTAATATGCAATTCGCTCTATGTTTTTCCACAGCCGAGTGTCAAACGCGTCTTCGTATAGTGGGTGGTTTGCGTGCAGCAGTGGAGTTACTCAGGAGTTGTCTGGTCCGTGAGGGGTCCGAGTACAGCGCGCAGGAGATGGACTTTATCGCCCATTTGGTCAGCACTCTTGGCTCGACTTATGGGGGACATGGTATTCTAGACAATTTTAATCTTGTCTGTTGAAATTGTGGTTGAATCCCTGTATTTCTGCCAAATATTTGATAATGAAAGCATTAGACGTGCATGGGGAGAAAATTTTGTTTCAATGCGGCACTTGAACTGGCGTGTTTTTAAGATATAAAACCTCTGTACAACGATTTTATAACGGCTAACACAGTAAACACACAGGTAGAAATCCCGTTGTTTTTTTCAGCCGTGAACAAGAGCACTTGTACTGGCGTGTTTTTAAGATACGAAACCTCTGTACAACGATTATATAACGGCTTTAAAGTGCCTATGAGGCATCAATTATTATACACATTTTGTTCTTACAATTAAACAAATTTTTCAAATTATCAGTGTTATACCCATGGTTGAAATAAAATGGTTAGAAATTTGTTTTCCTATATCCGTATAGAAACGCCCATTACTAACGGCCTCAATCAATACACCTACCTCGGTCCTGACGTCATGTAATTAGCATTTTGGATATTAAAACCTCCTTAACTCAGCGGCACAGCATTCAAAGCAAAATATATTTTACCATTCTACTATTCACTTGATTTAGAATTGATATCTAAAATAAAACTTTATTGTTCATAGGCACTTTAAAGATTTTCGTGCGCAAAGTTTTGTGGGTAAACGTACAAGCCTCCATCTTTCTGTACGTGGATTATGACATAGTTGTCTATTTTTACTGGCAAGTTCCTGTATAATGAATGAATCCTGGGTAGACGTCTCACATTATCTATAGCATATCGGTGATATAAACCTCTATAACGCATAGACACGAAATTATATACTACTCTTTAAAAAACACTCGTTCAAATATATGAATCCCATTGATTGTATACACCTTATTCCAAAATGGCATATCTTGTTTGAGTAGTTTAGAGAGCAGTAAATAATAGTTGAATGCTACCACGTTAAAGAGTATGCCAAGATTAGCAATACTCTGAATGTTAGGGGTGATAGCATAAAATGGTACTAAGTTATCGAGATTTCAATATATAGAGTTTTGTATGGGTTTGAGCCAGTTATACCTACTAGCCTCGTTTTCGTGATTTACACTGTATTTAACGTCAATAACTTTGCAACAATAAAAGACCCGACTCCCAAACTGCTCAGTATTACTTACTTTTGCATGCTTTAATAAAGACGGCATCACTTCGCCCTATATCTTGTTGTTTTGGCATTATGCAAATAAGAGCAGCCATATTGGAATAAGGTGTATGCGAAACATGATTTCCTATGCGTAAACGATCTAGTACTGCTTAAGTATAATTGGTGATCTCACACTTCAAATGATTTTGTTCCTCATTAATTGAGAGCGCACAAAACTACAGAAAGTGGTAAATATTATCTAGACGGAAATGACAAGAAAAAAGATTCAGCAAACTACCTAAAAGGGCTTGTTTTTTTTATGGGATTATTAGTGCTGTGTAACACATCTGTTTAATCTCTCAGCCTCAAACCGATCTGAGGTTGGAGAACTGGGCGTGGTCAGCCTGTTACTCCAGTGCCTGTCAATCAACCATCTCCATGGCAACGAGATGGTTAACTTCAGAACACAGTGCGTCCTTGCCCTCATCAGTGCGGTCGACTCATGTGGTGAGTTACTTGTTTTTTTCTAGTTACAAAAAAGAATGTCCAAGGACCTGAAGCAACCAGAACGGCAACATGACGGCCACACGACGGCAACACGACTGCAACACGACGGTGCATGCGCAGTGACGACGGCACGTAGAAAAGTATTTCTACCGAAATTTGCTGTTTCTGTAAATCGAACTTGAACCTTCAAGTTAAATAGAAGACAAATACCATGTGAATGTCCTCATATTCTTTTTAATCTTATTCGATAGAGGATGGCAAAGACTCAAATGGATTACGAAAGCTTATTCTAGATACAGTGAACCGATTTCAAATTGCTAATTTTCTCTAAAAGCAGTCATTTTTCATCCACTCGAATCTTTGCCACCCTTCTTCAAATTGTTAAAAAACATATTTGCAGAAAGAAACCAGCAGTTGTTCCTGGAGAACCAGGGGTTACCACAGTTAGTTGATCTGTTGACGCATAGTCAGGTGGGTGAAAACGAGAAAACTGCCCGTCAAACATGTCATGTACTTCCGTGATAGTTTTCGGTATAACAAGTTAAAAGATAAACTGTATCTCTCCTCTAGTACAACGTTGACAACCGGTTGACCCTAGTGCTAGGACCAGCAGCATTGTTATCGATATATAAATCAGTGTCCAGTGACTTATAATACAATGAAGATAGCCCTAGTGCTAGGACCAGCAGCATTGTTATCGATATATAAATCAGTGTCCAGTGACTTATAATACAATGAAGATAGCCCTATTGCTAGGACCAGCAGCATTGTTATCGATATATAAATCAGTGTCCAGTGACTTATAATACAATGAAGATAGCCCTAGTGGAAGGACCAACAGCATCGTTGTCGATATATAAAACAGTATACAGTGCATGATTACAATACAATGAAGATAGCCCTAGTGCTAGGACCAGCAGCATTGTTATCGATATATAAATCAGTGTCCAGTGACTTATAATACAATGAAGATAGCCCTAGTGGAAGGACCAACAGCATCGTTGTCGATATATAAAACAGTATACAGTGCATGATTACAATACAATGAAGATAGCCCTAGTGCTAGGACCAGCAGCATTGTTATCGATATATAAATCAGTGTCCAGTGACTTATAATACAATGAAGATAGCCCTAGTGCTAGGACCAGCAGCATTGTTATCGATATATAAATCAGTGTCCAGTGACTTATAATACAATGAAGATAGCCCTATTGCTAGGACCAGCAGCATTGTTATCGATATATAAATCAGTGTCCAGTGACTTATAATACAATGAAGATATCCCTAGTGGAAGGACCAGCAGCGTCGTTGTCGATATATAAATCAGTATACAGTGATTACAATACAATGAAGATAGCCCTAGTGCTAGGACCAGCAGCATTGTTATCGATATATAAATCAGTGTCCAGTGACTTATAATACAATGAAGATAGCCCTATTGCTAGGACCAGCAGCATTGTTATCGATATATAAATCAGTGTCCAGTGACTTATAATACAATGAAGATATCCCTAGTGGAAGGACCAGCAGCGTCGTTGTCGATATATAAATCAGTATACAGTGATTACAATACAATGAAGATAGCCCTAGTGCTAGGACCAGCAGCATTGTTATCGATATATAAATCAGTGTCCAGTGACTTATAATACAATGAAGATAGCCCTATTGCTAGGACCAGCAGCATTGTTATCGATATATAAATCAGTGTCCAGTGACTTATAATACAATGAAGATATCCCTAGTGGAAGGACCAGCAGCGTCGTTGTCGATATATAAATCAGTATACAGTGATTACAATACAATGAAGATAGCCCTAGTGCTAGGACCAGCAGCATTGTTATCGATATATAAATCAGTATACAGTGATTACAATACAATGAAGATATCCCTAGTGGAAGGACCAGCAGCGTCGTTGTCGATATATAAAACAGTATACAGTGATTACAATACAATGAAGATAGCCCTAGTGCTAGGACCAGCAGCATTGTTATCGATATATAAATCAGTGTCCAGTGACTTATAATACAATGAAGATAGCCCTATTGCTAGGACCAGCAGCATTGTTATCGATATATAAATCAGTGTCCAGTGACTTATAATACAATGAAGATATCCCTAGTGGAAGGACCAGCAGCGTCGTTGTCGATATATAAAACAGTATACAGTGATTACAATACAATGAAGATAGCCCTATTGCTAGGACCAGCAGCATTGTTATCGATATATAAATCAGTGTCCAGTGACTTATAATACAATGAAGATATCCCTAGTGGAAGGACCAGCAGCGTCGTTGTCGATATATAAAACAGTATACAGTGATTACAATACAATGAAGATAGCCCTAGTGCTAGGACCAGCAGCATTGTTATCGATATATAAATCAGTGTCCAGTGACTTATAATACAATGAAGATATCCCTAGTGGAAGGACCAGCAGCGTCGTTGTCGATATATAAAACAGTATACAGTGATTACAATACAATGAAGATAGCCCTAGTGCTAGGACCAGCAGCATTGTTATCGATATATAAATCAGTGTCCAGTGACTTATAATACAATGAAGATAGCCCTATTGCTAGGACCAGCAGCATTGTTATCGATATATAAATCAGTGTCCAGTGACTTATAATACAATGAAGATAGCCCTATTGCTAGGACCAGCAGCATTGTTATCGATATATAAATCAGTGTCCAGTGACTTATAATACAATGAAGATATCCCTAGTGGAAGGACCAGCAGCGTCGTTGTCGATATATAAAACAGTATACAGTGATTACAATACAATGAAGATAGCCCTATTGCTAGGACCAGCAGCATTGTTATCGATATATAAATCAGTGTCCAGTGACTTATAATACAATGAAGATATCCCTAGTGGAAGGACCAGCAGCGTCGTTGTCGATATATAAAACAGTATACAGTGATTACAATACAATGAAGATAGCCCTATTGCTAGGACCAGCAGCATTGTTATCGATATATAAATCAGTGTCCAGTGACTTATAATACAATGAAGATATCCCTAGTGGAAGGACCAGCAGCGTCGTTGTCGATATATAAAACAGTATACAGTGATTACAATACAATGAAGATAGCCCTAGTGCTAGGACCAGCAGCATTGTTATCGATATATAAATCAGTGTCCAGTGACTTATAATACAATGAAGATATCCCTAGTGGAAGGACCAGCAGCGTCGTTGTCGATATATAAATCAGTATACAGTGATTACAATACAATGAAGATAGCCCTAGTGCTAGGACCAGCAGCATTGTTATCGATATATAAATCAGTGTCCAGTGACTTATAATACAATGAAGATATCCCTAGTGGAAGGACCAGCAGCGTCGTTGTCGATATATAAATCAGTATACAGTGATTACAATACAATGAAGATAGCCCTAGTGCTAGGACCAGCAGCATTGTTATCGATATATAAATCAGTGTCCAGTGACTTATAATACAATGAAGATATCCCTAGTGGAAGGACCAGCAGCGTCGTTGTCGATATATAAATCAGTATACAGTGATTACAATACAATGAAGATAGCCCTAGTGCTAGGACCAGCAGCATTGTTGTCGATATATAAATCAGTATACAGTGATTACAATACAATGAAGATAGCCCTAGTGCTAGGACCAGCAGCATTGTTATCGATATATAAATCAGTGTCCAGTGACTTATAATACAATGAAGATAGCCCTAGTGCTAGGACCAGCAGCATTGTTATCGATATATAAATCAGTGTCCAGTGACTTATAATACAATGAAGATATCCCTAGTGGAAGGACCAGCAGCGTCGTTGTCGATATATAAATCAGTATACAGTGATTACAATACAATGAAGATAGCCCTAGTGCTAGGACCAGCAGCATTGTTATCGATATATAAATCAGTGTCCAGTGACTTATAATACAATGAAGATATCCCTAGTGGAAGGACCAGCAGCGTCGTTGTCGATATATAAATCAGTATACAGTGATTACAATACAATGAAGATAGCCCTAGTGCTAGGACCAGCAGCATTGTTATCGATATATAAATCAGTGTCCAGTGACTTATAATACAATGAAGATAGCCCTATTGCTAGGACCAGCAGCATTGTTATCGATATATAAATCAGTGTCCAGTGACTTATAATACAATGAAGATATCCCTAGTGGAAGGACCAGCAGCGTCGTTGTCGATATATAAATCAGTATACAGTGATTACAATACAATGAAGATAGCCCTAGTGCTAGGACCAGCAGCATTGTTATCGATATATAAATCAGTGTCCAGTGACTTATAATACAATGAAGATAGCCCTATTGCTAGGACCAGCAGCATTGTTATCGATATATAAATCAGTGTCCAGTGACTTATAATACAATGAAGATAGCCCTATTGCTAGGACCAGCAGCATTGTTATCGATATATAAAACAGTATACAGTGATTACAATACAATGAAGATAGCCCTATTGCTAGGACCAGCAGCATTGTTATCGATATATAAATCAGTATACAGTGATTACAATACAATGAAGATATCCCTAGTGGAAGGACCAGCAGCGTCGTTGTCGATATATAAAACAGTATACAGTGATTACAATACAATGAAGATAGCCCTATTGCTAGGACCAGCAGCATTGTTATCGATATATAAATCAGTGTCCAGTGACTTATAATACAATGAAGATATCCCTAGTGGAAGGACCAGCAGCGTCGTTGTCGATATATAAATCAGTATACAGTGATTACAATACAATGAAGATAGCCCTAGTGCTAGGACCAGCAGCATTGTTATCGATATATAAATCAGTGTCCAGTGACTTATAATACAATGAAGATAGCCCTATTGCTAGGACCAGCAGCATTGTTATCGATATATAAATCAGTGTCCAGTGACTTATAATACAATGAAGATATCCCTAGTGGAAGGACCAGCAGCGTCGTTGTCGATATATAAAACAGTATACAGTGATTACAATACAATGAAGATAGCCCTAGTGCTAGGACCAGCAGCATTGTTATCGATATATAAATCAGTGTCCAGTGACTTATAATACAATGAAGATATCCCTAGTGGAAGGACCAGCAGCGTCGTTGTCGATATATAAAACAGTATACAGTGATTACAATACAATGAAGATAGCCCTAGTGCTAGGACCAGCAGCATTGTTATCGATATATAAATCAGTGTCCAGTGACTTATAATACAATGAAGATAGCCCTATTGCTAGGACCAGCAGCATTGTTATCGATATATAAATCAGTGTCCAGTGACTTATAATACAATGAAGATATCCCTAGTGGAAGGACCAGCAGCGTCGTTGTCGATATATAAAACAGTATACAGTGATTACAATACAATGAAGATAGCCCTAGTGCTAGGACCAGCAGCATTGTTATCGATATATAAATCAGTGTCCAGTGACTTATAATACAATGAAGATATCCCTAGTGGAAGGACCAGCAGCGTCGTTGTCGATATATAAAACAGTATACAGTGATTACAATACAATGAAGATAGCCCTATTGCTAGGACCAGCAGCATTGTTATCGATATATAAATCAGTGTCCAGTGACTTATAATACAATGAAGATATCCCTAGTGGAAGGACCAGCAGCGTCGTTGTCGATATATAAAACAGTATACAGTGATTACAATACAATGAAGATAGCCCTAGTGCTAGGACCAGCAGCATTGTTATCGATATATAAATCAGTGTCCAGTGACTTATAATACAATGAAGATAGCCCTATTGCTAGGACCAGCAGCATTGTTATCGATATATAAATCAGTGTCCAGTGACTTATAATACAATGAAGATATCCCTAGTGGAAGGACCAGCAGCGTCGTTGTCGATATATAAAACAGTATACAGTGATTACAATACAATGAAGATAGCCCTAGTGCTAGGACCAGCACAGGCAGCCCAAGCTCTATTTTTGTGTTATTTAAAAGCAACTTTATAGAAGTTAATAAAATGTAAGAAATACAGATTTCCAAATAAAATAGCTAAAATGACCCCAGGAGTACACGTGACAATCAAAAACACAATTTTGAAGAGGTATGTAATCTTTATTGGAGCACTGTATTTATTTCTTACATTTTATTAACTTCTGTAAAATCTCGCAATGAGTTGCTTTTAAATGACACAAAAATAGAGCTTGGGCTGCCTGTGGGACCATCAGTGCATTCTTGTTTATGACGCATTGAGTTGTGCGGCAATCGGAGACCGGGGGCGCTTTCCATTCAACCAACAAAAAAAACTTCTAACCGGTCGTTTTGGTTGAATGGAAAGCGCTCCGAGTACAGTTTTGAAGCAAACTAAATATGGCAAACTGGGACGATCCCTAATTTTTTTTATTGAAATCAGGGTATATTTTTAAAAGCATTATGACAATCTGAGTGTTATAGTTACGTTTTTCGCATACCTGGCCCGGTTCTCGAGCCGATTTGCACATACCTATCATTTATTAATATGTAAGCCGTCCTGTAGGGGGAGAGGAAAGGCATTTGAATAACATCACCAGGGGCGGGATCCAGGATTTTTGAAGGGGGGCTGGCTTAGCCTGCGTTGCGGCTCTGGAGTATCGGAGCGCAGCGAGCAGATATTAGCGGGATTGGGGCGCTGCGCTCCGATACTCCAGAGCCGCAACGCAGGCTAGGGCTGGCTGGAACATGCAGGGGGGTGGCTGTCATAGATTTTATGTTCAGGAATATGCATTGCCTCTGTAAAATGCTGCAATTTTGCCAGTCCAACCAGCCCAAAAGGGGGTGGCTAGCCACCCAATCCACCCCCCCCCCCCCTAAATCCGTCCCTGATCACTTAATCAGGAAAGCGAGTTCCTCAGATTATTCAAACAATTATTGGGAGGATTGGAGTCGAAGGATAACACCATTGCACAAGTGTTCCAACCGTTGTTGTCAGAGATTGTAGGTACTAGCACTAGGGCTGTCGTCATTGTATTGTAATCACTGGATTACTAGTAGAGCGGTTTTCAGTTGAGTGTAGTAAAACCAAACGCAAATTACCCACAGCCAGCCAATCATACGAGCGAGTAATCACAAGTAACGCATAAATGGCTTCTCTGTGAGCCAATGACAAACCAAAGCAAAACCAAAACCAATTTGCGTTTGGTTTTACTTTGAAATCTGATTGGTTGGTTTACTTTCTCAGCCAATAGGAGAGCTTAGTAAACGCAAAACCAAAACACTTCCGACACTCAATTGAATTCCGCTCTAAGCGGGCCTTGAAATTAAAGCAACTGTCGCAAGGTGTCACTAATTTCTATTTATAGCAACATAGTTTGATCAGTATCTACTTGCAACAACAAATAGTTCAGCAAGATTCTACTATCAAAAGTTGTGAGTTGTCATTTCTAAAAATCTACTTTATTTTACGAGTGCACGAGCCTCATTTCCAGCATTGGTAAATTAGCGTCAAGCATGACACAAATCGCTGTGGACTGTTTTCAGGGATGACATTTTACTCGCATTTCTAAAAATCGTCTTTATTTTACCAGTGCACGAGCCTCATTTCCAGCATTGGTAAAATAGCGTCAAGCATGACACAAATCGCTGTGGACTGTTTTCAGGGTAACTTAGCAACTTGATTGTATTTTATTCCAGAACCAAGAATTCAAAAAGCTGGCAATGGGTGTCCTGCATTGCTGTGTTGTCGTGCAGCCGAGCGGTATGTAGTGTTAGTGAGCAGACGAGAGGAGGATCCCAATTGAAGTAACGACCCGAAGATAACGATAAATTATGTAATGAAAACAAAGATAAATACACAAAAATAACTGGTAGAATAAAGGGAAATCAGCGGAAAAGGTTCAGAAGAAAAGATTAAGAGAAGATAACGGGAAAATATTTATCAAAATAAATATTTTTTAAACAAATGCAACAGAATTTCCGTGTTTGCGGAAAATGCAACAGAATTTCCGTTCGAATTCTCGAGCATGCAGGTACAAACACTCGACCTGCGGTTTCGTGTTTGTTCTGCTCTCGAATTCCCCCAAAAGTACCGAGGTTTGCATGAACCTGTGCAAACACGGAAGATTTGTTTCATTTCTTAATAATATTATAATATAATCAGTCCAAAACACACGCTCTGATTGGTCAAGAGCCGTGTGTTATTAGAGCACACACATGGATGGTGGCATGAGCGCGCGCAACCAATTTCTCAACTCGTTTTGATTGGATATTTTCAGTTATTAAATTTCTGCGTCTCGTGGCGCAGTTCTTTGTTCTTTTCACGTTGTGACGTCGTTTGTGCATCTATAAGAGGACAGAGCACGGCAGAATGGAATCTATTTGTTAAATACATGCACGCGCTGACTGTACGATGAATAGAAAATAACGAATACTGCATGAGGCCGAAGACTGAATGCAGTATGAAGAAAGTGCGTGTGCCTGTATTCAAGACCAATAAAACACTTAATATTCCAACTGAGCGCACAGCATGCTGTGGTCACCAATAAAATACAGTCATTAGCCAATCACCTGCCTGTATTTGTCAATAAAACACGCACACCAGTCTCTAACTTTTAATATTCCAACTCAGTGCACAGCATGCTGCGGTCACCAATAAAATACAGTCATTAGCCAATCACCTGCCTGTATTTGTCAATAAAACACGCACACCAGTCTCTAACTTTTAATATTCCAACTCAGTGCACAGCATGCTGTGGTCACCAATAAAATACAGTCATTAGCCAATCACCTGCCTGTATTTGTCAATAAAACACGCACACCATGCAGTCTCTAACTTTTAATATTCCAACTCAGTGCACAGCATGCTGTGGTCACCAATAAAATACAGTCATTAGCCAATCACCTGCCTGTATTTGTCAATAAAACACGCACACCAGTCTCTAACTTTTAATATTCCAACTCAGTGCACAGCATGCTGCGGTCACCAATAAAATACAGTCATTAGCCAATCACCTGCCTGTATTTGTCAATAAAACACGCACACCAGTCTCTAACTTTTAATATTCCAACTCAGTGCACAGCATGCTGCGGTCACCAATAAAATACAGTCATTAGCCAATCACCTGCCTGTATTTGTCAATAAAACACGCACACCAGTCTCTAACTTTTAATATTCCAACTCAGTGCACAGCATGCTGCGGTCACCAATAAAATACAGTCATTAGCCAATCACCTGCCTGTATTTGTCAATAAAACACGCACACCAGTCTCTAACTTTTAATATTCCAACTCAGTGCACAGCATGCTGCGGTCACCAATAAAATACAGTCATTAGCCAATCACCTGCCTGTATTTGTCAATAAAACACGCACACCATGCAGTCTCTAACTTTTAATATTCCAACTCAGTGCACAGCATGCTGTGGTCACCAATAAAATACAGTCATTAGCCAATCACCTGCCTGTATTTGTCAATAAAACACGCACACCATGCAGTCTCTAACTTTTAATATTCCAACTGAGCGCACAGCATGCTGTGGTCACCAATAAAATACAGTCATTAGCCAATCACCTGCTTGGATTTTGTACAGCGTACGAAACTCCCAGCGTGCCGTTGATTTTCTTAGAATGCACGCTCGAGAATTTCTTTCCGCCTAGATCGAGTTTTATATTATAAAACAAATAGATGGTTCTCCATGTTCTATAACAAAATAATGCACTTTCAGTTTCAAAACTCGCGTTCCGCTTGTGCATCCGCAGTTCTTCAAGACCTTGAGCGTGCATTATTTTGTTATAGAACATGGATGCATTCGCAGTTCTTCAAGACCTTGTGCGTGCATTATTTTGTTATAGAACATGGATAACCATCTTTTATTTGTTTTAAAAATAAAAGCACACGAACACAACCGCGTAGAATATTATAAAAATAAGAGTTTTCCTATACCCTCTAAAAATATCGCACTTTCTAGGTCTTGAAAAGCTGCTGAATACAATCGCATTCGGCTCGTGCATCCATAGCTTTCGTGTATTATTTGTTTATAGGACAACCATCTTCTATTTGTTATTATAATACAACGCTCTGATTGGATGAAAACTGCTTCCTAAAACTATATGGAAAAACAGAAAGTTGCGCGCACTCTTGATCTAGTTGGGAGAATTTACGTTTTGATTATCAAATCGAATGAGTGTTTTCCCATCTTGTATACTCAGTGTTTTGAGTTATTTTATAAAGGAGATAAACAACATTTTTCAGTGTTACATAAAGACTTGGAGAAGTTTGGGAGAAATCGAAACTAGTGGAAAGTAACGCTCGCCCTTCGAGCTCGTTTCTCGTTCTCCCAAACTCCCACTCGTGTTTCTAATAACTCTATTGAAACATGGAAAATGTTTTCTATTCCTTAAATTCAGGTCAGAGTGAGCCCATGCAGGAGGACGTGGTGACGAAGACATGGTCCTCTGTGTGCGCTGAGAAAGAACGGTGTATGGAGACCGTGCTCAGGGCATCTCCAGAGAAAGAGACGGGTCAGAAAACTGGATCTAATAGCACCTCTCCTCATAGCTGTGATCAGCAGGTACTTGCGACACATTTCAGAGATTTTAGCCAGAAAAAAACTCCGTCCTTCGATCATCTTTATTTTTCATGCACTAGTTTTTAAATAGGGTAAACATTATTTCGTTGGGAAGACGAGAGAAAGGAAAACGCAATTATGATAATAAATGGAATCAGATATTGAATTCTAAGATTCAAAATGAAGAGATTTGTCCAAGCTATTATTATGAAAACATTTTACGTTTAAATTGCAGAAATCTGCGCAGTTCGTATGGCCATCTAGCCATGGACTTGGGAAACACGAAAACCTGTTCCTTGCGATTAAAAAGCAACATGAGCTAGTGGGCAAATTAGAGAACAAAATATCTGAGCTTGAACGGAGGAAAAAGGACAAAGAAAGTACGGATGGTGTTGGAGAAAATAGAATGGCAGAGCAATTCAGCCATGCTCCAAGGAACTCACTGGTCGACGCAGAGGTCTGTGTGAGCCGGTCGACACAGACCGACTTCAGCTACGACAGTACGGATTATGACGATTATGACCATGAAAGCGGTTATGATGAGATGATACCTGGAAGTGAGGATGATTCCAGTGATTGCTACCAAGACTGCGACGGTATGTTTTGACGGCAACGGCGCGATTACGACGACGACATGCGATTATTGACTTCACAAGTACATCATGGCGTAGTGTCAGTCTGTGCCAGTCTTCAGTTGAAGAAGAAACTCCTGCTTTTTAGCTGTTGGTGACAATCAAATTGACATCACAGCGATTCTCCGTCACACGTGCCCTTTGGGAATTTTGTCTCGACGGAAAAGTCGTATTCTGTTGCCGGATGTCAATCAAGCAAAACACGTTAAAACTTGAACACATCTGTGGTGCGAAATGAGTTCTCCAAAGGCTTGAAAAAGGTACCGCCGAGGTTTATTCTATCAGCGGGCCTGGTCTTCCACATTTCCAAGACTTCGTCAGAGATCTTTACTAAAATCTGGACTCAAAATCGGTTTCTGTTGCTTATTTTCTAGCAACAAGGCAGAAACTCAATAAACCAATGAGAAGAAATGACGTCCACCAAAACAGGACTTATTCGTCGAGACAAAATTCTGAAAGGGAGCGTGACTGAGAATCGCTGTAATGGCAATTGATAATCGTTGGTTAACTTTTCGTGGCCGGTCCAAATTGCCATCGTCTGTTAAATTTCACATGAATGCTGTTTTCCAGAATCACATGAAACCCGCCATGCCATACGGGCCACGTCACGCAAAACGGTGGCTTGTGACGAATTAAGTCATTTAGAGAAACCGGCAGTTATTTCAGTCTGCCTGTTACCAAACAAAAGCCCGGTGTATGTACAGGACAAGCGTTTTGGGTACGGCACTCCAAACAGACGGGCCGAGACTATTTTTCAGTCTCAGCACCACTAGAATGTCGGGTATGCGTACTCAGCTCCACTAGAATGTCGGGTATGCGTACTCAGCTCCACTAGAATGTCGGGTATGCGTACTCAGCACCACTAGAATGTCGGGTATGTATACGTACTCAGCACCACTAGAATGTCGGGTATGCGTACTCAGCACCACTAGAATGTCGGGTATGCGTACTCAGCACCACTAGAATGTCGGGTATGCGTACTCAGCACCACTAGAATGTCGGGTATGCGTACTCAGCACCACTAGAATGTCGGGTATGCGTACTCAGCACCACTAGAATGTCGGGTATGTATACGTACTCAGCACCACTAGAATGTCGGGTATGCGTACTCAGCACCACTAGAATGTCGGGTATGTATACGTACTCAGCACCACTAGAATGTCGGGTATGCGTACTCAGCACCACTAGAATGTCGGGTATGCGTACTCAGCACCACTAGAATGTCGGGTATGCGTACTCAGCACCACTAGAATGTCGGGTATGCGTACTCAGCACCACTAGAATGTCGGGTATGCGTACTCAGCACCACTAGAATGTCGGGTATGCGTACTCAGCTCCACTAGAATGTCGGGTATACGTACTCAGCACCACTAGAATGTCGGGTATACGTACTCAGCACCACTAGAATGTCGGGTATGCGTACTCAGCACCACTAGAATGTCGGGTATGTATACGTACTCAGCACCACTAGAATGTCGGATATACGTACTCAGCACCACTAGAATGTCGGGTATGCGTACTCAGCACCACTAGAATGTCGGGTATGCGTACTCAGCACCACTAGAATGTCGGGTATGTATACGTACTCAGCACCACTAGAATGTCGGATATACGTACTCAGCACCACTAGAATGTCGGGTATGCGTACTCAGCTCCACTAGAATGTCGGGTATACGTACTCAGCACCACTAGAATGTCGGGTATACGTACTCAGCACCACTAGAATGTCGGGTATGCGTACTCAGCACCACTAGAATGTCGGGTATGTATACGTACTCAGCACCACTAGAATGTCGGATATACGTACTCAGCACCACTAGAATGTCGGGTATGCGTACTCAGCACCACTAGAATGTCGGGTATGCGTACTCAGCACCACTAGAATGTCGGGTATGTATACGTACTCAGCACCACTAGAATGTCGGATATACGTACTCAGCACCACTAGAATGTCGGGTATGCGTACTCAGCACCACTAGAATGTCGGGTATGCGTACTCAGCACCACTAGAATGTCGGGTATGTATACGTACTCAGCACCACTAGAATGTCGGATATGCGTACTCAGCACCACTAGAATGTCGGGTATGCGTACTCAGCACCACTAGAATGTCGGGTATGTATACGTACTCAGCACCACTAGAATGTCGGATATACGTACTCAGCACCACTAGAATGTCGGGTATGCGTACTCAGCACCACTAGAATGTCGGGTATGTATACGTACTCAGCACCACTAGAATGTCGGATATACGTACTCAGCACCACTAGAATGTCGGGTATGCGTACTCAGCACCACTAGAATGTCGGGTATGCGTACTCAGCACCACTAGAATGTCGGGTATGTATACGTACTCAGCACCACTAGAATGTCGGATATACGTACTCAGCACCACTAGAATGTCGGGTATGCGTACTCAGCACCACTAGAATGTCGGGTATGCGTACTCAGCACCACTAGAATGTCGGGTATGTATACGTACTCAGCACCACTAGAATGTCGGGTATGCGTACTCAGCACCACTAGAATGTCGGGTATGCGTACTTAGCACCACTAGAATGTCGGGTATGTATACGTACTCAGCACCACTAGAATGTCGGATATACGTACTCAGCACCACTAGAATGTCGGGTATGCGTACTCAGCACCACTAGAATGTCGGGTATGCGTACTCAGCACCACTAGAATGTCGGATATACGTACTCAGCACCACTAGAATGTCGGGTATGCGTACTCAGCACCACTAGAATGTCGGGTATGCGTACTCAGCACCACTAGAATGTCGGGTATGTATACGTACTCAGCACCACTAGAATGTCGGGTATGCGTACTCAGCACCACTAGAATGTCGGGTATGCGTACTCAGCACCACTAGAATGTCGGGTATGCGTACTCAGCACCACTAGAATGTGCCCCCCAAAAATGGGATCAATCACTGTTTCTGGGAAACCATTCCCAAAAATCCCGATGTCTGACATCAACCACCGTTTTGCGCGTCGCCGCCCAATATATGCGTCACTTGTCACACACACAGGTTTCAGCACGAGGCTCCGGGGTAAATTATTTTTTTAATTTCTCAACGAATCTCTGAGCATTATACATCATAACGAAACCTTTGAGCGTGACAAGTGAAGCATAGAAAGTGGACTATTGTGTTTTACATGCCTGACATCTATTTATATTTGATCCAGCACGCATGCTCAGCTGGTTGGATCAAGCTGCCATGCACGCGCCCCAGATGACTCCCAGCGGTCTTACTTACCTAATCCAAGATGGCGTCGAAAGAACTTTCGACGCCATCTTGGATTAGACTCGTGAAGGTCCTTGCAGGGGCGGATATTTAGACTCAGATTTCCTGGCCTTTCGAGAGCAGCTCTTCAAGCTCGTACGATATTTACTTTACTTACTTACGTTATTCATACTTATTTACCATTTTGTTTCGGTTTTATGTAATAGTTGTATTATTCTGACCTTCATAAATTAAAGACATGCAGAATATTTATTACATCCCGAAAAAAAAAATGTATTCAAAATGGCGCTATGTTTGCAGCCAGCCCCCCCTAAAAAAATCCTAGATCCGCCCCTGTCTTGGGTAGTTTTAAGCTGTTGAAAACGGCTAGACAGTTCATAACAGAATAGAAATTCAGTACAGCATTTCCTCAGCGTTTAATTTTATCAATATTAAGAAACGATTGATGCCTCCACGTTTTCATTGATGAATTCTACACTTCAAGCCATTTTTAGTCGCAGTTGACTGTTATAAAGTTGTGTAAAACTTTGTGATACGCTTAGCGGATCATGTTGATATTTCAGTTATATAAAATAAAGCTCAAAGTTGCTCTCATGAAGACAACTTTTATATTTTATTTTGTTTCCTGTTATCAATTGTGGTGTACGTGTTTTATTGCCAAATACAGGCACGCGCTGACTGTACGATGAACGAAAAATAATGAATACTGCATGAGGCCGAAGGCAGTTCATCATACAGTCAGCAAGTGTCTGTATTTGTCGATAAAACACAAACCTAAAGCCTCTAACTTTTAATATTCAAGCTGAGCGCACAGCGTGCTGAAGTCACCAATAAAGCACTCTCATTAGCCGATGTTGGAATATTAATGTCATAAAAGTTAAGTTATTTTCATATGGCGTCGTGTTCTTAGACTATTCACACACGTAATATTTCTTTTGAGCGATGAACTCCTCTCATAACACGCAAAATTAATATATAGTACTAGCTAATTTGAACGTCATGCATGTAAAATTTCATTTTGTCCAGTGACTACCAACACACTGTCTACGACTACGAACGCGCACCAATAAAGGACTGGAACGAGACACGTGTTGGTTTCATTGCACCGTAGCGAGTTCGAGCGAGTTCACGACGGTGAAGTCAGCGTGTTTTTCGTAGTCACCACAACAGATTACGTTAGTCGGATTTAGCGTAAGAAACTTCACCACTCTTGGATATTTCAATAGCTAACCGTTCAAACACACACTTAATTGCTTCCTGTTCGAATTAACAGCGTTTCTGGGAATAGCTTCTGTGGGAATTTTGGGTCAATTCGGTCGACAACGCGATGGCTTCAGCTCAGTCTCGCCAAAATGTTGACATTTTCGCGCCATTCGTTGCGTATACTCGGCCCAGTGCTCTAGCCGACCACTAGGCACGTTCAGCCGTAGTCCGTAGTCGCCGTATCTTAAATTCGCTACTCTTATCTGTCCTGTAACCTGGTCGTTACGTTCCAATGACTAGGATGCAAACGGTTAACATTTTACACCATAACTAGGCGAAACGCATGTTGCAATAGAGTAATACGAGCAACATTTTCTTGCAACTTGTGCCGATGCAACAATGTAGAATTGCATGTTGCGGCCAGATGTTGCACGTATTGCCACCTAGGCTGCAACTTGTTCTGCAACCGAAAATTTTGTTGCAAGTTGCCGTAACGTGTTGCAAAAAGTAGACGTCAATCTACTTTTTGTAACATGTTGCAGCAACTCGAAACAAAATTTTGTTGCAGAACAAGTTGTAGCGTAGGTGGCAATACGTGCAACATCTGGCTGCAACATGCAATTCTACATTGTTGCATCGCGAGTCTACCTCCCACAGATTCGCACTAACTATGAAGGTTCAACATAAGATATTTTGGTCCAACAAATTGGAAAACATTAATCACTTAAATCCAATACAAGATCCAGCTTCAAACTTAAAAATCTCCTCATCCAAAGTTATGTAATCGTTTGAAAGTCTCCGTTCAGTATTAATTTCTCTTACTACTTACCTAAAGTGCTTCTAACCCTTCCTGAAAATTTTATACCTATGAACCTTTGAAAGGGCTTGAGTATTTCTGCGAAGAAAATTTTGGTTTACAGTTCTACGCTTGTTTGAAATGGTGAAAATTTGACCTTTCCTGACCCATGACCGCGTAAGTAAAAGCCTGGGTCGATTCCCGGGTATACGTCATCTTATTAATGCATTATCCTCCATGGCGCCTTTCTGTCACAACAACATTAATTTATAGAGAATATACACAGTTTGTTAGTTGTTAGTAAAGAAAAAAGTCATTTTAGACAAAATGCTAAGTATTTATTCAAATTATTGCAAAGTCGAAGTGATTAGTAGATGACGTCTACCCAGGAATTGACCCAGGTTTTTACTTACGCGGTCATGGGTCAGGAAGGGTCAATTTCTTACCATTTCAAACAAGCGTAGAACAAAGGGTATTCTCTGTAAACCAAACTTTTCTTCGCAGAAGTACTCAAAACCTTTCAAAGGTTCATAGGTATAAAAATTGCAAGAAGGATTAGAAGCACTTTAAGTTGTATTGTGCCTTGTATTGTGTTTGTAATCTTCTATATTGTACATCTTATTTAAATTGTTAAAATGATTATCCTCGCCTTCCTTGACATTCAAACCTTTATATGAACATGTTATCTGTGTGTCACCTGTAATAACCACTACCTTGTATAATTTCAATTTTGTGTAATTATATAATCTAATTTAGTACCTGAGTGTATAAATTGTTGTTGTTCTTGTGAGTTGCAAGAATATGTTTCCCGTATTACTTTCACCCAGTGACGTCACGCATGATAAGCGAAATAATTTTCAGCACGTGGACGTCCGTTGCTCGACACGTGATAACCTAAGTTTTGCCGTACGTGCATGTTGATCTGTTGTGACCTGAAGAACTTCACAGCATACATGTTCGGTGCGCTAACAATTTTTCGGGCCACCGTACGCGAAATCACCGACCTCGAAGGCGTAAGCCCTGCCCAGTTCGTCTCTAAATCTTCGAGTTACGATTTCTCCACGACGATCCCGACGAAAATACGGGGTTATGAACAGAGGTTCTTTTTGAACGCGGTGGCCTGGGTGGGAGTCCACTGCTGGGAACCAGAGGTCGCAGGTTTCTCGAGGAAGCCTGGATACTAGTGCTCGTGGAAAATGTTCTTTGTTTAGCAGATGGGCTTGGAGGCGTGTTAGGAGCGCTATTGGAGTCATAGATGCTGGGGCTTGATTGCGTACGCTGCACAGTTCTTGGTGGGTGTGGTCTTGTCCACGTGTCACAATTAATGTCCACAGAACGAATGGGCTGATTGGGCAATGTGTACTCCTGCGGAACGTTAAAGTGCTTGTGAGCCCTAGTCAGAAATCGTTGATTTGGGAACAGTAATAGGTACTTATTGACCGAGTTAGGTCGGGCCGGACGGGAAACTATTTGGCTCGAGGTCATGACATATATTTTCCCGTCCGGCCCGACCTAACTCAGTCAATAGGTTTTTTATCATATGACCATATTATTTTGTAGAACAAACCACAAAACAGCAAGAAAAAATTGTGCAGGGCCGGACGGCTTTTTCCAGCCCGCTCACGCCATACACGTCCGGCCCTCATCACGTGACTTTTGTAAATGGTTTTGAAAGGAAAGCGCGCGCGGGGCCGTACGGGTCATATGATAAAGTATTTTTTTCCAACCATTTTTTGAGACATTTTTCTTCAACCATTTATAGTCGTAATATTGCTTTAAATGCATCACACAGCCTTGAACTAGATGACGTCATTTAAGGAATATTAAGTTAATGAGTTGAACATTAATTGAGTCAACATTTAATTTGTTTATGCACCTATCAATGCTAAGCCCAAGAGGGAGGGGGCGGGCAAGGGGATTTGACAGGCAGGGCTACCCCGAGGATGAGGATTTTGAGGAAAACATAAGTAAGATGGTGCAGTGGGGTCGGAAATTGTGATATTTTTGACCAAACGTCTTGTCTCAAGGGTGGGGAATTTGGCATTTTTTTGAGGAAAATGTCAAATCCCTTGCCGCCCCCCACCCCCTCGGGCTTAACATTGATAGGTGCAATAGTTTTTCAGTTGTATTTCAGGCGGCGTCATGCATGCAGACATTTGATTCTTGTAATCTTATTGAAACTGGATGATATGTTTTGATGAGTGGAGCTGATACAAAAACAGAGCATCCACACCTATTTTGACCATGTTATGACGAAAATTGTTATCAATACTACGACAAACACAACAAAAAATTCAATTTGTTAAATTGACGATAACAATTAGCCAATCAGATTGGGAGAAAATTGGCGGTGGTTGTAAAATCGTCTATTGACCACCCTAGAAGAGATCCACCAATTGATGACACGAATTTCTCAGTGGAATGGAATTTAGGTTGGTTTTTGAGGAGGGAGGAAAACAGGAGAAGCCCGAGATACCAACAAACACATATGGCGCTGTAACAGGGCTTTGGTTCCACCCGATTTGGTTCCGGCGGGAACCATATTCCTAGGGTTCTGGTTCCTTGCGGCTGTTATTTACTGGGAAATGATGTTAAGACAAATAGTGAAAGAGGGACTACTATATTACCGAAGGTATCAAAACGAATAATAGATCGAACGATAAAATCCTTTAGGAATTGTTGTATATGAAATGTCTGTGGAAAAAAAACAGCGAGTTACGACGTCAGCGCACTACAAGGCAAAATGAACCGAAGACTTCCAGCGATGGAAGCGATGAGATATGAAAAATAGTTACAGAGAACATTACATTTTCACTTTTTTCCTGAGGAACTTAAACCCTAGGGACACTGTTCCGGGCGGAACCAAAATCCTGGAATTTGATTACCCCGGAACCATTTCCCTAGAAAGGAACCGAACCCCTAGGCGGAACCAATCCGCTGTTACAGTGCCACTTTCGGGAATTGATATCGGGTCGACGACGCCCATCCCGGCTCTACCCGGCTGTCCCAGTTATATTGCTCTCATAAGAATGACATGTATGCCTTACCATTTCGTCATGGAAAGAAATCCTCCTCAAGTTCCTGGCTGGTTTCTTTTCTCTGTGCAATTGACCCTCGGGTCCAGTCCCTCCATGGCTTCGAGAAGGCGCATGCGCGCCCCATGTGCCAGCCACTTCTCCGGGAGGTGACGACGTGCCGCCGCACGAGGCCTGCCTTGTCGATTGATCTCTTTTGACTCTTGATACTGGCGGAGACGTCTGGAGGGGATTATCCATCTCTCTAACAGGGTGACCCTTATCAACAGTCCTGGAAGAACTTTTGCTTTTTGGGGACCCAGTTCTCGTCTTAGTAGCTTTCCTACTGCTTCCTAGACTACCCCTGCTATTTTTTCTAGGCTGCGGTGTGGAGGCAGCTAACTCATCGGGTTCTACGAACCCGAGCGTCACGTTATATAACGATCGATTTACGATCTGAGTGTTTACGGCCCTCGGGGTTCTTCGGACTATATCCTTGTCGACCAAAATTGCTGAATCTGTAGTCGATCTTCCTCGATACTCGGGTCCGACGTTTTTGTTATCGTCAGCATTTTTCTCTTCCGGACTCTCTAACTCGTACCGCTTTGTCTCTGTCCGATTTAAGCAGTTTTCACCGCACTCGGTGTCGACCTTCGCGCTTAAACTTAATACATCGCTTTCACAAACACCTTGTTCACGTATTTCGTCCGGTATTGTACTTGTTGGAGAATGTTCAGAGAATGTTTCCGCGACGGAACGAGTTTCTATCTGAACTTCCTTGTCCTTTTTCTTAGAAAGTTTTTCTTCCTCGACTACAGCGCACGTGCTGCGTTCTAGAGCAGATTCTGTGCCGTCTCGTCTAATACCAGCACATGGCATGTCCTCCATGAATAACTGGGTACCACTGTAATCTACGAGCGTTTCCTCCAAGGGCGAGTCGAGGAATTCGTCGAGTGCGTCTTCCTCGATCGTATGCACTGAAGTGTTGGCGCCGTTTGTGATAACTTGCGTAACGCTCTCTGTTTCCTCTTCCGAGTTAAGGCGGCATGATGGCGTCCAGTCCCAGGAGTTGGGTTTCCAATCTGAGCCTGACACGATACAGACTACGTGCCACGAACCGCATGATACCTAATGTAAAGGACCAATTGGAATACGTAAAAGTGTAAATAGAAATGTAAATACGGTACGTTTTCGGTCAGGGCGCGGAGAGGATTTCGTGTGAGTGGCAGAATCACGGCAATGACTTACACTGCATAGTTACCGTACGGCATGCGGTGAGAACGGTTTTCCCATTGTTTTTGTTGGGCGGATCCAATCACAATGCATAGTTACGGCACGGTAAAAATACTATAGAGCAGATTTCGTATGAGTGGGACAAACTACGGCAATGACTACAGCACGGTTACCGTACGGCATGCCGTGACGTTGAAATGGTTTCCCATTGATTTTGTCCTGCTGATCCAATCAAATCACAGAACTACGGCACAGCACATTTACAGCACGGTTACAGCATGGTTACGGACATGCTGTAGTTTGTCACACTAGAACAGATTTCTAGAGCAGATTTCGTATGAGTGGGACAGACTACGGCAATGACTACAGCACGGTTACTGTACGGTATGCCGTGACGTTGAAATGGTTTCCCTATTGTTTTTGACCTGTTGATCCAATCAAATTACAGAAATACGGTACAGCACGGTTACCGTACATATACATATATACATACATACATACATAGACTTTATTTCAGTTCGAATTTGAGATTAGCATTATGATGCTAGTATCTTCGAACATACGGACTCGGTAACAATTCAAGATAAAATACAACAAGAACAATAATTACAGCACAGGGATAATCCTCTGTCTAATTTTATGCTTAAAAGTGGCTAGATTAGGAGATGCCCTCAGGTCATCATCCTGTTCATTCCAGTGTTTTGCAGCCACGTATTTAAAAAAATGTAGGCCAAACGTAGTGGTTTTAACTGTCGGTATTTTTAGCTTCATAATCCCCCGCAGGTTGTAGTTACTTGTGTCGGAAAATGGAATTATGAATTACTTCGAATTAGTTACGTCATAATGCGCGCACTTGTAAAGAGAGAATCGGATGTTCTGGAATAAAATGGACATGAAGAAAAGTATGCCTCCTCTATATTTGTGAAAACTTGAGCGTAATGTAAAAAAGGATCTAAGGTATGCAGGAGCTATGTTATGGAGACATTTATACAATAAGATAAGCATGTCCTGAACTCTTCTACTGAATAAAGATGTACTATTAATCTTCTTCAATAGGGCACTATACGTACAAGACCTGTCATTTAGGGCAAGCCGTAGTACTTGCTTATTTAGCAATTCCAACTTATCGGCGTTTCTGGCTCCACAAAAGTGCCACACACTGCTGCAATATTGTAAAATTGGCAGTAGTTTCCCGGGGGGGGGGGGGGGAGGGGGAATCCCTTATGAAGAGGGGTCAGGGATGCTCGTCGGACCTTTTCCTAGAGGGTCAAAATCAGGAGTTTGGTACCACTTAGGGTATCCACCATCAAACACAGCTTTCTATGTAAAGCGGTACCTTTTAGGGGTCGGGTG